>JAKSZT010054586.1:2455287-2527983 GCA_026826555.1 Tolypeutes matacus
GCAAGGCTCCAGGATGTGTAAGTTCATTGAGGTTGGTGGGCCACACTGTGGGAGATGTTTGTGTGGGATGTGGTGGGAGGTGTGGGAGGTGGGCAACATGGGAATCCCAGTGGGTTCCGTGTAATATTTTAGGTAATCTAAGCACCTCTTAAAATATATGTGTATATATATATATATAAATAACATTTTTGTAAGCAAATACACATATATGCATATATATTTATATATCATTTTACAAATGTTTGTATGTATTGTGAGAATTTTGATTTTTATCCATAATAAAAAAAAATAGAATACATTGTGTGAGTATTAAGAACAACTTGAAATCCTGAAAAGAAAAGTAAAGAACTTATACAAATTGAATAAAAAATGGATGAGATTAAAACTATATTAAAAATTGTGGGAAGATGGCACAGGACTAACAGGCAGAGATCAATGGTGTCACAAAAACAATGGAGAAAGAGACAAAAGCTGTCCAAGGGACCTGTTTTGGGGGTCAGCAGAACAGGACAGTGCTACACAACTGCCAGGAGGGTGAGGGAAAAAAAAACTAAGAAGCCAAAACAACAATCATGAGTTACCAAAACCCTGTGGTGGGCAGGAAGATCTTCCCTCTCCCACCCCCAAGATATTAAACTAGGGTAAAACAGCTGGCTCATTGTAGCTGACTGAGAGGGTAACAAACATCTTCCTCCTTGTCAGCAGTTTCAAAGGAAAAAGGAGTGGGAGTCAGGGGACTTTTCTTCAGTGAATTTCGCTAGCAGATCTTGCTTTGAATCTCTGATTTGGAGAGTCAACTCAGGAACAGAGGAAAGCCCAGACTGAAACACCTTCATGGAAAGCTGTGCTGAAGAATGCCATCTGCTAGCCAGTCTCAAAATTGCATGGACAAAAATTGTTCTTTGTTGCCTCTGTATCCTTACCCCTGGGAGAAAATCTGTGCCCTGCTAGTGACTTGCTGGCTCAATTTGATAACTCAAGCCAAGCAATTTTAAAGACTTAGAATAAGTAGAACCAAATATCAAAGAAGAGCTGTGAAAAAAATAGGCAAGACAGAGAAATTGGCCATCAGACTAAATTCATCAATTCAGATGCCTAGACATCAGCAAGCCATACTGGGGAAAAAGGAAGATATGACCCAGCCAAAGAAACTAACAAAATAACCCAAAGAACTACAGGACTTAAGACAATCAGTGATAATCACACAAATCTCTTAATCCTTTCAAAGAATTTAAAGAAAATATGACTAAAGAAATAAAGGATATTAAGAAGACACTGAGTGAGCATAAAGAACAATTAGAAAGCCTGCAAAGAAAAGTAACAGACCTTATGGAATGAAAGACATGATTAATGAGATAAAAAATACGTGTGTGACTTTGCTGTGACTAAAACTTCTTAGAAAATTAAATGAAAAATTGGGAGACAATGGGGATTGAGAGGAAGAAGGTGTCATGGCACACCAGACATCCGATAACACAGTGATAAAGGGAAGGAAAAAAGGGAAAAGAGAAAAGAGAAAGGAAAAAAAATGAATATATATATTTTAAAGGCATTTCCTTTGCTTTTTTGCCCACTTTTTGAATGTCCCAATCCACTAATTATATTTTATTTTGTTTTGTTCTTTGTTTGATTATTTGTTTTTTTTTCCTTCTCTCTCTCTCTCTTTTTTTTTCCCTGAGTTTCCTTATGTTTGTCTCTTGCATATAAGCTTGTCACACTTGTTTCTTTTTCCTAGTAAGTGTATTTGATTATTTTATGGACTAAATGTTCATGGAGGATTTGGATCACAGAAGGGTTACAATGGGTACTGCGGGGGTTATTGGGGGGGTGTCTGGGGGGGTTTCGTGGGGATTGGTTCATCCGAATATACATGAAAGATATACAAAATCATTCAAATGATCGGGGGATGGGGCATGGTCACGATGGGTGGATAACCACACAATAAATGAGGGAATCTGAATTCCTAGCCTGGAGAGCTCTGCCACAGTCTCCAAGGGAGCAGCAATAGTCCTCTGAGTGTAGGGACAGTGCCTGTCAAAATAAGATGACCCACAGATGTGTTTTTTTTTTATTATTGATGACTACCCTTGTGAGTCTTTGCTCTTGTAAATAAGACTTAGCCTGCAGTTGTGGGGTGCCTAAGGGTTGCCACCTGAGAGCCTCCTTTTTGCTCAAATGTGGCCTCTCTCTAAGCCAAACTCAGCATATGATTGCATTGCCTTCCCCCCAACGTGGGACATGACTCCCGGAGATGAGCCTCCCTGGCAACGAGGGAATAATACCAAGTGCCAATTGGCAACACAACTAGAAAAAGACCTTGAATAAAAGGGGGAAATGGTAAAGACAAATGAGTTCAAGTGGCTAAGAGACTTCAAAGAGAGTCGGGAGGTCATCCCAGAGGTAACTCTTATGCACACCTCAGTAGGAGCTCATAGAACATCTAAGTGCCTATCACCCCACTCAGAGGGGTTCCTGAGAGCTCTGGAGACACCCTGGTCCTATATAAGGGGGGATAGCCCCAGAGACTGATGCCTTATCAGTGGGTTCCATTTCGGAATCTGTGCTCCTGGGAGTGACAGAATTAGACCAGGTGTGCATGATATCTAGGTGGAGCTGCAACTCCTAACCTACAGCTCAATGGACTCATCTAAGTCACCTGGTGAGGAGACAATGATGGGAAATGGCCATCCCAGGGAATGGAGAGGGCCTGCATCTTCAGGCAGGATCATCCCACCCACCATATCCATGGGATATAAGCCCTCTATCACTTGGAGTTGGAGTGGACATCACCATCCCAGTCCCCTCAGGATTGGGGGAAGAACTATGGACTAGAGTGGACTTGATGGTATTCTCTTGTTCATATATGGTGATTCTAGCAGTGCAAGAATTTATAACAAGGAGGTGGAGCCAGTGGGCACTTGACACTTTTGGGGTAGGGAGGGGATGAGCAGTTGAAATACAGGGGCTTCTTTGGGAGTTGGAGGTTTTCCTGAGTACTGTTGTGGCAACGGATGTAGGCCATTTTAAATCAGCACACACCACTCAGAACTGAGTGGGAGAGAGTGTGGTCTACAGTGTGAACTGTGGTCTATGGTTGGTGGCAAGGCTCCAGGATGTGTAAGTTCATTGAGGGTGGTGGGCCACACTGAGGGAGATGTTTGTGTGGGATGTTATGGGAGGTGTGGGAGGTGGGCAACATGGGAATCCCAGTGGGTTCCTTGTAATATTTTGGGTAATCTAAGCACCTCTTGAAATATATGTAACATTTTTGTAAAAAAAAAATACATTAGAGTCACATAAGAGCAGATTTGAATAGCTCAAATACACAATTAGTGGTTTCAAAGACAGGCATCTGAACTGGAAAAGACTGGAGAAGAGAAAAAGAAGCAAATGGAAAAGAGTCTTAAGGAATTGAATGACAATGTGTAATGCACAAACATACGTTTTATTGGTGGCTTAGAAGGAAAAGAGAATGGAAAAGGGGCGGAAAGAATATTTGAGGAACTAATGACTCAATACTTCCCATCCCTTATGAAAGACATAAATATAACTATCCAAGAAGGACAATGCACCCCAAACAGAATAAATATAAATAGACCTCCCCTAAGACCACTACTATTCAGAATGACAAATATCACAGATAAAGAGAGGATTCTGAAAGCAGAAAGAGAAAGGCAAGACATCACACAAAGGGAAACTTGATAAGATTAAGTGATGATCTCTTATCAGAAACCATGAGGGTGAGAAGAAAGTTGCATAATGTATCTAAGGTATGGAAGGAGAAAAACTGCCAGCCAAGGATTCTGTATCTGGCAAAACTGTCCTGCAAAAATGAGGATGAATTCAAAGTCTTCATAGAGAAACAAGAACTGATAGAAAAGGTACCAAAAGACCAGAACTACAAGAGATTCTAAAGGGATTTCTGCAGCCTGAAGGGAAAAAAAACAAGGGTGAGAGATTTGCAGAAGATTTTTAAAATGAAGATTATTAAGAAGTGTAAATTTAAGGGTAAGAAGACAGATAATAGAATGATATGACAACAGAGAATTGAAGAACAAAAGGGATGAAGTAAGTAATAACATTGAACATTAATAGATTGAACTCCCCAATCAAAAGACAAAGACTGATAGAATGAAAAATAAGATAAGCCATCTATATATTTTCTAAAAGAGACCCACTTCAGACACCTGGACACAATCAGGTTAAAACTGAAAAGTTGGAAAAAGGTATTCCATGCAAATAGTAACCCAAGAAAAAGAGCTGGAGTAGTGATACTAATATTGGATAAAATAGATTTTAAATACAAAATGGTTATAAGAAATGAAGAAGGTCATTATATATAAATATATTAATACAAATACATTTTAAATTCAAAATTGTTATAAGGGATGAAGAAGGTCATTATATATTAATAAAAGTTGTACTTCCTCAAGAAGAAATAAATATACTAAATGTTTATGCACCTATCTTAAGTGCCCCAAGATTCATGATGCACACACTGACAAAACTGAAGAGAGAAACAGATGTCTTTATAATAAAAGTTGGAGGTTTCAATACAGCACTCTCAGTATTGGCTAGAACATCTGGACAGAGGATAAATAAAGAAACAGGGACTTGAATAATATGAAAAATGAACTAGACCTAAAAGACTTCTATATAGCATTGCATCCAAAAACAGCAAGATATAGTTTCTTTTCAAGTACTCATGGATCCTTCTCCAAGATAGACTTCGTGTTGGGTCACAAGACAAGTCTCAATAAATTTTAAAAGATTGAAATTATACAAAACACTTTTTCTGATCATAATAGAATGAAACTGGAAATCAATAATGGACAGAAAAATGGGGAAATCATAAATATAGAGAGATGAAAAAACACACTTAAAAATTAGTGGGTCAAAGAAGAAATTGCAAGAGAATTCAGCAAATATCTTTAGGAGAATGAAAATAAGAACACAACATATCAAAACTTATGGGAAAATGCAAAGGTAGTGCTGAGAGAGAAATTTATAGCCCTCAGTGCTTACATTAAAAAAGAAGAGTTAAAAATGAAGATCTAACTGCAAACCTGGTGGAACTGGAAAAAGAATAGCAAACTAATACCAAACCAAACTGAAGCAAAGAAATAGTAAAAATCAGAGCAGAAATAAATGAAATTGTGAAGAAAAGAACAAAAGAGAGAATCAACAAAACCAAAAGTTAGCTTTTTGATTAAAAAATCAATAAAGTTTTTGATAGACTGACAAAGAAAAAAGTGAGAACACACAAATAAATAAAATCAGAAATATGACGGGAGACATTACCACTGGCCTCACAGAAATGAGATCATAAGAAGATATTATGCACAACTGTATACTGAAAAACTAGATAGTATAGTGGAGATGGACAAATTCCTAGAAACACACAAACCACCCACACTGACCCTAGAAGAAATTGAAGACCTCAATAAACCAATCACAAGGATGGCATTGAGACAGTCATCAAAAACCTCCCTAAGATGAAAAGCCCAGTACCAGATGGTTTCACTGGTGAATTTCACCAATCATTCAAACACAATCTAATGCCAATCTTGCTCAAGATCTTCCAAAATACTGAACAGGAAAGAACACTACCAAATTTATTCTATGAAGCCAACATCACCCTAATACCAAAATCAGATAAAGATACTACGAGGAAAGAAAATTACAGACCTATATCTCTAGTGATTAAGATGCAAAAATCCTCAATAAATTACTTGCAAACAGAACCCAAATGCATATTAAATTGACTATAGGGAAGTGGATGTCATCAAGAAGTTGGGTGCCTGCCTACCACATGGGAGGTCTTGATTTCAGTTCCCTATACCTACTAAAAAAAAGACAAGCACAGAAAGCAGACAGTGGGCACAAAACAATAGGGGGGAATAAATAAATAAAATTAATCTTAAAAACAAAAACCAAAAAGAGCTATACATCACAATCAAGTCAGTTTTATCCCAAGTATGCAAGGGTGGTTCAACATAAGAAAACCAATTAGTGTAATAAACCACACTGATAAATTGAAGACGAAAAATACATAATGGTCTCAATACAGAAAAGGCACTTTAAAAATACAGCACCATTTATCGATAAAAATACTCCAAAAGGTAGGAATAGAAGGAAGCTTTCTCAATATGGCAAAGTGCATATATGAAAAACCTGCAGCTAGTATCACACTCAATGGTGAAAGACTTAAAACTTTCTGGTTGAGATCAGGAACAAGACAAGGATACCCACTGTCACCATTGTTATTCAATATTATGCTAAACGTTCAAGCTAGAACAGTAAGGCTAGATAAAGAATTAAAAGGCACCCAAAAACAAAAAAAGAAAGAAAACTTTCACTATTCACTGCTATGACCCTATATCTAGAAAATCTGAAAAATCCACAACAAAGTTACTAGAGTTAATAGACAAGTTCAGCAAATTGGTGGGATACAAGACTAATACACAAAAATCAATAGCGTTTCTATACACGACTGATGTGCAATCTGAGGAGGATATCAGAAAAAAAATTCCATTTACAATAGCAAGTAAATCAATCAAATATTTAGGATAATCTTAACCAAGGCTATAAAGGTACTCTATTCAGAAAAATACAAAACATTGCTAAAAGAAACTGAAGAGGACTTAACTAAATTGAAGGACATTCCATGTTCATGGATTGAAAGACTAAATATCATGAAGATATTCTAAATATCATGAAGGTATTTTAAACAGTCTGATTTAGAGATGCAGTGCAATCCTAATAAAAATCCCAACAGCTTTTTTTGTAGAAGAGGTAAAACCAAATCTCAAATTTACTTGGAAGGATTAGAGGCCCCGAATAACCAAAATGGTTTTAAAAAAAAAAAATGAAGTTGGAGGACTCTCACTTCCAGATTTTAAAGCATATTACTTAGCTACAGTGAAAAACTGTGCTGTTGACATGTGGACCAATTGAACCCAATGAAGAATTCAGAAATAGACCTTCACATCTACAGTCAAGTGATTTTTCACAGGGCTATCAAGCCCTCCCAGCTAGGCCAGGACTGTCTATTCAACAAATGGTGATGGGAGAACTGGATATCCATATCCAAAAGAAAGAAAAAAGACCATTTTTTCACACCTTATACAAAAATTAACTCAAATTAGATCAAGGACCTAAATATAAAAGTACAACCATAAAACTCCTTGAATAAAATGTTAGAAAACTTCTTCAAGGTCTTGTGGCAGGCAATAGTTTCTTAAACCTTACACCCAAACCATGAGCAACAAAAGAAAAAATAGATAAATGGGACCTCATCAAAATTAAACACTTTTACAGCTCAAAGGACTATATCTAAAGGGTGAAAAGACAGCTGATTCAGTGGGAGAAAACATTTGGTAATATTTTAGTATAATATTTGGTATAATATTTGGTATATCCATTATATACAAAGAGCTCATACAACTCAACAATAAAAAGACAAACTACTCAATTAAAAAATTGACAAAAGACATGAAGAGAAGATTGTCCAAAGAAGAAATACAAACGGCAAAGAAACACATGAAAAAAAGTTCAATATCACTAGCAATTAGGGAAATGCAAATCAAAACTACAATGAGATATCACTTCATATCTATTACACTGGCCATTATGAAAAAGTTGGAAAACTGTATATGTTGGAGAGGATGTGGAGAGATAGGAATGCTTATTCACTGTTGGTGGGAATGTTGAATGGTACAGCCACTATGGAGGACTGTTTGGCAGTTCTTAAGGAAGTTGAATATAGACTTGCCAAGGGACCTGGCAATACAATTACTAGGTATATACCCAGAGGAACTGAAAGCAGAGGCACAAACATCTGCATGCCCATGTCCATAGTGACATTATTCATGATTGCTAAAAGATGGAAAGAACCCAGGTGTCCATCAAATGATGAATGGATAAACCAATTGTGGTGTATAATCACAATGTAATGTTATGCAGCTGTAAGAAGAAATGATATTGTGAAGCATATGACAACATGAATTAGTCTGGAGGACATTACATTGAGTGAAGCAAGTCAGGCACAAAAGGACAAATACTTTATGATAGTGCTATTATGAACTAAATATATTGTGTAAACTCCCAAAGTTAATAATTAGAATATAAGTCAGCAGAAAATAGGAAGATAGATGATGTAAAGCTGAGGATTAATCTGTGCAGAATTGGTAAAATGGTTGTCGTTAAATCTATGGAAATGAATAGAAAGTGTAAAGTCATATCATGGTGTTTTTAAGTAACAGTAATATTGTTTGGGTATGACAGTGGCTGAAAGGGATAGTCTAAGGTCATGTATATTACTAGAAAGAAAGCTAAAAATTGTAAACAATAGGGGGGAATAAATAAATAAAATAAATCTTAAAAAACACAAACCAAAAAGAACTATACATCACAATCAAGTCAGTTTTATCCCAGGTATGCAAGGGTGGTTCAACTGTATAAGATTGTAAAACCTCACATAAAACACAAGCATTGGTGATATTGCATATATGACTGTTTTTACAAAATGTAAATACAAATATACTGGAAAGAAGAAAACAAAATAGAAGCTATGTATGACAGTGGAAGCATAGAGAGATTGAATGTTGATGAGTTTTTTTTTTGTTTGGTATTTACTATTATTAGTATTGGAATAATGAAAGTGCTCTAAGAATCATTGAAGTGATTAATACACAAATATGTGAATACAGTGAATACCATTGATTGTACACTCTGGATGGATTTATGCTTTATTATGTATCAATAAATTTGATTTGTTAAAAATATGTTAGAGGCATATAACAGCAGATGTGAATTAGCGGTGGATAGAATTAGTGATTTAGAAGACAAAGCATCTGAATTTGAAAAGACAGCAGAACAGAAAAAAAAAAGGGAAAAAAAAATGAAGGGTCTCAGGGAATTCCATGACAACATGAAACTTACAAATATGTGCATAATAGATTCTGCAGAAGGAGAATAGAATGGAAAAGGGCAGAAAGAATGTTTCAAGAAATAATGAGTGAAAAATTCCCAACCATTATGAAAGACATACATATCAATATACAAGAAAGATAAAGCACCCCAAATTGAATAAATCCAAATAGACCTCCAAGACATTTACTATTTAGAATGTAAAATGCCAGAAATAAAGAGAGGATTTGGAAAGCTGCAGGAGAAAAGCAATGAGTCACATAAAAAGGAAACTCAATAGGAATAATTTCCTATCTCTCATCAGAAACCATGGGTGTGAGAAGGCAGCAGTATAATATATTTAAGGTATTGAAAGAAAAACTGCCATGCAAGAATTCTTTATTTGGTAAAACTATCCTTAAAAAATTAGGGTGAGTTTAAATTTGCATACACAAACAAAAAATGAGAATGTTTGATACAAAAATACTGGATCTACAAGAGATACCAAAGGGAGTTCTTCAGGCTGAAGGAATAGAAAATGGTGACAGACTTGGAGAAGAGTGTAGAAATGAAGATTATTAGTAAGGGTAACTAAAAGAGTAAAAAGACAGACAATGGTAAGATATGACACCGGAAAACCAAAGAATAAAATGAATGAAGTAAGTAATTTCTTCACAATAATAATAATGAATATTAATGGATTGAACTCTTTAATCAAAAGATGTAGATTGACAGAATAGATTTAATTATGAGCCATCAGTGTGCTGTCTAGAAAAGACTCAGCTCAAATGCAAGGTCACTTTCAGGATGAAAGTGAAAGATATGAAAAAGATATTCAACACAAATAGTAACCAAAAAAGATCTGAAGTAGCAATACTAACATCAAACAAAATAAATTTTAAAGGCAAAACTGTTATGAGATGAATAAGGTCATTACATATTATTACAGGGGGCAATTCATTAAAAAGAAATAACAATCATAATTATTTATGCACCTAACCTGGGTGCCCCCAAATACCCTAGGCCCATGCTGGCAACTGAAGGGAGAAATAGAAGTCTACAATAATAATTGGAGACTTCACACCACTTTCAGCCTTGGATAGAACATCTGGACAGAATTTAAATAAGGAAACAGAGAGTTTGAAGAATATGATAAAGGAACTAAATCTAACAAACATTTATAGATCCTCATACCTCCAAACAGCAGGATATACATTCTTCTCAAGTGCCCATGGATCATTCTCCAGGGTAGACCATATGTTGGGTCACAAGACAGGTCTCAATAAATTTACAAAGTTTGAAATTATACAAAGTATTCTTTCTGATCATAATGAATGAAGCTGGAAATAAATAACAAGTGGAAAAAGTAAAAGATCACAAATATATGGAGATTAAACAACACACTCCTAAATAATCAATGGGTCAAAGAAGAAATTGCAAGAGAAATCAGCAAATATCTTGAGAAGAATGAAACTGAGTACACAACATATCAAAACATATGGGATACAGAAAATACAATGTTCAGAAGGATATTTAAACCCCTCAATGCTTACATTAAAAATGGAGAAAGAGCCTAAATCAAAGACTAATACACATCAGGAAGAATTTTTAAAAAAACAAACTAATACCAAAGCAAGCAGAAGGAAAGAAATAAAAAAGATTAAAACAGAAAAAAATGAAAGTGAGAGAAAAAAATAGAGAATCAATAAAACCAAATGTTTGTTCTTTGAGAAGATCGACAAAATGGACAAGCCCTTAGCTTAGACTGAGAAGGAAATAATAAAACGATGTTAATTTTAAAAATCAGAAATTAAAGGGGAGTATTACTATTGACCCCACAGAAATAAAAAAGATCATTAGGATACTATGAAAAACTGTACACCAAAAAACTAGACAATATAGGCAAAATGGACAAATTCCTAGAAACATAGGAACAATCTACACTGACCCTAGAATAAAGAGAAGACATCAAAAAATATCTCATAGGTAAAGAGTTTGAAACATATGTTTAAAAACCACCTAAAAATGAAAATCTCAGGACCAGATGGATTCACAGGTGAATTCTTCCATTCATTCAAAGAAGATCTAATTCCAATCTTGATCACACTCTTCCAAAATTTGAACAAGAGGGAACACTGCCAAACTTATTCAAGATAGACACCCTCACACTAATATCAAAGCCAGATAAAGATAGTACAAAAAAGAAAATTATATATATATTAAAAAGATATTTAGATTACATAAATGTTACATAAAAATATAGGGGATTTCCATATGCCCTGCTTCCTACACCTCCCACATTTTCCCACGTTAACAACATCTTTCATTATTGTGATACATTTGTTACAATTGATGAAAGCATTTTAGAGCATTGCCACTAAGCATGGAATATAGTTTACATTGTTTGCACTCTCTCCTGCACAATTTATAGGTTATGACAAGATATGTAATGGCTCATATCTGTCATTGTAATGTCATTCAGGAAAATTCCCAAGTCCCCAAAATGCCCCCATATTTCACCTGTATTTCCCTTTCCCAGTCCTCAGAACCTCTAGTAGCCACTACCTCCACATGAATGATATACTTTCTTCCATTGCTAGAATCACAAGTCTATAGTAGAATATCAGTAAGTCTACTTTAGTCCATATTTTATTCCCCAATCCTGAGGATTCTGGGATTCTCCCCCTCTAATTGAGAAGAGGCTTTGATTACATGGGGCAGATGGATGAGACTCTCTTGCTTGCAGTTGTAGACTCTCTAGTTTCCTTGGGATGGTCGTCATCGATCATCATCTCCTTGATAGTTGTCCTGGGTGAGTCCAATGAACTGGATAGTAGGTATTGCAACTCCATTGAGTTTCAAGGCATATCTGGCATATGGACAGCCCAGAGATTAGAGTCTCTTGGACATACACCTACCAACTCCAGCACCAACTCTAGGTTCAAATAGAAGGGACAGAAGAGGTATGTGTAGAGAAGTCACATCTGAGTCCAACTCTGTCACACTCAGGAGCACAAACTCCAAAGTAGGGCCACTGGCAAGGCACCAAACTCTGGATATATCTGCCACAACTGCAGGTCTTGGGTGTCTCCAGAGCCCTCAGGATCCCCACTGTTTGGGGTAGTGTCTACCTTGGCCATCTATGAGATCTTGCTGAGACATGCATAATCATTACTTCTCTGATGACCTCCCTTCTCACTTTGAAGTCTCTTAGCCATATACATTCATTTGTCTTTACCATTCCCCCATTTTATTCAATGTCTTTTTCTAATTGTATTGCTAGTTGGTGCTTGGTAGTAATCCCTCAGTTCCAGGGAGGCTCATCCCTGGGAATCATGCCCCATGCTGTGGAGAAAGTAATGCATTTATATGCAGAGTTTGGCTTAGAGAAAGTCTACATTTGAGCAGCAAGGAGGCTCTTGGGAGGTAAATCTTAGGTGCTCTCCAACACTTAAGCACTCTGCAACTAGGCTAAGTTGCAAATTCAAGAGCAAAAGGTTTGCAAACATAGTCATCAACATCAAGGGCCCATCAGTGGACCACCCTTCTTTACTAGTCATTGCCCCTGCACTTGGGACATTGTTGCTGTTCCATTAAAGAATGTGGCAGAGCTCCCCAGGATGGGAATTCAATAATCTTTCAGTTGTGTGAATCTCCACTCACTGTGGCAATGCTCCATGAACATTTGAACATATTTATATAGCTTATTTGTATGCCCAGGTGAACTTTCTCCCATGTATCACTCATAACTGACACCTCACTCCATTGATCCTCCCCTGCCATAGTTGTCATCCTTCTGGGATCCAAAACTTCTTCAAAAAATGAAGCCAAGAATATTGCCAAACTCAACTAATAGGAAAATGAAATAATAATGATAGGTTAAAACATAAGAAATAAAATACATAGTAATTTAGAGAAAGTAAAACTAAAATAAAGTAAAAAAGATTGGAGTATTGAAAATAATGAAAAACAAAAAATAAAATAAAACAAAATAAATTATTTTTTAATGTTTTTCCTTTCATCACTGTAATATCAGTTGTTTTGTATATACAGTGGCTTTTTCTTCCATTTCTTCCCCAGTGTCTTACTTTTTTAAAAATATTGTCTTTAAAGAAGTTTTAGGTCACATTAAGGTTACATACAGAATATAAGGAACTCCCATATACCCAGCATCCTCCCCCTTTCCCTGTTTCCTATTAATAATCTTTTTTACATGTAGATGGTAAATTTGTTACAATGGATGTATAAATATTGAAACATAGCTACAAACCATGGTCAATTGTTTACATTATGGTTTACATTTTAGGTTATACACTTTTATAATTTTTGATGAAATTTAATATGACCTGTATCCATCATTGCATGATCATGCAGAACACTTCCATTGCCCCCAAATATACCCTTTTCAATTTCTTCTATTCTTCCCTCCCCCTCCCCTCAGGGCCCATGGAGACCACCAGGCTTTACTCCTTGAAGATCAAAATTCTTAGATACTTGCAACAATGTTGATAACTGGACATATTAGTCTGTCCTCCCCTATTAGGAACTGCCCATATTCTTGAGAGACACAGCCCCCTCTCTGAGAACATATTGGGCCTCCCCAGCATGGGAGCCCAACTCCTTCCCACTAATTATGTGGGTTTCCTCCTACTGATACAGCACACTATGACAAAATGGTCACTCACACATTCTCTAGAAGACTATCCCAGGTGTGCCCTGTCCCAAAACCAGTAATATTTCACCACTCAACACCCTAAACCAGTAATGTTTCCTTGTTCTATTGCCAATAGAGTTTCTCAACATTGTAGTTTTATCCCTGTACCCACCTATTCCCAGTGTTCACCTCTTCCCTCCCCCAACCCTCCTTCCAGTTCCTTGAACCATCCAACCCATACTCCCCACCCTACCCCTCTGACAAACTTGCACCACCCAACCCAATAGTATCCCTACACCTCTATCAAATTTCTTTACTGCACAGCTCCTCAAATCCATCTTATAGATTTCACCCATATGGGCATTGGCTCACAACCTTCTTCTTCCTCCCTATTTCCTGTACACTTATCTTCCAGATTCTAGCTCTCTGAGGTAGCTTAATTTGCCTAATTCATATCAGAGAGGTCATGTAATATTTGTCCTCCAATGCCTGGCTTGCTTCACTCAACATAAGGTCCTCAAGATTCAACCATGTTATCCCATGTGTTAGTACTGTATTCCTTTTTAGAGCTGAGTAATATTCCATTGTATGATTACACAACATTTTGTTTATCCATTCATCTTTTGATGGACATTTGGGTTAATTTCAAGTTTTGACAATAGTGAATAATGCCACTATGAACATTGGTGTGCATATATATGATTGTGTCTTTGCTTTCCATTCTTCTGGGTATATACCCAGCAGTGGAATTACTGGGTCATATCGCAGATCCATATTTAGTTCTTTGAGGAACAGCCAAAATGTCTCCCACAATGGCTGGACCATTCTCCATTCCCACCAGCAGTGGATGAGGGTTCCCATTCGTCCACATCCTCTCCATCACATGTAGTACTCTGTGTTTTTTTTAATGGTCACCATTCTAATGGGTGTAAGATGGTATCTCATTGTAGTTTTGAATTGTATTTCCCTAATAGCCAGTGATTGAGCATATTTTCATGTGCTTTTTAGCCATTTGTATTTCTTCTTTGGAGAAGTGTCAGTTCAAATCACTTGCCCATTTTTTAAATGTTTTTTTTTTTTCAAGGTATAGGACTTCTTCATATATGCTGAATATTAGGCTCCTATCAGATATTTTCTCCCATTGGTAGGCTTTCTTTTCACTTTCTTGACAAACTTCTATGAGGTGCACAGGGTTTTAATTTTTGAGGAGGTCCCATTTATCTATTTTTTCTTTCACTGCTCATGCTTTGGGTGTGAAGTTCATGGAGCCATTTTCTATTACAAGTTCCTGTTGATTCTTTCCTACATTATCTTCCAAGATCTTTATGGTCTTGGCTCTTATATTTAGATCTTTGATCCATCTTAGAGTTGATTTTTGTATAAGGTGTGAGATGGCATTCCTCTCTCATTCTTTTTGACATGAATATCCAGTTCTTCAACCACCATTTGTTGAAGAGGCCATTCTCTCCCAGTTCAGTGGGCTTCGTGGCCTTGTTGAATATCATATAACTGTATATATGAGGATCTGTATCAGAACTCTCAATTTGGTTCCACTGGTCAGTATGTCTATCCTTCTGCCAATACCATGCAGTTTTGACCACTGTAGTTTTGTAGTATGCTTTAAAGTCAGGTAGTATGATTCCTCTGATTTCATTTTCTTTTTCAATATGTCTTTGGCTAATCAGGACTCTTGCCCTCCCAAATAAATTTCATAGTTAGCTTTTCCAAATCAGTAAAAAATGCTGTATTGATTTTTATTGGGATTGCATTAAATCTGCATGTTAGTTTGGGTAGGATAGATATCTTAATGATGTTTAGTCTTCCTATCCATGAACAGTGAATATTTTTTCACTTATTTAATTCTTCTCTGATTTCCTTTAAGAATGCTGTGTAGTTTTCTGTGTATAAGTAATTTACATCTTTAGTTAAGTTTATACCTAGGTATTTGATTTTTTTTAGTTACTATTGTAGATGCTATTTTTCCTGATTTCCTCTTCAGATTGCTTGTTATTAATGTACAGAAATGCTACTGATTTTTAAGGATTGATCTTATAGCCTGCAAATTCACTGAATTCATTTATAAGTTCTAGAAGCTTTGTTGTAGACTTCTCAGGGATTTCTATGTATAGGATCATGTCATCTGCAAGTAGTGAAATTTTTACTTATTCCTTTCCAATTTGGATGACTTTTATCTTTTTCTTGCCTCAGTGCTCGTGCAAATACTTCTAAGACAATGTTAAATAGGAACAATGATAGTAGGCATCCTTATTTTATTTCCAATCTTAGCGGGAGAGATTTTAGGATTTCACCATTATATATGATATTAGCTGTAGGTTTTTCATATATGCCTTTATCATATTCAGAAAGTTTCCTACGATTCATGTCTTTTGCAGTGATTTTATCAGGAAAGATTTCTGTATTTTGTCAAATGTTTTTCTGCATCTATAGAGATGATGATGTGATTTTTTTCTTTGGATCTATTTATGTGGTGTATTACATTGATTGATTTTCTTATGATGGATCATCCTTGCATATCCGGAATGAAACCCACTTGGTCATGGTGTATAATTAGTTTTATGTGTTGCTGAATATGATTAGTAAATATTCTGTTGAGGATTTTATCATCTAGGTTCATCAGAGAGATTGGTCAGTAAGTTTCCTTTCTTGTGGCATCTTTGGCTTTGGTATTAGGGTAATGTTGGCATCATAGAATGAGTTAGGCATTGTCCCTTCTGCTTCTATTTTTTGGAAGAGATCAACCAGGATTGACATTAGTTCTTTCTGACATGCTTGGTAAAATTTGCCTGTTAACACTTCTGGTCCTGGGCTCTCCTTAGTTGGGAGATTTTTTGATGACTAATTAAACCTCATTACTTGTGATTTTTCTGTTGAGTTCATCAAATTATTCTTTCATCAATTAGGCTGCTGTGTGTTTCTAGGAATTTATCCATCTCCTCTAAATTATCTTTCTTGTTACCATATAATTTTCCAAAGTATCCTCTTATTATTCTTTTTATTTCTGTGATGTCAGTGATGATATCCCTTGCCTCACTTCTTATTTTGTGTATTTGTATCTTCTCTCTCTTTTTTCTTTGTTAGCTAGCTAAGGATTTGTAAATTTCATTGATCTTCTCAAAGAAACAGTTTTTGGTTTTATTTTTTCTAGTGCTTTCTTATTTTCTATTTTATTTAATTCTTCTCTAATCTTTGTTATTTCCTTCTATCTATTTTCTTTCAGGATGGTTTGTTGTTCTTTTTCTAATTTCTCCAGGTGTGCAGTTAGGTCTTCAATTTTAGCTCTTTTTTCTTTTTTGATATATGCATTTATCACTATGATTTCCCTCTCAGTGTTGTTTTTGCTGAATCCCATAAGTTTTGGTATATTGTGTTGTCATTTTCATTCATTTCAAGGTAGTTACTGATTTCTTTTGAAATTTCCTCCTTGACCCACTGTTTGTCTAAGAGTGTGTTGTTTAACTTCCATATCTTTGTGCCTAATCTGGTTCTCTGGCCCTTACTGATTTCCAGCTTCATTCCATTGTCGTCAGGGAAATTAATTCATATAATTTCAAACTTTCTGAGTTCATTGAGTATTTTTTTGTGGCCTAGCATATCTTGAAGAATTGTCCATGTGCACTTGAGAAGAATGTATTTTGGTGTAGTGTTCTGTATATGTCTATTAAGTCCAGATCCTCTAATGTATTATTCAGAGTCTTTCTTTTCTTTTTTTCATTCTCAGTTGAGAAATTCTGTATAATGGTGATAACGGTGTATTAAAGTCCCACACTATAATTGTAGAGGCATCTATTTCTCCACTTAGTTTTTCCAGTGTTTGCCTCATGAATTTTGAGGCACCCTGGTTAGGGACATAAATGTTTATGGTTGTTTTTTCTTCTTGAAATATTACCCCTTTTACTAATATATAGTGTCCATCTTTTTCTCTTGCAATAGTTTTGCATTGAAAGTCTATTTTGTCCAATATTAGTATAGCTACTTCTGACCTTTTTTGGTTATTGTTTGCTTGTAAGATTGTTTTCCAGCCATTCACTTTCAGGCTCCTTGAATCCCTGGCTTTGAGGTGGGTTTCTTGTAGACAGCATATAGAGGGGTCTTATTTCCTTATCCATTCTGCCAATCTGTGTCTGTTGACTGGTGGGTTTAATCCGTTAACATTCAGTGTTAGTACTCTCAAGGAATTATTTACAATAGCCATATTTGCTTTGGGTTTATGTATGTCATGTGTTGTTTTTATTTTCTTTTTATCTTTTAAATTGTTTTTCCACTCTCCTCCAACTCTTTCTCATTTGTTTTTTCCTTTCAACCTGCAGAACTCCCTTTAGTATTTCTTGAAGTGCAGGTTTCTTATTGGCATACTATCTTAATTTCTGTTTATCTGTGAATATTTTGAACTGCCCATCATGTTTTTTGAAATTATTTATATGTATATATATTTTATATTTTAAAAGATGCTTAGATTACATAAATGTTACACAAAAATCACAGGGATTCCCATGTTCCCCCCTCCCACACCTCCCATAATCTCCCACATTAGTGTGACACATCACCTTCAATGGATATACACATCCTGGGGATTTGCCACTAAGCATGGACTATAGTTCACATTGTAGACCACACTCTCTCCCACACAGCTCTGGATGTTATATGCTGATGTAAACTGGCCTATATCTGTCCTTGTAATGTCACTCAGGATAATTCCTGAGTCCCAAAAAAGCCCCTGTATTACAACTGCTTTTCCCTCTTCCTGCCCCAAAAGCATCCAGAGGACACTGGCTCCACCTCAATGTTGTAATTTCTTCCATTGCTTGAATCACAATATGTCTACCACAGAATACCAGTAAGTCCACTCTAGTCCAAAGCTCTTCCCCAATCCTGAGGAGACTGGGATGACGATGTCCACTCCACCTCCAAGTGAAATGGTTCTTATATCCCATGAATAAGATGGATGGGATTGTCCTGTCTGCAGCTGCAGACTCTTTCAATTCCCTCAGATGGCCACTGTCCATCATCATCTCCTCACAAAGTGACTTGGGTGAGTCCATTGAGATGTAGAGTAGGAATTGCAGCTCCACCAAGATTCCAGGCACAGCTGGCACATTGGCAGGCCAAAGGCTCCTGTCTCTGGAAGTACACCTACAAACCCCAGCACCACATATAGGTTTGAATACAAAGGACTGATGGACCATGTTCAAGGAGGACTTATTTGAGTCCAATTCTGTGACTCTCAGGAGCACAGATTCCAAAGTATAACCACTGATAAGGCATCAATCTTTGGAGCTAACCCTCTTATATAGGACCTGGGTGTCTCCAGAGCCCTCAGGAGTCCCTCTGTGTGGGGTGATATCCACTTTGGTGTTCTATGAGATCCTACTGAGATGTGTGTAAGCCTTACCTCTGGGATGAGCTCCTGACTCTCTTTGAAGTCTCTTAGCCACAGGAACTCATTTGTCTTTACCTTTCCCCCCTTTTATTCAAAGTCTTTTTTCAGTCGTATTGCCAGTTGGCACTTGGTATTAAGCCCTCATTGCCAGGGAGGCTTATTCCCAGGAGTCATGTCCCATGCTGGGGGGAAGGGAATGAATTCATATGCTGAGTTTGGCTTAGAGAGAGGCCACATTTCAGCAAAAAGGAGGGTCTCAGGTGGCAGCCATTAGGCACCCTATAACAGAAGGCTAAGTTTCAATTACAAAAGCAAAGACTCATAAGGATAGTCATCAATAGCAAGAATCCATTAGTGGACCATCCTCCTTTGCCAGACACTGCCCCTGCACTTGGGGGACTGTTGTTGCTCCCTTGGAGCACCTATCCAGGCTGGGAATTCAGTATTTTTGCATTTTTGTGTGATTCTCCAACCACTGTGACCATGCCACACGCTTTGATCATTTGAACAATTTTGTATATATTTTATATACATTCAGGTGAACTTCCTCCCATGAAATCCCAATCCCATACAACCCCCAACAATGACCCCCCGCCATGTTGTAACCCTTCTGTGATCCAAACCTTCCCTGAAGATGAAGCCCATATAAAAGCCAAATACAATTAATAGGAAAATGAAACAAGAATGATAAGTCCAAATATAACAGATAAAATACATGGAAACAAAAAAATACTAAAAATAAAATAAAATTAAGTGTTTGGGATATTTTTAAAAAAGGCAAAAAACAAAAAAAAAATTTAAACATTTTTCCTTTTATCACTGCATTATTGGGTGTCCTGTCTGTACCATGGCACCTTCCTCCTCTTACTACCAGTGTATCCCAAATTTTCATTTAGTTTTCAAAGAAGTTTTAGGTCACAGCAAAGTCACACACAGAATACTAGAGAATCTCATATACCAAAACTCCTTCCCCTTTCCTCACCCCACATTAAGCCTTTTTGTATGTAGATGGTAGCAATTTTATTACTCTCATACAGATAGTGAAATATAGCTACTAAACATTCTAAATGGTTTACAGTATAGTTTACAATTTAGATGGTAGAGTTTAATAATTTTTAAAGATATTTACCATGTCCTGTATCTATCACTATAAGGCAATGAAAAACATTTCCCCTGACCACAAGTACCCCTTGTTTGATCTTTTCTGTTCCTTCCTCCCCATCCCCCTGGGGCACATGACAGCCCCTGTCTTGACTCATTGGGCAACAAGATTCATAGTTACATGCAACAAGAAGTCCTGACACACTGATTATCCTCCCCCATTAGGAGCCACCCTTGCCCTTAAGAGACACCCACCTCTCTGTTTCTGGGTGAATCAGTCATCCCAAATATGGGGGTCCATCTCTTTCCCACTCACTGTGGGGGTCTCCACTCCCTGACACAACATATTATGACAGGATGAGCACTCACACACTCCACAAAAGCCTACTCCAGATGCATGCCATCCTGAATGCCCCCCAACTACACCCTAAATGAGTGACACTACCTTATCATATTGCCATAAAAGCCCTCCCACACATGCACTTTCAACCTCATACCCACAAATCCCGTGTTCATCTTGTCCCTCTCCCATCCCTTCCCCCAGCATCCTGGGTATCCCAACTCGCCCTTCCCAATCCACCCACGTGCAAACCCTGCACCACCAAACCCATTAATATCACTACCCACCTGTCCTGTCCTTCAATATGCAGCTATACTCTATCACTTTCCATAGATTATGTCCATATAGGTGATGGATCACAACCCTCTCCTCCCCCCCCCCTCTATCTTATTAACCTGTCTTTCAGACAATGGTTCTCAGAGACTGCTCACTTTCCTCAATTCAAATCAGTGAGTTCATGTACTGTTTAACCTTCAGTGCCTGGCCTGCTTCACCCAATACAAGGTCCCCAAGACTCATCCATGCTCTTCCGTGTGTTAGCACTTTATTCCTTCTGGCAGCTGAGCAACATTACATTGTGTGCATGCACCATATCCTGTCCATCTTTTCATCCATTGTTGGGCACCAGGGCCAACCCCAAATTTGGCAACAGTGAACAATGTCGCTATGAAAATTTGTGTGCATATGTCTGTTCGTGTCCCTGCCCTCAACTCCTCTGGGTATATACCCAGAAGTGGAATCGCTGGATCATAGAGAAGATCTATTATTAGTTTCCTAAGGAACCACTAAAACGTTCTCCACAGTGGCTGGACCATTTCACAATCCCACTAGAAGTGGATGAGGGCTCTCACTCCTCCACATCCTCTCCAACACTCACAGTCTGCTGTTCTTTCAATAGTTGCCATTCTGATGGGTGTAAGATTGTATCTCATTGTAGACTTGATTTGCACCTCCCCAACAGCCAGAGATGTTGAGCATTTCTTCATGTGCTCTTCAGCCATCTGCACCTCCTCCCTGGAGAAATGTCCCTCCAAGCTGCCTGACCATTTTTTAAATGGGTTGTTTGTCTTTTTATTTTTTAGGTGTAGGATTTCTTTATATATGCAGGACACTAGGCTCCGATCAGATATATGGTTGCCAAACATTTTCTCCCATTGGGTAGGTGGCCCTTTATTTTCTTAATAACATCCTTCGAGGTGAAGAAGCCTTTAATTTTGAGGAGATCCCATTCACCCATTCTCTCTCTTGCTGCTCGTGCCTTGGGTGTGAAGCTCATGAAGCCACCTCCTATCACAAGGTCCCATAGATGCTTCCTTACAATATCCTTCAAGATCTCTATGGTATTGGCTCTTATATCCATATCTTTGATCCATATGGAGTAGATCTTTGTATAGGGTGTGAGATGGTATTCCTTTCTCACTCTCCCAGATATGGACATCCAGTTCTCCAAGCACCACCTGTTGAAAAGGCCATTCTCTCCAAACAAAGGGCCCTTGGTGGCCTTGTCAAATATCAGATGACCATACATGCGAGGATCTATATCAGAACATTTAATTTGGTTCCATTGGTCAGCATATCCAACCCTGTCCCAACACCATGCAGTTTTGGGCACTGTAGCTTTGTAATATGTTTTAAAACCAGGTAGTGTGATACCTCCAACTTCATTTTTCTTTTTCAATATGTCTTTGGCAAATCAGGGCCTACTACCTTTCCAAATACATTTTGTAGTTAGGTTTTCCAGTTTCTTAAAATATACAGTGTTGATTTTTATTGGGATTGCATTAAATCTGTAGATCAGTTTGGATAGGATAGACATCTTGATGAGGTTTAATCTTCCTATCCAAGATCAGGGAATATTCCTCCATTTATTTGTCTTCTTTGATTTCCTTTAACAGTGTTGTGTATTTTCTGTATGTAAGTCCTTTTCATCTTTAGTTAAATTTCTTCCTAGGTATTTGATTTTTTGTTTACTCTTGTAAATGGTGTTTTTTTTCTTGATTTCTTCCTCAGATTGCTTGTTATTGGTGCACAGAAATGCTACTGATTTTTAAACATTGATCTTATACCCTGCAACATTACTGAACTCCTTTATAAGTTCTAGAAGCTTTGTTGTAGGTTTCTCAGGGCTTTCTATGTATATGATCATGCTGTCTGCAAATAATGAAATTTTTAGTTCTTCTCTTCAAATTTGGATGCCTTTTATATATTTTTCTTGCCTCAGTGCTTGGGCAAGTACTTCTAATACAATGTTAAATAAGAGTGGTAATACTGGGCATCGTTACCTTGTTCCCATTCTCAAAGGGAGGGCTTTTAGAATTTCTCCATTGAAGATGATGTTAGCCTTGGGTTTTATACCCTTTATCATATTCAGAAAGTTTACTTCTGTTCCTATCTTTTGCAGTGTTTTTATCAGGAAAGAGTGCTGCATTTTGTCAAATGCTTTTTCTTCATCAATAGAGATGATCATGTGATTTTTTTCTTTCAATCTGTTTATGTGGTGTATTACATTGATTGATTTTCTTATATTGAAACATCCTTGCATACCCGGGATGAAACCCACTTGGCCATGGTGTATAATTCTTTAGATATGTTGCTGAATGCGATTACCAAGTATTTTGTTGAGGATTTTAACATCTAGGTTCATTAGAGAAATTGGCCTGTAATCTTCCTTTTTTATGGTATCTTTGTTTGGCTTTGGTATTAGGGTAATGTTGGCATGATGGAATGAGTTAAGCAACATTCCTTCTTCTTCTATTTTTGGAAGAGCTTAAGCAGGATTGGTGTTAGTTCTTTCTGGAATGTTTTGTAGAAATCAACTGTGAAGACATCTGGTTCTGGGTTCTTCTTAGTTGGGAGGTTTTTGATAATGGAATCTATCTCTTTATTTTTAATTGGACTGTTGAGTTCATCATTTTCTTCTTTCATCAATGTAGGCCATTTGTGAGTTTCTAGAAGTTAGTCTATTTCCTCTAAATTATCATTCTTTTTGGCATATAATTTTCAAAGTAGCCTCTTATGATACTCTTTATTTCTATAGGGTCAGTAGTGATATCCCCTTGTTCATTCCTTATTTTGTGTATTTGCATCTGTTCTCTCTTTTCTTTGTTAGTCTGGCTAAAGGTTTGTCAATTTTATTGATCTTCCCGAAGAACCAGCTTTTGGTTTTGTTTATTTTTCCTAGTGCTTTCTTATTTTCTATTTCATTTAGTTCTGCTCTAATCTTTGTTATTTCCTACTTTGTACTTTCTTTAGGTTTAGATTGTTGTTGTTTTTCCAATTCCTCCAAGTGTGCAGTTAGGTCTTCAATTTTAGCTCTTTCTTCTTTTTTAATATATGTATTTATGGCTATGAACTTCCCTCTCAGGACAGCTTTGGCTATATCCCATAGATTTTGATATGTTGTGCTGTCATTGTCATTAATTTCAAGGCAGTTACTGATTTTTTCATATTTCCTCCTTGACCCATGGTTTGTCTAAGAGTATGTTGTTTAACTTCCATATCTTTTTGCTTAACTGTTTCTCTGGCTTTTAGTCATTTCCAATTTCATTCCATTGTGGTCAGAGAAATTACTTTGTATAATCTCAATCTTTCTGAATTTGCTAAGAGTTGTTCTGTGGCTTAGCATGTGGTCTATCTTGGAGTATGATCCGTGTGCACTCAAGAAGAATGTAAATCCTGCTGTATTTGGGTGTAGTGTTCTGTATATGTCTATTAAGTCCAGGTCCTCTAATGTGTTGTTCAGAGTCTTTGTTTCTTTAATGATTCTCTGTCTAGATGTGCTGTCTAATGGTGATAATGGTGTATTACAAACCCCCACTATAATTTTAGAGGCATTTATTTCTCCACTTAATTTTTTCTGAGGTTTCCTCATGTATTTTGAGGCACCCTGGTTAGGTGCATAAATGTTTATGGTTGTTCTTTCTTCTTGAGAGATTAACCAATTTCCTAACATATATTGTCTGTCTTTGTCTCTTACAATAGTTTTGCAATTAAAGTCTATTTTGTCTGATATTAGGATATCTACACCTGCCATTTTTTGGCTATTGTTTGCTTGTAAAGTTGTTTTCCAGGCATTCACTTTCAGCCTCCTTCAATCCCTGGGTTGAAGGTGGGTTTCCTGTAGAGAGCTTATAGTGGATCATATTTCCTTATCCATTCTGCCAATCTGTGTCTCTTGAGTGGTGAATTTAATCCATTAACATTCAGTGTTATTGCTCACAATGAATTTCTTACTTCAGCCCTATTTTCTTTGGGTTAATGGATGTCATATGTTGTTTTTATTTCTCATTCTGTCTATTTAGCTCTTTTTACACTCTCCTCCAATCTCTGTCCCTTGTTTTTTCCTTTCAACTTGTAGAACTTCATTTAGTATTTCTTGAAGTGCAGGTTTCTTATTGGCATACTCTCTTAATTTCTGTTTATCTATGAATATTCTGAACTCTCCATCATTTTTGAATACCAGTTTTGCTGGATAGAGAATTTGAGGCTAGAAGTTTTTTCTTTTAGTATTTTGACTATGTCATACCACTGTCTTCTTGCATTCATTGTTTCAGATGAGAAATCAGCACTTAATCTTATTGTGCTTCCCTTTTATGTGATGGTTCTCTTTTTGCTTGCTGCCTTGAGTATTTTCTCTTTGTCTTGAGTATTGGAAATTTTAACAAGTATATGTCTTGGAGTTGGCCAGTTGGGATTTATATTATTTGGGGTGCGCTGTGCTTCCTGGACATGTACATCCATCTCTCTCGATAGGGTTGGAAATTTTCAGCCATTATTTCCTTCAACACCCCTTCTATTCCCTTTCCTTTCTCTTCTCTCTCTTGGATACTTATAATGCATATGTTTGTGCATTTTGTGTTGTCAGTTAAATCCCTGTTTCCCTGCTGGATTTTTTCTATCTTTTTATCTATCTGTTCTACTATCTGTTTGATTTCATATGTATTGTCTTCCACATCACTAATTCTTTCTTCTGCTTGTTCAAACCTACTGTTATGTGAATCCAGCATCTTTTTTATTTCTTTGTGTCATTGATCACCTTCATATCATTATCTTTTTATGTATGTTTACAATTTCTTCAGTATGTTCTCCCAGTGTCTTCTTAATATCCTTAATCTCTTCCTTCAATTCATTAAGTTGGTACATGATATTTGTTTTGAAAACTTTGATTAGTTGTTTGATATTCTGCATCTCTTCCTGGTTTTTCATTTATTGGGCTGGTCCATGTCTTCCTGTTTCTCAGTGTGGTTTGTCATTTTTTGTTGCTGTCTGGTCATTTTATCTTGATGTGTGTATTCAGTTGATTAGCTTCTGTCTCTGCTCTAGAGTTTTATTTAGCTCGTGGTTCTGTGTGTTTTAAGTTTTCTCTTTGGGACTTTGTTCTTATTATTTTATTTCCTTGCTTCTTTCTATGTTCCCTTGAAGGCAAAATATTAAGGCCACAGTAATTGAAAGATGTGAGAAAGGAAGAAGCATAATACTAATACTGATAAAAGTTAGAAGATGGGCCATATAAGACTTAGTAAAATGTATATTTAACTCGTGTAGGCAGTGTAGAATAATAGTAAAAAAAAGTGGATTACCTACAATTGACAGGGAAACTAAATACTGGAAAACATATATAATGATTTAGAAGGCTATTGAGGAGAGAAAGAAACAGTAAAGAAAGGGTGAAAGGAAAAAATTAATAATAATAATAAAAATAAGAAAACATAGTAGATAGAATAGAAATTGACACCTTTAAGTTGTGGGCTAATAGAAAAAAACATGGTATGTAACAACCACGACAGAAAGCATAAGGCAGAAAGACGAAGGAAGGAAAAGAGATAGCACTGGGAGACAAAATCAGTATAGATAGAGAATGGGAAATCACTGAAGAAGAAGTACAACAAAGAAGAGACAAGCTCTTAGCACCTAATTAAAAAGAAGAGAGAGAGAGAGAGAGAAGAAAAAAGAAGGGGGTAAGAAAGAGGAAAGAAAAGCAAGAGACAACAAATAAACAAAGAAAAACCAAACAACCACACAAGCAAGCAGACAAATAAAACTAAGGAAGAACAGTGTTCCTTCTTGGGTCCTTGTGGAACTTCCCAACCTGCTTGTGTTCATCAATCAATTGCCCTGCAAGGTTCTTTCTGCAGGTTTTGAGGCAGATTTTAGCAATTAAACTATGTTAAAAAGTCAATTTTTTTTTATTTTTTAAAGTGACTGTCTTCTCCTTTTTTCTTTCTTTTTTTTTTTGTGAAATAAATGACCCAAAAGAAGTCCTCTTCTAGACCACCCCCTTCACCAAGGGAACCCTAAATAGTCTTGTGGAAACTAATCAAGCACTTCCCACTTCCTGGATTCCCCAGGGGAGCTGAAGCTCTGATGCTTGTCAGTGCAGAACAAAAAAATTGGCTGACTCTGTCCCCTCTGGAGCAAAGCTTCAGTAGCACTGGTTGTTGGGTATATCAGGCTTCCCCTGCAGATTTGCCCCTCCCCTCAGTTTGGAATTGCTTCAAGCTGGCTTATCTGCTCCCCAAAGCTATGAGGGGATCCAGGCAGCCAAATACACAGGAAGAAACCCCTCTGCACCCTCTGTCAGAACTCTCCCATTCTCAGAGAATGCTCCCTCTCACCAGGTTGCCAGGAGAAGTTGGGGCATATCCGTGGGCAGCTAGGAAAATCAAACTTCCTCAGCATATTTGCCACTTCCCTCAGCCTGGTGCTGCTTCAAGCCAGCTATATTGTTCACCAAAGCTGCAAGGGGTTCCAGAAAATCAAATCCACAGAAAGGAAACCCTTCTCACCCCTCTGCCGTAACCCTCCCACTCTTGGAGAATGCTCCCTCTCACCAGGTTGCCAGCAGGAGTCACAGCTCAAACCAGCATCTTTCCCTGAAGGTGGGGCTCAGCTGTCTGTATCAACCACCACAGGCAGGGGAAAAACTCATGAATCCTTCCCGAGCAATCCACTTCACCATACACCTCCCTCCAGATCAATGTACCCAAGGTTCTTGCTCTGTGTATTCCCAGCACAGACTCCCTTGGCAGGACCCTGTCCCCAATCATCCATCCTCCGAGAGTGAGTCAGTGAGTGCCCTCTTAAACCAATGCCATCTTCTCTGTTATTTTTAAATGCCAGCTTTTTTGAATAGAGAATTCTTGGCTGAAAGTTTTTATCTTTTAGTACCTTGACTATGTCATACCACTGTCTTCTTGCCCTCATTCTTTCAGATGAGAAATGAGCACTTAATCTTATTGAGGTTCCTTTGTATGTGATGGCTATCTTTTCTCTTGCTGCCTTTAGTATTTTCTATTTTTCTTTAGCATTGAACAGTTTGACAAGTACATGTCTTGGAGTAAGCCTGTGGGTATTTATACCATTTGGGATGCACTGTTCTTCCTGGACATGTATGTCCATCTCCTTCAGTAGGGTTAGGAAGTTTTCAGCCATTATTTCCTTCAACACTCCTTCTGTCCTCTGTCCCTCTGTTCTCCCTCTGGGATGTCTATAATGTGTAGGTTTGTGTGTTTTGTGTTGTTCAAATCCCTAAGTCCCTCCTGGATTTTTTCTATTTTTTTATCTATCTGTTTTACTATCTGTTTGATTTCAGATGCACTGTCTTCAACATCATTAATTCTTTCTTCTGCCTGTTGAAATCTGCTGTTATGTGCTTCCAGTGTCTTTTTTTTATTTCCTGAATTGTGCCATTCTACACCATCATATCTGCTATCCTTTTATGTATGTTTGCATTTTCTTCAGTGTCTTCTTAATATCCTTAATCTCTTCCTTCACTTCATTAAGTTGGTCCATGATATTAGTTTGGACACTGTGATTAGTTGTTCTATGTTCTGCACTTTTTCCTGGTTTTTTTCTTTGTTCGTTGCACTGGGCCATGTCTTCCTGTTTCTTAGTATGGTTTGTAATTTTTTGTTGCCTTCTGGTCACCTTTTTTACCTTGATGGGCTTATTCATTTGGTTAACTTCTCTCTCTACTCTATAGTTTTATTTAGCTCCTGGTTTTGTGTGACTGTTAAGTTTTCTCTTTGACACTTTATTCATCTTGTTCTATTTCCTTGCTGATTTCTATGTTCCCTTTAAGGAAAAATATTTGGGCCAGAGAAAACAGAAAAGGCAAAAAATAAAAGAGGTAATAGTAATAGTAAAATTTAGAAGAGTGAGTGTATAAGACTTAATAAAATGAACATTTAACTTACGTAAGCAGTGTAGAGCATAAGAATAAAAAAGTGGAGTACTTACAATGAAATGGGAAACTGAATAGAGAAAAATATATAGAATTATTTAAAAGACAAAAATGATGTGGAGAGAGAGAAAGAGAAAAGAAAGGACAAAAAGAAAAAAGTTAATTAAAAAAGAAATTAGATTATACAAGGTAGAAATAGAAACCAGAAAAACTGAGGGCTAAATAAAGAAAGGTGGAATGTGAGAATCACAACAGAAAGCAGTAGATAGAAAGATGAAAGAAGGAAAATAGATAACATTGGTAGACAAAGTCAGTAAACACAGAAAATGGGAATCAAGGAGAAGAAGCACAGCAAAGAAGAAACAAGCCAGCAGCACCTAATTTTAAAAAAAGACAGTGAAAGAAAGAAAAAAAAAGAAACAAAAACAAACAAACAAACACACAAACAAGAAGTCAAACAAAAACTAAGGAATGACAGCATTCCTTCTTAGGGCCCTGTGGAGCATCTCAGGCTGCCAGTGTTCATCAATCAATTACCATTCAGTCTTCTCTCTGCAGGTTTTGATGTGGGTTTCAGTGAATAAACTAGTTTAACTTTTAAAAATAACCTTTTTTTAAAGGAAAAATAAGGGAACCAAGAGAAGGTAATACAAACATAATGTCTATGTTTTCCCTGTCTTAAAGTATCAGCTGGATGTTTGATATCCCAGTGGATCACTACTCTATGGGTAGCTTGGAATTGAACCAGGGACCTCATATATTCAAGACAGAAACTCCTCCACTGAGCTAAACTTTCTCATTGGGTGAATTAGTTTTTCAGAAAGCTATCCAGTCACTTTCCTTCAGGGAAGTTTGACTCTCCTAGGACAGCAGGATTCAACAGGCTGAGCAGATCCCCCCTACCCTCTCCTGGTGATGTTGAGTTCCCTTTTGTAATTCAAATGGGACCCTGGTGACTGAATTCACAACACAGTAATAATTCTCAACCCTCTTTTTGACAACCCTCTCTTCCCAGGGAACCCTAAATAGGCTCTTGGAAACTTATTAAGTGCTTCCTACTGCCTGGCCCCCTTAGAGGAGTTGAAATTTTGATAGTTTTTAGCACAGTACTGATCAATTGCCTGACTCTGCCCTCTCACAGGCCAAGTTTCTCTATCCCAAAGTGGTTAGGTAAATCAGACTTCCTCAGCAGATTCACTTCTCCCCTCTGCCTGGTGCCAACTCAAGCCAGGTGGTGTGCTCCCTAAAGCTCAAAGGGGTTCCAGACAGCCAAACCCACAGAAGAGAAACCCCTCTCCACCCTTTGCCAGAACAATCCCACTCTCAGAGAATGCTCCCTCTTGCTGGGTGGCTGGCTGGAGTTTTGGCTCACCCTGGCCCTTTGCCCTGAGGGTGTGGCTTACCCATTCATGGTTTCTAGCCATGGGACTAAAAACTGACAGTTTTATCTTGAGCAATTTATCTCCGTGTCCAGCTCCCTCTAGATTGATGCCCCCAATTCTCATGTTCCATAACCTTCCAGAACAGCTCACTCAAGCAAGATCTTGTCCCCACTCAGCTGTCTTTTGTGAGAGAGAGATGGTGAGGCATCATCTTGCCTCCTCCCCTGAAAAAAGAAAATTAAAGACCAATTTCTCTGATGAAGAGAGATGAAAAAATTCTCTACAAAACACTTGCTGACCAAACCCAAAAGCTCATTTAAAGAATTATACACCTTATCAAGTGGGTTTTATACCACTTGAAGACTGTGGTTAATAGTATAAATACAAGAATGTTCTTCTTTTACAAAGTTTAAAGAATATAGTCATACATGGGAAAATACAACAAAAGTAACTTATGGATGATAGTTAACAGAAATACTATAATATTTCTGCAGTCATGGCAAAGAAGATATATCAACTCTAAGTGTCAACAATAGGAAGGAAAGTGGGAATGGGATTTTTTCTTTCAGAAAAGTGAAAATGTTCAAAAATTGATAGAGTTGACAACACAACTCTGTGATGAAAATGAGAGCAACAATGTACACTTTGAATGGATTGTACAAGGTATGGGATTGTGTAAGACATTGAATACTGTAATGGATGACAAATTGTGGCTAATAGAACAAATATGAGGCCAATCTCTCATGAACCATAGCAAATATATAATCCTAACACAGGGTATTATTAATAGGGTGTTTTGGAGGAAAAATACCACAAATGCAAAATATGAACTATAGTTAGTTGGAATATTTTGAAGATGCTCTTACATAATTTGTAATAAATGTTTCAAAACAATGCAAGGATTTGGTGGTGGAGTGATGTATAGGAAACCTGTATGATGTTATGCATTTTTGTTTTGTAAATTCACAATTTTACTCTACACTTATTACCTATGTATATTCATGTATGAATGATATATTTCAATAAATTTTTAAATGAAAAAAAAAAAAAACAAAATAACTACATACCATGATTGACCAAGTGGGCTTTAGTCTTGGTGTGAAAGGGTGATTCAACTCAAGAAAATCAATTAATGTAATATGCCACATTAATAAATTGAATAAGAAAAGTCACATGATAATCTCAATTGAAGAAGAAATGCATTTGATAAAATTCAGCATCCTTTATTGATAAAAAAATATTCTGGAAGGTAGGAATAAAAGAAATTTCTCAAGATGGTAAAGTGCATATATGAAAATCCCACAGCTAACATCATACTCAACAGTGAAAGACTGAAGCTTTCCTTCTGAGATATGGGACAAGGCAAGGATTACCACTGTCAGCATGGTTATTCAATATTGTGCTAGAAGTTCTAGCTAGATTAATTAGAAAGAAAAAGAAAGAAAATTCATCAAAATAAGAAAAAAAAGAAGTAAAACCTTTGCTATTTGCTGATATAATCTTATACATAGAAAATCCCAAAGAATCCACAACAAAGTTCCTAGAAATAAAAGATGAGTTCAGCAAAGTGGCAGGATACAAAATTAATATGGAAAAGTCAGTAGCATTGCTATACACTACTAATGAACAATCTGAGGAGGAAGCCAGAAAAATACCATTTTACAAGAGTGATTAAAAGAATAAAATATTTATTAATCAACTTAACCAAGGATTTAAGGACCTATATTCAGAAAAGTACATATCATTGCTGAAAGACACCCAAAGACACCTAAATAACTGGAAGGACATTCCATGTTCACTAATAAGGAGACTTAATATCATTAAGATGTCAATTCTAACCAAACTTGGATTTGCAGATTCGATGTACTCCCAATGAAAATTACAACAGCCTTTTTTGCAGAAAAGGAAATACAAATTATCAAATTAATTTAGAAACATAAGGGATTCCACATAGCCAAAAATATCTTTAAAAAGAAGAAGGAAGTAGGAGGACTCTCACTTCCTGAGTTTAAAACAATTACATAGGACAGAGAGGGGCCAAGATGGCATTAGTGTAGGAGGGCACACACTGCAAGCTCCCAGAGCAAGGCAGATTGTGGATGGGGTCCTGCCCGGGCGTCTGTGCTGTGCACACATGGAGTGAGAAGCTTGGGACATTTATCTGCGTGGATCAATGGTGTGGACAGAAAGGTAGAGATTCATGAGTTTTAAGCCTGCCAGTGGTGGTTGGCACAGACGGCTGAGTCCTGCGGTTAGGGAGAAAAAAATAATAATAAAAAGACCACTTGGAGCTGCGAGCGGGGCGAGAAAGTTTTATTTTCTGGGAATCTGGCTGCCTGGTGCCCCTTAGACCTTGTGTGAACAGAACAGCCAGAGCTAATCTGCACACGGTGGATGGGTGGGGGGATTCTGGTTGGGGGAGGGAGCTGATTTGCCTAGCTGCCCAGGGATAAGACCCAGGCCGCCACGGAGCCAGGAAGAAGGGACTTTCCCCAAAAGAAGGAGGGTTCTGTTGGAGGACAGGGAAGGGTATTTTTTATTTTTACTTTTTGACATCGATCTGGCTGCCTGCACCGGCCCATAGCTTTGGGGAGCAGATAAGCCGACCTGAAGCAACATCAGGCTGAGAGCAGACGCGAATCTGCAGTCAAACTGATTTACATAGCAACGCAGTGACGCTGGTGCTCGGCTCCAGAAGGGGCAGAATTGGCCGTATTTAGCACTCTGCACTGACTAACATCAGAGCTACAGCTACCCTGGGGAGTCCAGGAAGTGGAACATGCTTGATTAATTTCCACGGGCCCAAATAGGATCCCTTCCATAAGGGGGTTGGTCTAGAGGACGAATTATTTTGGGTCCTGTATTTTGCTAAAAAATTAAAATTAAAAAAAAAAGTGAGAAGGTCACTTCAATAAATGAAAAATAAATTCTTTTTAATTTAGTTTAATAGCTAAAAGCTGCTTTGGGACCTGCATATAGAACCCTGTAGGGAAATTGATTGATAAACACAAGCAGGCAGAGAGGATCCACTTGGGCCCTAGGGGAATCATTGACCCCCTTTAGCTCTGACTGCTTGCCTGTGTGGATCTTTGGTTTCTCTCTGTTTCTTTCTGGTCTCTTTCTTTTTTTTCTTCTTTCTTCCCACCTTTCTTTTTTCTTTCATTTCTTTTAAATTAGGAGCTACTAGCTTCTCGCTTCTTTGCTGTGCTTCTTCTTCAGTAATTTCCCACTCACAGTCTATATAGATTCTGTATTAAAAACTATCGCTTATCCTTCCTTCATCTTTCTGCCTTCTGCTTTCTGTTGTGGCTCTTATATACAACATTTTATCATAGGCCCACAACTTAAGGGTGTCAATTTCCATTCCATCTATTTTGATTTCTTCTTTTTTTAGTTAGTATAAACTTTTTCCTTTCAGCCATTTCTTTACTATTTCTATCCCTCCTCATAATTCTAGTCTTCTAAATCACTATATATATATATATTCCTCCATTTGCTTACCCAGTCCATTGTAGGAACACCACTTTTTTTCCCTATTACTCTACACTGCCTACACAAGTTAAATATTCATCTCATTAAGACTCATTTTGACCCTCTTCTAACTTTTATCAATATTACTATTATCCTTCTAGCTTCCTTACATCTTTTGTTTCCTCTGGCTCTAATCGTTGCTTTCAAGGGAACATAGAAAGAAGCAAGGAAATAAAATAAGAAGAAAAAGTGCCAAAGAGAAAACTTAACTCATACACAGAACCACCAGCTAAATAAAACTCTAGAGCATAGAGAAAATCTAATCAACTGAACAAACTCATCAAGATAATATGATGACCAGAGGGCAACAAAAAAATACAAATGACTCTGAGAAACAGGAAAACATGGACCAGTCCAATGAACAAAATAAAAACCAAGGAAGCAATGCAGAACATCAAACAACTAATCAAAGCTATCCAAACAAATATCATGGACCAACTTAAAGAAGTGAAGGAAGAGATTAAGGATATAAAGAAGACACTGGGGGAACATACTGAAGAAATAGCAAACATGCCTAAAAAGGTAATGGATATGATGGTGAACAATGGCACAAGCCAAGAATGGAAAAGACGGTAGATTCACATAACAGCAGATTTGAAAAGGCAGAAGAAAGAATTGGTGATATGGAAGACAATACAGCTGAAATCAAAGAGATAGTAGAACAGATAGACAAAAAGATAGAAAAAATCCAGGATGGACTCAAGGAATTAAAGGATAAAACAAAACACACAAACGCGCATTATGGGAATCCCAGAAGGAGAAGAGAAGGGAAAGGGAACAGAAGGAGTGTTGAAGGAAATAATGTCTGAAAACTTCCCAACTCTACTGAGAGAGATGGAGGTGCAGATCCAGGAAGCACAGCACACCCCAAATAGTAGAAATCCCAACAGGCCAACTCCAAGATATATACTTGTTAAAATGGCAAATGCTCAAGACAAAGAGAAAATACTCAAGGCAGCAAGAAAAAAGAGAACCATCACAAAAAAGGGAAGCACAATAAGATTAAGTGCTGATTTCACAGCTGAAACCATGGAGGCAAGAAGACAGTGGTATGACATAGTCAAAATACTAAAAGAAAAAAACTTCCAGCCACAAATTCTCTATCCAGCAAAATTGGCATTCAAAAATGATGGAGAGTTCAAAATAGTCACAGATAAACAGAAATTAAGAGAGTACGTCAAGAAGAAACCTGCACTTCAAGAAATACTACAGGAATATCTACAAGTTGAAAGGAAAAAACAAGGGAGAGAGGGTGGGATGAGAGTTTTAAAACAGCTGAAAAGACAAAAAGAGAAACAAAACCACATATGATATACAATAACCCAAAGAATAAATGGCTGAAGTAAGAAATTCGAAACGAGTAATAACACTGAATATTAATGGATTAAAGTCACCAATCAAAAGAAACAGATTGGCAGAATGGATAAGAAAATGTGATCCATCTATATGCTGTCTACAAGAAACCCATCTTCGACCCAGGGATTCAAGGAGGCTGAAAGTGAATGGCTGGAAAAATATTTTACAAGCTAACAATAGCCAAAAAAGGGCAGGAGTAGCTATTTTTATATCAGGCAAAATAATCTTTAAAGGCAAAACTATTGTAAGAGACAAAGATGGACACTACATATTAGTAAAAGGAGTAATCTCTCAGGAAGAGAGAACAATCATCGACATCTACGCACCTAATCGAGGTGTCTCAAAATACGTGCGGCAAACACTGAAAAAACTAAGAAGAGAAATAAATGCTTCTACAATTAGAGCAGGGAACTTCAACACACCACTGTCATCATTAAACAGAACATCTAGACAGAGAATCAATAAAGAAACTAAGGTACACAAGAATACATTAGAAAACCTGGACTTAATAGACATATACAGTACACTACACCCAAATACACATAACCATCACATAAAAGGGAAGCACAATAAGATTAAGTGCTGATTTCACTTAAATTTACCTTCTTCTCAAGTGCGCATGGAACTTATTCGAAAATAGACCACAAGCTAGGCCACAGAACAACTGTCAATAAATTCAGAAAGATTGAGATTATACAAAGTAATTTATATGACCACAACAGAATGAAGTTGGAAATCAATAAGGGCCAGAAAAACAGGTTAGGCACAAGGATATGGAAGTTAAACAACACGCTATTAGACAAACAGTGGGTCAATAGGAAATCTCAAAAGAAATCACTAACTAACTTGAAACTAATGAAAACGACAATAGAACACATCAAACTTATGGGATGCAGTGAAAGCAGTCCTGAGAGGGAGGTTCATAGCCATAAATTCATATATTAAAAAAGAAGAAAGAGCTAAAATTGAAGACCTAACTGAACACTTGGAGGAATTGGAAAAACAACAACAAACTAAACAAAAATTAAGTAGAAAGAAGGAAATAACAATGATTAGAGCAGAACTAAATGAAATAGAGAATAAGAAAGCACTGGAAACAAAAAACAAAACCAAAAATTGGTTCTTCAAGAATATCAGTAAAATTGACAAACCCCTAGCCAGACTAACAAAGAAAAAGAGAGAACAGATGCAAATACATAAAATAAGGAATGAACAAGTGGATATCACTACTCATCCCACAGAAATAAAGAGTATCATAAGAGGATACTTTGAAAAATTATATGCCAATAAGAATGATAATTTAGAGGAAATGGACAAGTTTCTAGAAACCCACAAACAGCCGACATTGATGAAAGAAGAAATAGATGAACTCAACAGTCCAATTACAAGTAAAGAGATAGACTCAGTCATCAAAAACCTCCCAACTAAGAAGAGTCCAGGACCAGATGGCTTCACAGCTGAATTCTACCAAACATTCTGGAAAGAGCTAACACCAATTCTACTTAAGCTCTTCGAAAAAATAGAAGTAGGAGGAATATTGCCTAACTCATTTTATGATGCCAAAATTACCCTAATAACAAAACCAAATAAAGACACCACAAGTAAGGAAATTACAGACCAATTTCTCTAATGAACCTAGACTCTAATATCCTCAACAAAATACTTGCTAATCACATTCAACAACATATCAAAAGGATTATACATCATGGCCAAGTGGGAGTTATCCCGGCTATGCAAGGCAGGTTCAATATAAGAAAACCAATCAATGTAATACACCACATAAACAGATAGAAAGCAAAAAATCACATGATCATGTCTATAGATGCAGAGAAAGCATTAGACAAAATACAGCACTCTTTCCTAATAAAAACACTACAAAATATAGGAATAGATGGAAACTTTCTGAATATGATAAAGGGTATATATGAAAAACCCAAAGCTGACATCATTTTCAATGGTGAAATCCTAAAATCCTTCCCTCTGAGTTCGGGAACTAGACAAAGATGCCCACTATCACCACTCCTATTTAACATTGTCTTAGAAGTACTTGTGTGAGCACTGAGAAAAGAAAAGGACATAAAAGGCATCCAGATTGGAAAAGAAGAAGTAAAAATTTCATTATTTGCAGATGACATGATCCTATTCATAGAAAGCCATGAGAAATCCACAACAAGTCTTCTAGAACTTATAAAGGAGTTCAGTAATGTTGTAGGCTATAAGATCAATGCTCAAAACTCAGTAGCATTTCTGTACACCAATAATGAACAAACTTAGGAGGAAATCAGGAAAAAAATACCATTTACAATAGTAAACTAAAAGAATCAAATACCTAGGAATAAATTTAACTAAAGATGTAAAGGACTTATATACAGAAAACTATACATCACTGTTAAAGGAAATCAAAGAAGAATTAAATAAATGGAAAAATATTCCCTGTTCATGGATAGGAAGATTAAACGTCATCAAGATATCCATCCTACTCAAACTAATCTACAGATTTAATGCAATCCCAATAAAAGTCAACACTGTATTTTTTAAGGAATTGGAGAAACTAACCACAAAATATATTTGGAGAGGTAAAAGACCCTGAATTGCCAAAGACATATTGAAAAAGAAAAATGAAGTTGGAGGTGTCACACAACCTGACTTTAAAACATACTACAAGAATGTTATATATATATATATATATATATATATATACATACACATATATTTTAAGAGGTGCTTAGATTACACAAAATATTACACAGAACCCACTGGGATTCCCATGTTGCCCACCTCCCACACCTCCCACCACATCCCACACAAACATCTCCCACAGTGTGGCCCACCACCCTCAATGAACTTACACATCCTGGAGCCTATGCATATATATTTATAAATAAATAAATAAATAAATATTTGATTCCTTAAAAAAAAAAAAAAAAAAAAACAATGGAGGGACTTGTTTAAAGTACTGAAATATAAGTGTAATTACCGAATTCAATAACCACTAAAATATATTTTAAATATAAAAAAATAATTTTTTTCATGAAAAAAAAAACATACTACAGAGCTACAGTGATCAAAACTGTGTGGTATTGGCACAAGGATAGTCTTACTGACCAATGGAACCGAATTGAGAGTTCTAATATAGATCGTCACATATACAGTTATCTGATATTTGACAAGGCCACGAAGCCCACTCAGTTGGGAGAGAATGGCCTCTTTAACAAGTGGTGCTTGGTGAACTGGATATCCACATCCAAAAGAATGAGAGAAGAATACCATCTCACACCCTATACAAAATCAACTCAATGTGGATCAAAGATCTAAATACAAGAGCTAAAACCATAAAGACCTTGGAAGTTAATATAGGGAAGCATCTACAGGACACTGTAATAGGAAATGGTTTCATGAACTTCACATCCAAAGAACGAGCAGCAAGAGGAAAAATAGATAAATGGGATCTCATCAAAATTAAAAACTTCTGCACCTCAAAGGATGTTATTAAGAAAATAAAAAGGCAGCCAACTGAATGGGAGAAAATATTTGACAACCATATATCTGATAGGAACCTAATATCCTGCGTATATAAAGAAATCCTACACCTTGAAAATAAAAGGACAAACAACCAATTGAAAACATGGGTAAGTGAGCTGAAAAGATACTTCACCAAGGAAGAAATACAAATGGTCAAAAAGCCCATGAAAAAATGCTCAACATCGCTTGCTATCAGGGAAATGCAAATCAAAACTACAATGAGATACCATCGTACACCCATCAGAATGGCAGCTATTAAAAAAACAGGAGACACTAAGTGTTGGAGAGGATGTGGTGGAATAGGAACCCTCATCCACTGCTGGTGGGACTGCGGTATGGTCCAGCCACTGTGGAGGACAGTTTGGTGGTTCCTCAGAAAACTAACAATAGATCTTCCGTATGAGCCAGCAATTCCACTGCTGGGTATATACCCAGAAGACCTGAAAGCAAAGACACAAACAGATATATGCACAACAATGTTAATAGCAGAATTTTTCACCATTGCCAAAAGTTGGAATCAGCCCCGGTACCCATCAACAGATGAATGGATAAGCAAAATGTGGTACATACATACAATGGAATATTACTCAGCTGTAAGAATGAATAAAGTGCTAACAAATGGAATAACGTGGATGAATCTTGAAGACCTTATGTTGAGTGTCAAGCCAGGCACTGAAGGATGAACAGTATATGACCTCACTTATCTGAACTCAGGAAAATGAGCAGTCTCTGAGAACCATTGTCTGATAGATAGGTTAACAAGGGAGAGTAAGAGAAGAGCAGGCTTTGAGCCATCACCCATATGAACATAATCTATGGTAAGGGGATAGAGTGTGGTTGCAATGTTGGGGGATGGGGCAGATGGGTGGTGGTGTTCCTGGGTTTGGTGGTGCAGCGCTTGTGGGTGGGTGGATTAGGAAGGGCAGGTTCAAATTCCCAGGGCATGTAACTGTGAATCTTGACAGTCCATGGGTCCGGATAGAGTGGTGTCGTGTGCTCTGGTGGGCTGGGGGGAAGGGAAATCAAGATCTAATGGGGTATTTGGTGGTCATGGGCAAGGTTTTTCATTACCTTACAGTAATGGACACAGGACATGGTAAATATCATCAAAATTATTAAACTGTATCATCTAAATTGTAAACTATACTGTAAATCATTGACAATGTTTAGTTGCTATATTTTGCTCTCTATATAACAGTTAGAACAATGCTAACATCCAAAAAAAGGGGGTGTAAATATGGGGTGGGGAAGGGGGGGTGGTTTGGTATCTGGGAGTCTCTGGTATTCCGTGTGTGACTTTGCTGTGGCCTAAAACTTCTTTGAAAATTAAATGAAAAATTGCGAGAAAATGGAGATTGAGATGGAGAAGGTTTCTTGGCACACCGGACATCCGATAACACAGTAATAAAAGGAAAAATAAGAATATATATACATATGTATTTTAAAGACATTTCTTTTGCTTTTTTCCCCATTTATTGAATTATATTTTTTTTGTTTTTTGTTTGATTATTTCTTGTTTTATTTTTCCCTGAGTTTCCTTAAGTTTCTCTCTTGCATATAAGCTTATCATTGCTGTTTTTTTTTCCTATTAAGTGCATTTGATTATTTTATGGACAATAGGTCCATGGAGGATTTGGATCACAGAAGTGTTACAATGGGCACTTCTGGGGATTATGGGTGGGGGGTGTCTGGGATGGGGGATTCATGGGAGTTAGTTCATCCAAATATACACGAAAGATATACAAAATTGTTCAAAGGATCAAAAGATGGGGCATGGTCATGATGGGTGGACAATCACACAACAAATGAGGGAATCTGAATTTCTAGCCTGGAGAGCTCTGCCACAGTTTCCAAGTGAGCAGCAATAGTCCTCTGAGTGCAGGGAGAGTGTCTGTCAAAAGAGGATGACCCACTGATGAGTTCTTTTTATTGTTGTCTACCCTTGTGAGTCTTTGCTCTTGTAACTGAGACTTAACTTGCTGTTGTGGGGTGCCTAAGGGTTGCCAACTGAGAGCCTCCTTGTTGCTCAAATGTGGCCTCTCTCTAAGCCAAACTCAGCGTATGAATGTATTACCTTTCCCCCAACCTGGGACATGACTCCCGGGGATGAGCCTCCCTGGCAACGAGGGATTAATACCAAGTGCCAACTGGCAACACAACTGGAAAAAGACCTTGAATAAAAGGTGGAAAAAGTAAAGACAAATGAGTTCAAGTGGCTAAGAGACTTCAGAGAGAGTCGGGAGGTCATCCCAGGGGTAACTCTTATGCACACCTCAGTAGGAGCTCATAGAACATCAAAGGGCCTATCACCCCACACAAAGGGGCCCCTGAGAGCTCTGGAGACACCCAGGTCCTATATAAGGGGGGATAGCCCCAGAGACTGATGCCTTATCAGTGGGCTCTATTTTGGTATCTGTGCTCCTGAGAGTGACAGAATTGGACTCAAATAAGTCCCTCCTGCACATGGTTCATCAGTCACTTCTATTCAAACCTATATGTGATGCTGGAGTTTTTAGGTATACTTCCAGAGGCTGGAGCCTCTGACCTACCTATGTGCTATGTTTTTGTGGAATCCCGGTGGAGCTTCAACTCTTACCCTCCAGCTCAATAGACTCATCCAAGTCACCTGGCGAGGAGACAATGATGGGCAACGGCCATCCCAGGGAATGGAGAGGGACTGCATCTGCAGGAAAGATCATCCCACCCACCATATCCATGGGATATAAGTCCTCTCTCACTTGGAGGTGAATTGGACATCACCATCCCAGTCCCCTCAGGATTGGTGGAAGAACTATGGGCTAGAGTGGACTTAATGGTATTCTGTTGTACACATATGGTGATTCTAGCAATGGAAGAAATTATAACAATGAGGTGGAGCCAGTGGCCTCTGGACATTTTCAGGGCAGGTAGGGGATGTGCAGTTGAAATACAGTGGCTTCTTTGGGATTTGGTTATTGTCCCAAGTACCGTTGTGGCAATGGATTTTGGCCATTTTAAATCAGCACACACCACTCAGAACTGTGTGGGAGAGAGTGTGGTCTACGATGTGAACTGTGGTCTATGGTTGGTGGCAAGGCCCCAGTATGTGTAAGTCCATTGAGGGTGGTGGGCCACACTTGTGGGAGATGTTTGTGTGGGATGTGGTGGGAGGTGTGGTAGGTGGGGAACATGGGAATCTTGGTGGGTTCCCTGTAATATTTTAGGTAATCTAAGCACCTCTTTATATATATATATATATATATATATATATATATATATATATATATAATATTTTTGTAAGCAAATGCACATATATGCATATATATTTATATATCATTTTTAAAATATTGGTATGTATTGTGAAAATTTTGATTTTTACCCACAATAAAAAATAAATTTAAAGCAAAAAACATATTACCTAGCTACAGTTAAAAACAGCATGGCACAGGCATAAAGATAAAGATATTGACCAATGGAATCAAATTGAGAATTCAAAAATGGACCCTCACATCTATGGTCATGTGATTTTTGACAAGGCTATCAAACCCACCCAGCTGGATCAGAACTGTCTATTCAACAAATAGTGCTGGTAGAATTGGATATCCATAGGTAAAGGAAAAGGATCCCAACCTCACACCTTACACACAAATTAACTCAAAATGGATCAAGGACCTAAATATAAAAGTAAAAACCATAAAAATAGAATAAAATGTAACAAACATCTTTAAGAACTTTTGGTAGGTGTTGGTTTATTAAATCTTATATCCAAGACACAAGTAATGAAAGAAAATATAGGTAGTGGGGAGCTGCTCAAAATTTAAAAATTTTATATCTCAAATGAGTTTGTTTAAAAGGTGAAAGGCAGCCTACTCAATGGGAAAAGTTTTCATATACCACATATGAAATGAAGGTTTGATCTCCATGCTATATAGAGAGATCATACAATTCAATGTTAAAAAGCCAAAAAAAAAAAAAAATAACAGTGAGCAAAATTCTTGAACAGACATTTTTCCAATGAAGAAGTACAAATGTCCCCCCAAAAAACATGAAAAGATGCTCAACATCACCAGCTATTATCGAAATGCAGATCAAAATTATAGTGGGACATAATTTCATGCACTGCAGAGTGGACATTATTAAAAATCACACACACAGAAAACTCCAAGTGCTGGAGATGATGTGGAGAAATAGGAGCAGTCATTCATTGCTGCTAGAAATAAAAAATGGTGCCTCTGCTATGGGATATTCTTTGCAGGTTTCACAGAAAGATAACTATCAAAATACCAAGTGACCTTGTAATTCCACTACCAGATGTATACCCAAAACAACTGAAAGCAGTGATTCAAACTGATATTTGCATATTCATGTTCATAGTAGCATTATTAACAATTGCCTAAATATTGAAGCCACTCAGGTATCCATCAACAGAGGAATAAATAAACAAAATCTAGTATATGTATACAGTGAAATATTATCCAGATATAAAAATGGAATAAAGTCCTTAACCATGCAATATGGATGAACATGGAGGACATCATTTTGAGTGAAATAAGCCAGATAAAAAATGACAAATATATTGTTTCCTAAAATACATGAGGAAAACACTGCCAAAATTTAAGGAAGAAATAGATATCACTATAATAATGGTTGGAGACTTCAATGAATCACTCAAATCACTTAAATAGATAATCTAGACAAAGGATCAATAATGAAACATAAAGCATGAATAATGTGATGAATGAACTAGACCTAACAGGCATATTAGAACATTGCCCTCCAAAACATCAGGATATATACTCTTCATAAGTGTGAATGGATCTTTGTGCAGCAGAAACCACATGTTGGGTCACAAAAGAAGTCTCAAATTTTATAAAGGTTAACATTATACAAAACACCGCCTATGATCATAACAGATTAAAGCTGGAAATCAATATGAGGTCCAGAACTAGAAAATTCAAAAATAAATGGATACTAAACAATAGACTTTTACACAATCAGTGTGTAAAAAATATTGCAAGAGAAATCATTTAATATCTATGAGATGATGGAAATGAAGAACACAACATATACAAACTTATTTGATGCAGGAAAGGCCTTGCTGAAAGGGGAGTTTATAGCCATAAAAACATTAAAAAAGAAGAAAGAGCTCTGTACCCTACTTATGGTTTCTGGATATCCCTAGAGCCATCAAGAATCCTGCTATTTGAGACACTGTTTACTGTGGCAGTCAATGAGATCCTGCTGAGACTTGCATAATCATGACTTCTGGAATGACCTCCTGACTCAGTTTGAAACCTCTTAGCGATGAAAACTCATTTATATTTATCTTTGCCCCCTTTTGGTCAAGATCTTTTTCCAGATGCATTGCTCAATTCCAGGGAGGCTCATCCCTGAAAGACATGTCCCACACCGGGATGGGGAGGGAAGTAGTGCATTTATATGTTGGATTTGGCTTAGAAAGAGGCCACATTTGAGCAACAAGAAAGCTTTCAAGAGATAACTCTTAGGCAATATGTAATACTTGGCCAAATTTCAATTTCACAAGAAAACGTTCATAAGTACAATCATCAATATCAAGGGTGTACCATAAAAGTTTTTCTTCCTTCCCTAGGCATTGCCTGTGCCCTTGGGAGATACTTGCTGCCCTATTAAAGAATGTAGCAGAATTCTCCAGGATGGGAATTCAATATTCCTTCAGTTATTTTGTGATACCCTGTCAGTGGGCCTTAATTTGGAAATTTTGCTCCCTAGTGTGACAGAGTTGGATTCAGTTGTGGTTTCCCTACACATGACTCTTCTGCCCCCTTCTATTTGAACTTATAATTTGTACTAGAGTTGGCAGGTGTACATCCAAGAGACTTAAATCTTTGGGCTGTCCATTTGCCAGCTGGGCCCTGAATCTCAACAGAGTTACAACACCTACTCTCCAGTTCATTGGTCTCACCCAGGACAACTAACATGGAGATGATGATGGACAATGACCATCCCAAGAATAGAGAGTGTCTGCAACTGTAAGCAAGATAGTTCCATCCATCTGACTCATGGAGTCTAATCTCCATCACAATTACAAACATAGTGAACATCATCATCCTAAAATGAACAATGAGCAATGGACTAAAGATAGACTTATTAATATTCTACTATTCTATTATAGACTTATTATTATTCTAGCAATGGAAGAACTCTTATCATTGATATAAAGAGAATAGCCACTGGAGGTTCTGATATGGGAGAGGGAAGAATAGATGTAATATGGGGGCATTTTCAGGGCATTGGATTTGTCTTGAATGACATTGTAGTGATGGATAAACGTCCTTGCATAATTCATCATAACTTTTGGAATTGTGTGGGACAGACTGTGAACTATGGTGTGGACTCTAGTCCATTGTTAGTAGCAAAGCTTCAATATGTTTTCATTGATTGTAATGAAGGTACCAAACAAATGGAAGATATTGTTCATGTGGGAAAGTGTGGGAAGGGGAGGGGAAGGGGAATGTGGGAATCCCTTATATTTTTTATGTAACATTTGTGTAATCTAAGGTTTCTTTAAAAATAAAAAAATAATTTTCAGAAGAAGAGCAAAATTCAAAGACCTGCACACCTGAAAGTACTAGATGAAGGATAGGAAATGAATCTCAAATCAAGCAGAAGGAAAGAAATGAGTGATTAAAGCAGAAATAAATGTAGCTAAGAATTAAATAAAACAATAGGGTGCTACTCACTATTATGTGCTACTATCAACTCTATCCAAAGGTTGGTCTAGGGATGTAAATGTCAATTGAAAGAAAGCTGGAGAATAATATAGGTACTGAATAACACAGTGAACCCAGAGGTGGATGAGAATTGTGGTTGATGGTACAAGAATGCCCTTCTGTAAGCTACAGCAGATGTAAGTCACTATTGCAGGGTGGTGGGAATGTGGAGAAGTATGGGAAAAACACAACTGGTGTGACCTATGGAGAGTGGTTAACACCAATATTGTAATATTCTTACATCAATGTCAAAGATGTATTGTGTAAAATTGGGGATACGGAAAAAGTGTGTCAAATGTATACTATGGGCCATGGTTGGTGGTAATAGTCTGATGATAATATCTCATAATCTCTACCATATGTTCCACCACGGTGTGGTGTGTTGGTAAAGGGGTATTGTATGGGAATTCTACACATGTGCATGATTGGTTTGTATGTTCACAACTTTTGTAATAAAAATATATTTTAAAATAATAATAGGGTGAATTGGGGGGAAATACTTCAAATATAAGATATGGACTATACATAGTATATGTAGGCAATATTCTTTCATAATTTGTAACAAATATTTCAAAAACAATGCAAGGTATTATTGGTGGAGTGATGTATGTCACTCTTGTATGATGTTATGCATGTTTGTTTTGTAATTTCACAACTTTTAATATATACTTATTATTTATGTATGTTTATATATGAGTGATATAATTCAATGAAATTTTAAAAAACAGGGTGAGTTAATAAAACCAAAATTATGTTCTTTGAGAAAATCATTAAAATTGACAAACCATAATCTAGGTTGATACAGAAAAAAGGAGAGAAGATACAAATAAATAAAATCAGGACTGCAAGGAAAGACATTACTACTCACCCCTTGGAAATAAAAAGAATCATAGAAGGATACTATGAACAATTGTAGGCCAAAAATTTAACAAAATAGAAGAAATGGACAATTTCTTTAAACAAATGAACAGCCTATACTGACTCTAGAATACATGGAAGACTTCAACAGACCAATCACAAATAAATAGATTGAATCAACCATCAAATATGGCCAAAGAATATCCCAGTATTAGATGGCTTCCAATCATTCCAAGAATTACTACCAATCATGCTTAAACTCTTCCAGGACATTGAAGTGGAGGGAACACTACCTAATTTATTCTGAGGTCACCACTGTAATACCAAAGCCAAATAAAGATACTATAAAAGGATAATTATAGACCAATTTTGTCAAATAAATATAGATGCAGAAATCCCCAACAAAATGCTTGTAAATTGAATCTAACAATGCATTAAAGGAATTATACACCATGATCAAGTGGGTTTTATCCCAGCTATGCAAATGTGGTTCCAAATGAGTAATCAAGAGAGTTGTTGAGCAAGATGGCGTTAGTGTAGGAGGCACACACTGCAAGCTCCCAGAGCAAGGCGGATTGTGGACGGGGTCCTGCCTGGGGGTCTGTGCTGTGCATGCGTGGAGTGAGATGCTTGGGACATTTATCTGTGCGGATCGGCAGCATGGACCGAACGGTGGAGATTCGTGAGTTTTGAGGCTGCCGGTGGAGGTTAGCACAGGCGGCTGAGCCCCGCAGTTAGTGAAAAAAAAATAAAATTAAATAAAACGAACATTTGGAGCCACAGGCGAGGCGAAAAAGTTTTATTTTCTGGGGATCTGGCTGCCTGGCACCCCTTGGACCTTGTGTGAACAGAACAAACGAGCTAATCAGCACCTGGTGAACCGGAGGGGGGATTTTGGTCGGGGAACGGACCTGATTTCCCTAGCCACCCAGGGATAAGACCTGGGCCGCTGCGGAGCCAGGAAGAAGGGACACTTCCCGAAAGAGGGAGGGTTCTCTTGGAAGACAGGGAAGGGTATTTTATAATTTTAGACATCGATCTGGCTTCCTACACCGCCCCATAGCTTTGGGGAGCAGATAAGCTGACCTGAAGCAGCATTAGGCTGAGAGTAGACGCGAATCTGCTCTCAAACTGATTTACTGAGCAGCCCGGTGACACTTGAGTTCGGCTTCAAAAGGGGCGGAATCCGCCATCTTTAGCACTCCTCACTGACTAACAACAGAGCCACAGCTAACCTGGGGAATCCAGAAAGTGGGACGTGCTTGATTAATTTCCACAGGCCCAGCTAGGGTCCCTTCCGTAAGGGTGTTGGTCTAGAGGAGGAATTATTTTGGATCATGCATTTGGCTAAAAAAATAAAAATTAAAAAAAAAAAGTGAGGTCACCTCAACAAATGAAAAATAAATTATTTTTAATTTAGTTTAATAGATAATAGCTGCTTCAGGACCTGCATATAGAACCCTGTGGGGAAATTCATTGATAAACACAAGTAGGCAGGAAGGATTCACGTGGATCATAGGGGAATCATTGACCCCCCTTAGCTCTGTTTGACTGCTTGCCTGTTTGGATCTTTGGTTTCTCTCTGTTTCTTTCTGGTCTATTGCCATTATTTCCTCTTTCCTCTCCCCTTCTTTTATCCTTCTATTATTTTTTTTTTAAATAGGTGCTGCCAGCTTGTCGCTTCTTTGCTGGGCTTCTTTTTCAGTAATTTCCCACTCGCTGTATATATTGATTCTGTATTAAAAACTATCGCTTATCCTTCCTGCATCTTTCTGCCTTCTGTTTTCCGTTGTGGCTCTTAGAGACAACATTTTTTCATAGGCCCACAACTTAAGGGTGTCAATTTCTATTCCATCTATTTTGTTTTCTTCTTCTTCTTCTTTTCTTTTTTTAATTAGTATTAACTCTTTCCTTTCAGACCTTACTTTACTATTTCTCTCCCTCTTCATAATTCTAGCCTTCTAAATCACTATATATATATTCCTCCATTTGTTTTCCCAGTCCATTGTAGGAACTCCATATTTTTTCCTAGTACTCTACACTGCATACACAAGTTAAATATTCATCTCATTAAGTCTCATTTTCCCCTCTTCTAACTTTTATCAATATTTCTATTATCCTTCTGCCTTCCTTACATCTTTTGATTCCTATGGCCCTAACCTTTTGCCTTCAAGGAAACATATAAAGAAGCAAGGAAATAAAATAAGAAGAAAAACTGCCAAAGAGAAAACTTAACTCACATGCAGAACCAACAGCTAAATAAAATTCTAGAGCATAGAGAAAAGCTGATCAAATGAACAAACCCATCAAGGTAATATGATGACCAGAGGGCAACAGAAAAATACAAATGACTGAGAAACTGTAAAACATGGACCAGTCCAATGCACAAAATAAAAACCAGGAAGCAATGCAGAACATTGAACAACTAATCAAAGCTATCCAAACAAATATTATGAACCAACTTAAAGAACTGAAGGAGGAGATTAAAGATATAAAGAAGACACTGGGAGAACATACTGAAGAAATAGCTAACATGCCTAAAAAGGTAATGGATATGAAGGTGAACAAAGGCAAAAGTCAAGAAATGAAAAAGATGCTGGATACACATGGCAGCAGATTTGAACAGGCGGAGGAAAAAATTAGTGATATGGAAGACAATACAGTTGAAATCAAAGAGATTGCAGAACAGATAGACAAAAAAATAGAAAAAATCCAGCATGGGCTCAGGGAATTAACCTATAATACAAAACATACAAACATACGAATTATGGGCATCCCAGAAGGAGAAGAGAAGGGAAAGGGAACAGAAGCAGTGTTGAAGAAAGTTATGGCTGAAAACTTCCCATCTCTATTGAGAGAGCTGGATGTACAGATCCAGGAAGCACAGCGCACCCCGAATACTATAAATACCAACAGGCCAACTCCAAGACATATACTTGTCAAAATGTCCAATGCTCAAGACAAAGAGAAAATACTCAAGGCAGCAAGAGAAAAGAGAACCATCACATACAAGGGAAGCACAATGAGATTAAGTGCTGTTTTCTCAGCTGAAAATATGGAGGCAAGAAGACATGTGGTATGACATAGTCAAAACACTAAAAGAAAAATACTTCCAGCAATGAATTCTCTATCCAGCAAAATTGGCATTCAAAAATGATGGAGAGTTCAAAATATTCACAGATAAACAGCAATTGAGAGAGTATGTCAAGAAGAAACCAGCAATTCAAGAAATAGTAAAGGAATCTCTACAAGTTGAAAGGAAAAAACAAAGGAGAGAGAGTTGGAGGAGAGTTTAAAAACAACTGAAAATTCAAAAAGAGAAACAAAACAACATATGACATACATTAACCCAAAGAAAAAATGGCTGAAGTAAGAAATTCATTACGAGTAATAACACTGAATGTTAATGGATTAAATTCACCAATCAAAAGACACAGATTGGCAGAATGGATAAGAAAATATGATCCATCTATATGCTGTCTACAAGAAATGCATCTTCGACCCAGGAATTCAAGGACGCTGAAAGTGAATGGCTGGAAAAACATTTTACAAGCTAACAATAGCCAAAAAAGGGCAGGAGTAGCTATTCTAATATCAGACAAAATAGACTTTAAATGCAAAACTATTGTAAGAAACAAAGATGGACACTACCTATGAGGAAAAGGAGTAATCTCTCAAGAAGAGAGAACAATCATCAACATTTACGCACCTAATCGAGGTGCCTCAAAATACGTGCGGCAAACTCTGAAAAAACTAAGAAGAGAAATAAATTCCTCCACAATTATAGCAGAGGACTTCAACACACCACTATCATCATTAGACAGAACATCTGGGCAGAGAATGAATAAAGAAACTAAGGCACTCAACAATACATTAGAAGATTTGAACTTAATAGACATATACAGAACACTACACCCAAATAGAGCGGGATTTACATTCTTCTCAAGTGCACATGGAACATACTCCAAAATAGACCACATGCTAGGCCACAAAACAACACTCAATGAATTCAGAAAGATTGAGATTATACAAAGTAATTTCTCTGACCACAACGGAATGAAGTTGGAAATCAATAAGGGCCAGAGAAACAGGTTAGGCACAAGGATATGGAAATTAAATAACACACTCTTAGACAAACAGTGGGTCAAAGAGGAAATTTCAAAACAAATCAGTAACTACCTTGAAACAAATGAAAATGACAACACAACATATCAAAACCTATGGGATGCAGCAAGAGCAGTCCTGAGAGGGAAGTACATAGCCATAAATTCATATATAAAAAAAGAAGAAAGAGGTAAAATTGAAGACCTAACTGCACACTTGGAGGAATTGGAAAAACAACAACAAACTAAACCTAAAGGAAGTAGAAAGCAGGAAATAACAAAGATTAGAGCAGAACTAAATGAAATAGAGAATAAGAAAGCACTGGAAACAATAAACAAAACCAAAAGCTGGTTCTTCGAGAATATCAACAAAATTGACAAACCCTTAGCCAGACTAACAAAGAAAAAGAGAGAACAGATGCAAATACATAAAATAAGGAATGAGCAAGGTGATATCACTACTGACCCCACAGAAATAAAGAGTATCATAAGAGGATACTTTGAAAAATTATATGCCAACAAGAATGACAATTTAGAGGAAATGGACAAGTTTCTAGAAACCCACAAACAGCTGACATTGATGAAAGAAGAAATAGATGAACTCAACAGTCCAATTACAAGTAAAGAGATAGACTCAGTCATTAAAAACCTCCCAACTAAGAAGAGTCCAGGACCAGATGGCTTCACAGCTGAATTCTACCAAACATTCCGGAAAGAGCTAACAACAATTCTACTTGAGCTCTTCCAAAAAATAGAAGTAGAAGGACTATTATCTAACTCATTCTATGATGCCAACATTACCCTAATACCAAAAGCAAATAAAGATACCACAATAAAGGAAAATTACAGACCAATTTCTCTAATGAACCTAGATGCTAAAATCCTTTACAAAATACTTGATAATCGCATTCAACAACATATCAAAAGGATTATACATCATGACCAAGTGGGTTTCTTCCCAGGTATGCAAGGATGGTTCAATATAAGAAAATCAATCAACGCAATACACCACATAAACAGACTGAAAGAGAAAAATCACATGACCATCTCTATAGATGCAGAAAAAACATTCTACAAAATACAGCACACTTTCCTCATAAAAACACTACAAAAGATAGGAATAGATGAAACTTTCTGAAAATGATAAAGGGTATATATGAAAAACCCAAAGCTAACATCATTTTCAACGGTGAAATCCTAAAAGCCTTCCCTCTGAGATCGGGAACAAGCCATGGATGCCCACTATCACCCCTCCTATTTAACATTGTCTTAGAAGTACTTGCACGAGCACTGAGACAAGAAAAGGACATAAAAGGCATCCAGATTGGAAAAGAAGAAGTAAAAATTTCATTATTTGCAGATGACATAATCCTATATATAGAAAGCCCTGAGAAATCTACAACAAGGCTTCTAGAACTTATAAAGGAGTTCAGTAATGTTGCAGGCTATAAGATGAATGCTCAAAAATCAGTAGCATTTCTGTACACCAATAACCAGCAAACTGAGAAGGAAATCAGGAAAAAAATACCATTTACAATAGTAAATAAAAGAATCAAATAGATAAGTATAAATTTAACTAAAGATGTAAAGGACTTATATACAGAAAACTACACAACACTGTTAAAGGAAATCAAAGAAGACTTAAATAAATGGAAAAATATTCCCTGCTCATGGATGGGAAGACTAAATATCATCAAGATGTCTATCCTACCCAAACTAATCTACAGATTTAATGCAATCCCAATAAAAGTCAACACTATATTTTTTAAGGAACTGGAAAAACTAACCACCAAATATATTTGGAGAGGCAAGAGGTCCCGAATTGCCAAAGATATATTGAAAAAGAAAAATGAAGTTGGGGGTATCACATTACCTGACTTTAAAACATACTACAAAGCTACAGTGATCAAAACTGTGTGGTATTGGTACAAGGATAGACCTACTGACCAATGGAACCGGATTGAGAGTTCTGATATAGATCCTCACATATACAGTCTTCTGATATTTGACAAGGCCACGAAGCCCACTCAGTTGGGAGAGAGTGGCCTCTTTAACAAGTGGTGCTTGGAGAACTGGATATCCATGTCCAAAAGAATGAGAGAAGAATACCATCTCACACCTTATACAAAAATCAAATCAAGATGGATCAAAGATCTAAATATAAGAGCCAAAACCATAAAAACCTTGGAAGATAATATAAGGAAGCATCTACAGGACCTTGTAATAGGAAATGGTTTCATGAACTTCACAGCCAAAGCACGAACAGCAAGAGAAATAATTGATAAATGGGATCTCCTAAAAATTAAAAACTTCTGCACCTCAAAGGATGTTATTAAGAAAATAAAAAGGCAGCCTACGCAATGGGAAAAAATATTTGGCAACCATATATCTGATAGGAGCCTAATATCCCACATATATAAAGAAATCCTACACCTTAAAAATAAAAGCACAAACAACCCATTTAATAAATGCACAAATGACCTGAAAAGACACTTCTCCAAGGAAGAAATACAAATGGCTAAAATGCACATGAAAAAATGCCCAACATCACTTGCTATCATGGAAATGCAAATCAAAACTACAATGAGATACCATCTTACACCCATCAGAATGGCAGCTATTAAGAAAACAGGAGACACTAAATATTGGCGAGGATGTGGAAGAATAGGAACCCTCATCCACTGCTGGTGCGACTGTGGTATGGTCCAGCTACTGTGGAGGACAGTTTGGCGGTTCCTCAGAAAACTAGCAATAGATCTTCCGTATGATCCAGCAATTCCACTGCTGGGTATATACCCAGAAGAACTGAAAACAAAAATACAAACAGATATATGCACACCAATGTTCATAGAGGCATTGTTCACCATTGCCAAAAGTTGGAATCAGCCCCGGTACCCATCAACAGACGAATGGATAAGCAAAATGTGGTACATACATACAATGGAATATTACTCAGCTGTAAGAAGGAACAAAGTGCTAACACATGGAATAACGTGGATGAATCTTGAAGACCTTATGTTGAGTGAAGCAAGCCAGGCACTGAAGGATGAACAGTATATAACCTCACTGATCTGAACTGAGGAAAGTGAGCAGTCTCTGAGAACCATTGTCTGAAATATAGGTTAACAAAGGAGAGTAAGAAAAGAGCAGGCTTTGAGCCATCACCCATATGGACATAATCTATGGTAAAGGGATAGAGTGTGGTTGCATGTTGGGGGATGGGGCAAATGGGTGGTGGTGTTCCTGGGTTTGGTGGTGCAGCACTGGGGGGTGGGTGGATTAGGAAGGGCAGGTTCAAATCACCAGGGCATGTAAATGTGAATCTTGACATTCCAAGGGTTGGAAGAGGGGGACATCACGGTCCCTGGGGGGCTGAGTGTAAGGGAACAGTCAAGATCTTGGGTTGTTTGGTGGTCATGGGGAGGGTTTTTCATTACCTTATAGTAATGGACACAGGACATGGTAAATATCATCAAAATTATTAAACTTATCATCTAAATTGTAAACTATACTGTAAATCACTGACAATGTTTAGTTTCTATATTTTGCTATATGTATAACAGTTATAACAATGCTAACAACCAAAAAAAGGGGGGGTTAATATGGGGTGGGGAATGGGGGGTGGTTTGCTATCTTGGAGTCTCCGGCACTCCGTGTGTGACTTTGCTGTGACCTAAAACTTCTTTGAAAATTAAATGAAAAATTGGGAGACAATGGGGATTGAGAGGAGGAAGGTGTCACGGCACACCAGACATCTGATAACACAGTGATAAAGGGAAGGAAAAAGTGGAAAAAAGAAAAGAGAAAGGAAAAAAAAACAATATATATATATATATATATATATATATATATATATATTATATATTAAAGGCATTTCCTTTGCTTTTTTGCCCATTTTCTGAATGTCCCAATCCACTAATTATATTTTATTTTGTTTTGTTCTTTGTTTGATTATTTGTTTTTTTTCCTTCTCTCTTTTTTTTTCCCCCTGAGTCTCCTTATGTTTGTCTCTTGCATGTAAGCTTATCATACTTGTTTTTTTTCCCTAGTAAGTGTATTTGATTATTTTATGGACTAAATGTTCATGGAGGTTTTGGATCACAGAAGGGTTACAAGGGGTACTGCAGGGGATTATTTTGGGGGGTGTCTGGGGGGGTTTCATGGGGGTTGGTTCACCTGAATATACATGAAACCTATACAAATTCGTTCAAAGTATCGGGGGATGGCGCGTGGTCACGATGGGTGGATAATCACAAAATAAAGGAGGTAATCTGAATTCCTAGCCTGGAGAGCTCTGCCACAGTCTCCAAGGGAGCAGCAATAGTCCTCTGAGTGTAGGGACAGTGCCTGTCAAAATAGGATGACCCACTGATGTGTTTTTTTTTTATTGATGACAACCTTTGTGAGTCTTTGCTCTTGTAAATGAGACTTAGCCTGCAGTTTTGGGGTGCCTAAGGGTTGCCAACTGAGACCCTCCTTGTTGCTCAAATGTGGCCTCTCTCTAAGCCAAACTCAGCATATGATTGCATTACCTTCCCCCCAATGTGGGACATGACTCCCGGGGATGAGCCTCCCTGGCAACGAGGGATTAATACCAAGTGCCAACTGGCAACACAACTGGAAAAAGACCTTGAATAATAGAGGAAATGGTAACGACAAATGAGTTCAAGTGGCTAAAAGACTTCAAAGAGAGTCGGGAGGTCATCCCAGAGGTAACTCTTACGCACAACTCAGAAGGAGCTCATAGAACATCTAAATGCCTATCACCCCACACAGAGGGGTTCCTGAGAGCTCTGGAAACACCAATGTCCTATATAAGGGGGGATAGCCCCAGAGACTGATGCCTTATCAGTGGGCTCTATTTTAAAATCTGTGCTCCTGAGCGTGACAGAATTGGACTCAAATAAATCCTCCCTGCACATGGTTCACCAGTCCCTTCTATTCAAACCTATATGTGATGCTGGAGTTTTTAGGTATACTTCCAGAGACTGGAGCCTCTGGCCTAACTATGTGCCAGGTGTGCATGAAATCTCGGTCGAGCTGTAACTCTTACCCTACAGATAAATGGACTCATCCAAGTCACCTGGCAAGGGTACAACGATGGGCAATGGACATCCCAGGGAATGGAGAGGGCCTGCATCTGCAGGCAAGATCATCGCACCCACCATATCCATCGGACATAAGCCCTCTCTCACTTGGAGGTGGAGTGGACCTCACCATCCCAGTTCCCTCAAGATTGGGGAAAGAACTATGGACTGGAGTGGACTTGATGGTGTTCTCTTGTTCACATATGGTGATTCTAGCAATGCAAGAAATTATAGAATGAGGTGGAGCCAGTGGCCACTTAACACTTTTGGGGTAGGGAGGGGACGAGCAGTTTAAATACAGTGGCTTCTTTGGGAGTTAGAGGTTGTCCTGAGTACCGTTGTGGCAACGGATGTAGGCCATTTTAAATCAGCACACACCACTCAGAACTGAGTGGGAGAGAGTGTGGTCTACGGTGTGAATTGTGGCCTATGGTTGGTGGCAAGGCTCCAGGATGTGTAAGTTCATTGAGGCTGGTGGGCCACACTTGGGAGATGTTTGTGTGGGATGTGGTGGGAGGTGTGGGATGTGGGCAACATGGGAATCCCAGTGGGTTCCGTGTAATATTTTGGGTAATCTAAGCACCTCTTAAAATATATATATATATAAAAGAATAGCCAGAAACAGCAGATGTAGCAGAGAAAACAGAGATTGTGTGGTGAAGAATTTTCTTCTTTGTTTGTTTGTTTTTGTTTATTATTATTATTGAGATAATGAAAATGCTTTAATAATTATTGAAGTGATAAACACACAGTTATGTGATTATACCAAATACCACTGATTGTACACTTCGGATAAATTGCACACTTTATTAATGGATATCAATAAAATCCATTTGTTAAAAAAAAATGTACTTGACCAAATTAGGAAATTGATTTTTATGAGAACTATATATAAGCATAATATATTTTGAATTAATTCAAGTATCTCTATTGATTTCTAGTATATATGAGAATATTGAGTTGGAGATATTTGAATTCAGATCAACCACTGATTTTTTTTTAATAATCCAAAAAAGAATATTTCTTCTGCTTCTTAAATTAAGCTGTTTTACCCCAAAGTTATAAATGTGTAAATTTATATGTTACATTAACTTTACAAATCCATTGAAATTACTGTAATGGAAAGTACACATAGACACAATTTAATTTTATACTGGCCATGGACAACAGTCAAACTCCTGTCTTTGATTCCATTCAGACCAAATCGCTAGGATATATGACAATTTTAACTACTCCAGGGAGGCCATTTACAACTTCCAAAATGAATGTCCGCTTCTCCTTTATGCTGCCATATCCCTAATAATTTAATACTTTCTTCCATTTTATTTGTGTCTATCAAAGAAAGACCTCAACTGGCATTAAACAGCCAAGAACTGTTTAATTTATAGCTACAACGATCAGGGGGTATGAGTAGAAATCATTTCCAAGGAACACAGAAGGGTGGTTGAGTTTTTAGTTTAGGTAAAGGCAATGGAAAAGTACCAGTAGACTATCTGGCAAAAGAAGGGAGAGACAGGTCAGGGGCAAGGTTAATAATTGGGAATGGCTATTAGCTGATGTCTTTTTTCCTTTCTTTCCCTGTAATTTGAGTTATTGTTCTCTGCAGTCTCACTACTGCCAGATTAGTTTCAAGGTAATCAGGTTGAGTAAGGGAGCTGTTAGAAGGGCTTGAGAATTAAGGCCACCAGGTTAGTCAAGACAAATAATTTTGTTCTTGTCATAAATGGAGTGTATACCTGTTGTAGGCATGGATTATATCACATATGAATTGGTATTTCTTAAAACACCAAGAACAATAAAAGTGCTGAACAGATTTAAAAAAATGAGTAATCAAGTAATTTAACACACCACTTTAACAAATCAAAGGAAAAAGAACACATGATCATCTGGATTGATGCTGAAAAGGCATTTGAAAAAAATTCAACAACTTTTCTTGATAAAAACACTGGGAAAAATAAGAATAAAAGGAAACTTCCTCAACATGAAAAAGGACATATTCAAAAATCCATAGCTATCGTTGTACTAATTGTGGAAGGCTGAAAGTTTTCCCTCTAAGATCTGAAAGAGGACAAGGGATGCCCTCAGTCAACATTGTTATTCAACATTGTGCTAGAAGTACTATCCAGAGTAGTTAGGTAAGAACAATAAATAAAATCATCCAGATTGGAAAGGAAGAAGTAAAACTTTCACTATTTCCAAAAGACATGATCTTATATAGATAGAAAGTCCTGAAAAATACACAACTAAACTAATGGAGTGAATGCATGTGGTCAGCAATGTGTTGGGACAAAGATCAACACACAAAAATTGGTAGTGTTTCTATTCACTAGCAATGAACAATCTGAAGAGGAAATCAATTTAAAAATTCAATTTTCAGTAACAACTAAGAGAATTAAATCTCTCAGAATAAAAGGGCATAATGAACTTGTATACCAATAACTGAAAGCATTGCAAAATAAATCAAAGAATACATACATAAATGGAAGGACATTCTCTGTTAATGAATTAGAAGACTAAATTTCATTAAGATGTCAATTCTACCCAAATTAATTTATACAGTCAATGCAATCCCAAACAAAATTCCATCAGTCTACTTTACAGAAATGGAAAAGTTAACTATCAAATTTATTTGGGAGGATAAAGTGCCCTGAATAACTGAAAACATCTAGGAAAAAGAAGAAAGGATTTGGAAGGTTCACACTTCTGGCTTTAAATCATATTACAAAGATATGGTGGTCAAAACAACATGGTAATTGCATAAAATAGATAGGGTGCTCACTGGAAACACATTGAGAATTCAGAAATAGACCCTCACATCTATGGTCATATTGATATTTGTTGAAGCTACTGAGTTCACTGAACTGGGAAAGAAAAGTCTTTTCAACAAATGGTGCTGGGAGTACAGGATACCCACATACAAAAGAATGAAAGATGACTCATCTCACAACATAATCATAACTTAACTCAAAATGTATCAAAGGTCTAAAAACAATAGCCAGGAATATAAACCTCATAAAAGAAAATGTAAGAAATTATCTTCAAGATCTGTGGTTTTTTAGAGTTTACAAAGTACATGCAAAGAATGAAAAAAATAGATAAATTAGACCTTCTCACAATTTAAAGTTTTGGTGCCCCAAAGGACCTTCTCAAGAATGTGTACAGATAACTTGCTCAATGTGAGGAAATATTTGGAAGCCATATATCCAATAATGGTTTAATTTCCAAAACATATTAAGAAATCCTACATTTCAATAATAAAAGGACAAACAACCCAATTTAAAAATGGGCAAAAGACTTAAATAGACATTTCTCCATTGTCATTGAAAAGAAATTTCTCCAAAATACAAATGAGTTAAAAAACACATGAAGGGAGCCACTATAGCTCAAGTGGTAGAGTGCCTACTTCCCATATATGAGGTCTCAGGTTTGATCCCTGGTACCTCCTAAAAACACAACAAACAAATGAAAAAACTGAATGGGGTAACTGATGTAGCTCAGTGATTCGGTGCCATCTCCCCACATATGATGTCTTCAAAAAAGTTAAAAGCACATTAAAAGATGTTAAACCTCACTAGCTATTATGGATATGTAAGTCAAAACCAAAATCAGATATCATTTCACATCCACTAGAATGTCTACTATAAAAATTAGAAAACTACAAGTGTTGGTGAGGATGTAGAGAACTAGGAACATTTTACATTCCTGGTGGGAATGTAAAATGGTATCACTGCTGTGGAAGATTGTTTAACAGTTCCTCAGCAAGCTAAGTGTACTATTGCCATATTGTTTGGCAGTCCTGCTACCAGCTATATACCCAGAAAACTCAAAGAAAGGATTCAAGCATATTTTCACTCATCTTCATTGTGACATTATTCAAAATTTCCAAAAGAAGGAAGCAACCCAAATGTCAGTAAACTGATGGATGCATAAACAAAATTAGGTATACAAATGATGGAATATTATTCACCTATAAAATAGAATGAAGTCCTGATGAATGTGACAACATGCATGAACCTTGAGGACAATATGTTGAGTGAAGTAAGCCAGACACAATAGAAAAAATTTTGTATGATTTCACCATTATGAACTGATCATAATAGGCAAAGTCATGGAGTTAGAGTCTACAATGTAGGTTAACAAGATACAGACTGGAGTTAGAGAATGGTGAGGTGATGCTTAACTTGTGTAGATTTTCTATATGGACTGATGATAAAGATTTGGATTGGAATGTGGTGATGGTAGCATATTATCGTTGATGTAGTCAACAGTACTGAATTGTATATATTATTGCAGTTAAAAGAGGAATCTTTAGGATGTATATGTTATTAGAATTAAAATTGAACAATAAAACGGAAGACTGTACAACACATTGAACTCTATTGTAGACAATAAATTATAATTAATAGAAGTATAAGAATAGTTCTTTCATGAATTATAAGAAATATATGACCATAATACAAGGTGTAAATAATAAGGGGTATGTGGGAAAAATACAACTAGTGTAGGCAGTGGATGAAAGTTAATGACATTATTTTAATAATTTTTCATCAATTGTTAAAAAAATGTAACTACTGTTAAAAGCAGTACAATTATTTAAAAAGTACAATTGTAACAAAAATTCCACACCAAATCAAGGTGTTGGTGGTTGGGTGAGTTATGGGATTCCTCTATTTTATTCATGATCAACCTGTAAACCCAACACTTCTCAAATAAAAAAAATTATAAAAAGAAAGAGAAGATGACAGCAAAATAAGGACCTCTGGAGTCAGCTCATCCTGCAAAACAGTTGGTAATCACACAAAGATATCTGTAGCACCTGTTTGGGAGCCCCAGGAGATAGGAAGAGCATCCTGCAACATGCTTGAGAGAATGGAGAGAGGAGATTGCCCATCTGCAGAAAGGATTTGTGGGTGGAGCACTCCATGCTGCAGAGGCAGCCCACCTTGGATGCTGTTCTGTGGCTGGAATTGGAGGCTCCATTACCTGGGAATGGGGTAGGAAATGGTTGGGCACCAATTTCAGCTGCTGATTGGTAAATTTGGCTGGCTGGGTGTGGTCCTAGAAACAGCTAAAGTTTGAACTTGTCCAAGACAGAAAGAGGCCAGTAGCCACCATTTTAACTCTGACCCTGTTTGAGGGGAAGTGGGGTGGGAATCACAGTGGTGGAAGGGACTGACTTCTTTCCACCCAGCTTGGACTTCAGTTCTAACTTAGGCCATGGCCCCACTTCTACAGGGAGGAAGCTGGTAGGACCTGAAACAGCCTCTCTGGGAAACTGCAGGCCATATCAAGGTGGTGGGTGCCCATCTTATTCTGGGAGTAAAAGTGGGCTTGTGAATTGTTCTGTGGCTGGAGTTGGAAGCTCCATTTCCCAGGGATGGGAGAGAGAGAGACAGATGGCCACAACTTCAGATACTGATTTGTAAAATCAGGTGGCTGAAGTATAATTCTGGGAGTTTGAACTTGTCCACTTGGGAAAGAGACCGGAAGCTACGATTTTAATTCTGCATGACGGGAATCATGCTGAATGAAAATCACAATGCTGGTAAGGACGAGGATTTTTCCACACAGATCAGATTGCAGCCCTAGCCTAGGCTCCAGCTCCACTTCCTACTGAGAACAAGCTGTGAGGACCTGCATCAGAATCTCTGGGTAACTGTAGGTATTTTTGGCTTGCACAGATGATAGTCTGACACCTGGGGCTCCATTCCTGCACCCCAATAGGATAGGAGAGGATTTGTGTTTCCTTGGCTTTTCTGGGAAACTGAAGGTTCTTTCAGCCCACATTAATGGTTTTGTTGAGCATCTTCAATTCCAGCTGGACATTCCAACCCCATAGGATTGGAGGGGGTTGGTGTTTCCTCAACCCTTCAGGGCAACTGCAGGCACTTTTGGCCTGCAAAAACTTGATCATTGGACACCCATGGCTCCAACCCAAACCCAATAAAACAAGAGAGAGATAGTGTTTCCCCAGCCTCTCTGGCAACTGTAGGTGCTTTTGGTCCACACAGACTGAATAGTTGGACACCTGCAGCTCCATCCTCATCCTAAAGTAGGATAGGAGGGGAGCTGTGTTTCTCAGCCATTCTGAGCAATGGTAGGAAAATTTGGCCTGCACAGCCTGGACTGGTGGACACCTGTGGATCTAACCAATTCCTTAATAGGATAGGAGGGGGTGGTGTTTCCTCAGACTTTCTGGACAATTGCAGGCACTTTTGGGCTGCACAGACTGGACTTTTAGGTGCCTATGGATTCACTCCCATCAACAAATAGGACAGGAGAGTTCTGATGTTTCCTCAGCCTTTCCAGGCAACTACAGGCAATTTTGGCCTGTACAGACTGGACTGTTGGGCACCTGTGGACCCAACCCCACTACCCAAGATGATAGGAGGTGGATGGTGTTTCATGAGCCTCTCCAGGCAATGGCAGGCACTTTTGGCCTACATGAGCTGAATTATTGGGCTTTGGTGGCTCCATTCCCACCCTCTAAATAATGAAAAAGACACACAAACATACATGGGATGGCTGTCCTGAAAGGAGAAGAGAAAAGGGTCAGAAGGAGTATTTGAAGAAATAAGTGGTGACATTTCCCAAACTTCTTGAAGAATATAGAGATGCAAGTCCAAGAAGCACAATGTACTCCTATCTGAAAATATCTAAATAGACCTACTCCAAAACACTAATTAGAATGTCAAATGACAAATACAGAGAGAGAATTCTGAAAGCAGAAAGAGAAAAGCAGTGCATAACATATAAGGGACGCCTCATAAGATAAAGTGCCAATTATCATCAGAAACCATGGTGGCAAGAAGGCTGTGGTATGATATTTAAGATAGTCTAAGAGAAAAACTGTTAGCCAAGAATCTTATGTCTGGCAAGATTATCTTTCAAAAATGAAGGTGAATTTAAAATATTCACAGATGAAAAGAAACAGAGTTTATATCAAAGGGATCAGCTTTGCAAGAAATACAAAAGGGAGTGCTACAGCCTGAAAGGAAAAGACAGTAGAGAGAGGCTTGGGATAGAGTCTAGAAATGATTATATAACTAAAAATAACTAAAAGTGCCAAAAGAGTGGTGAAAATAAAATATGACTGATAAAATCCAAAGGTAAAAATTGGTGAAATAAGAACTGCCCTTATGATCATAGCATGGAATGTTAATGGATTAAATTACCCAATCAAAAGACACAAACTGGCAGAATGGATAAGAAAATATGAGCCATCTGTATGCTGGCTACAAGAGACTCACCTGAGACCCAAGGATATCAATAGACTGACAGTGAAAGGCTGGAAAAAGATATTCTGTGCATGCAGAAACAAACAAACAAAAAAGCCAGAGCACCTATACTTATATTGGATGAAATAGACTTTAAAAGAAAAACTGTTATTAGAGACAAAGAAAGACATTGTATATTAATAAAAGGGGTAATTCACCAGGAAGAAATAACAATCATAAACGTATAGGCACTTAACCAGGATGTCCCAAGATACATGAGGCACACACTGGCAAAAATGAAGGGAGAAATAGATATCTCTACAATAATAGTTGGACACTTCAATGCACCACTCTCAGTACTCTATAGAACATCTCAGCAGAGGATCAATAAAGAAAAAGCTTGGGTAATATGATAAATAAACTAAACCCAATAGACATATACAAACATTGTACTCCAAAATAGCAGGATATACAATTTTTTCAAGCACTCTGGATCTTTCTCCAGGATAGATCATATATTGGGTCACAAAGCAGATCTCAATGAATTCAATAAGATAAAAATTATACAAAACACCTTTTCTGATCATAATGGAATAAAGTTGGAAATCAACAAGAGGCAGAAAAAAAGGAAGTCACAAATATATGGAGATTAAAGAGCACACTGTTAAATAATCAGTGTGTCAAAGAAGAAATTTGAGAACAATCAATAATTATCTTGAGAAAAATGAAAAAGAGAGCATAATATATCACAACCTATGGGATGCAGTGAAGGGAGGGCTGAGATGGAAATTTATAGCCTTCAATGCTTTCATCAAAAAAGAAGAAAGAGCTAAATTCAATGAGCTAGATACACAGGTCGAGGAACTAGAAAAAGATCAGCAAATTGATCCCAAAGCAAGTTGAAAGAATGAAATAACAAACATCAGAGCAGAAATAAATGGAAAACAATAGACAGAATTAACAAAATCAAAAGTTGTTTCTTCAACATCATTAACAAAATAAAAAACCCTTAGCTAGACTGACAAAAACTAGAGATGATGCAAATAAAAGAAATAAAAAATGAAATGGGGCGATTACTAATGATCCCACAGAAATAAAAGAGGATACAATGAACAACTGTATGCCAACAAACTTGACAATGTATATTAAATGGAAAAATCCTAGGAACGTATGAACAACCCACCCTGACCCTAGAAGAAATACAAAACTTCAACAAACCAATCACAAGTAAAGAGATTGAAACAGTCATCAAATAGCTCCCCAAATTGAAAAGCCAGATGGTTTCACAGGTGATTTCTATCAAGCATTCAAAGAAGTTTTAATACCAATCTTACCCAAGCTCTTCCAAAAACTTGGACAAGAAGGAACAGTACCAAACTCATTCTATAAAACCAATATTACCCTAATACCAAAGCCAAATAAAGATATTACAAAATAGAAAATTACCAACCAATTTCCCTAAAAGTATGGATGCAAAAATCAAGTGGGTTTTATATCAGCCATGTAAGGGTGGTTCAACACAAGAAAATAAACCAATGTAATACACCACATTAATAAATCAAAGAGGAAAAATTACATGATTCTATCGATTGATGCAGAAAAGTCCTTTGACAAAATACAGTTGCCTTTCTTGATTAAAATACTACCAAAGATAGAAATTGAAGTAAACTTTATCAACACGATAAAGGCCATATATGAAAAACCCACAGCTAACATTGTACTCAAAGGTGAAAGACTGAAAGCTTTCCCGCTGAGATCAGGAAAAAATATGGATGCCCACTGTCACCACCATTATTCACTATAGTGCTAGAGGTTCTAGGTAGACTGATCAGGCTAGTAAAAGAAATAAAGGCTTCTTAATTGGCCTTCACAGATGATATGATCCTATCTATACCTGGAAAGCCCCCCAAAATTGCAGCAAAGGTGTTAGAGCTAATAAATTATTTCAGTAGAGTGTCAGGATACAAGATCAATATGCAAAAATCAGTGATGTTTGTATTCAATAGTAAGGCGCAATATGAGGAGGAAGTTAGGGAAAAAATTCCAATTGAAATTGGAATTTGATTAAAAGAATCACATATTTAGGAATAAACTTAAACAAGGATGTAAAGCACTTGTATTCAGAAAACTAAAATGTGTTCTTAAATGAAATAAAATAATTGGAAAAATATTCCATGCTTATGGATTTGAAGACTAAATAGCACTAAAACATCAATTCTACATAAATTGATATACAAATTCAATGCAATCTCAATAAAAATTTCACCAGAATTTTTTATTTAAAAAAATTAATTGAAGTATGTCACTCATATATAAACCTACATAAGCAATAATTGTTTAGTAAAAGTTGTGAACTTACAAAACAAACATGCATAATTTCATACATGGCTCTCATACATCACCCCACCACCAATAACTTTCATTGTTGTGAAATATTTTTAACATATGATGAAAGAGCATTCTCACAATATTACTACAAACCAAAGTATCTTATAATTGATGTATTTCCCCCCCACCCAACTTATTTTTAAAATATATTTTTATTACAGAAATTGTGAATATACAAAACAATCATGCACATGTGTAGAATTCCCATACAACACCCCTTCATCAACACACCACACCACGGTGGAATATTTGTTAGAGATTATGAGATAATATCATTAGACTATTACCACCAACCATGGTCCATAGCATACCTTTGGCACAATTTTTTCATACTCCCTTATTATTAACACAGTACATCTTTGGCATAGATGCATGAATACTACAGTATTACTGTTAACCATAATCCATAGGTCACTCCAGTTGTATTTTTCCTATGCTTCTCCACATTCTCACCACCTTGAAATAGTGATGTACATCCACTCTAGCTCATAGAAGGACACTGTTTCCATCTGTACCAGCCATCACAATTCTCATCCACCTTTGGGTTCACTGTGTTGTTCAGACCTTAGATTATTATTCTCTAGCTTTATTTCAATTGATATTTACATCCATAAACTACCCATATAACAACATTCCTATATAAGCCAGCTGTTACTCACTATAATGTGTTACCATCAACTCTAATCATTTCCACACTTTAACAGTAAACTTAATTAAAACCTCTACATACATTAAACATCAGTAGTCCTTCTCAACCCTCCTCTTATTTCCTTTAATAATCCACTACATAGCACCAGATGTTAAAGATGTACTCCTACATTTTCTTCTAGAATCTTTATGGTTCTTGCTTTTTAATTTAGGTCTTAGATCCATTTTCAGTTAATTTTTTATAAGGTGTGAAATAGGGTTCATTTTTCTTTCTTTTCACTATGGATATCCAGTTCTCCCAGCACCATTTGTTGAATGGACTGTTTTGGCCCAGTTGAGTGGGTTTGACAGGCTTGTCAAAAATCACTTGACCATAGATGCATGGTCTGGATCTGAACTCTCATTTTGTTTGCATTGGTCTATGTGTCTATCCTTATGCCAGTACAATGCTGTTTTTTTTTGGTTTGTTTTTTTTTTGTTTGTTTGTTTTTTTATCACTGAAGCTAGGTAATATGATTTAAAGTCCAGAAGTGAGAGTCCTCCAACTTTGCCTTTCCATTTTAAGATATTTCTGTCTATCTGGGACCCCTTTCCCTTCCAAATACACTTTATATGATGTTTTTCCATTTATTTTAAAATGTTGGTGGAATTTTTTTAAACCGGTTTGCATTGAATATGTATATCAATTTGTGTAGTATTGATATCTTTATGATATTTTGTATTCCAATTGAAAAGAATGCATTGTTCTTCCAACTATTTAGAACTTTTTAGATTTCTTTTAAAAATGCATTGCAACCCATGATCCTATTTAACAAAATGTTCAAACCTGACAAGTTTGACATTTTGCCATCCCTAAATGATGTCTTGTTGGTCTCAAACTGTCTTTTGGATTTTCCAGAGGTCCCCTGGAAAATCACAAAAGATTTGTTCTTTCATTTTGTAAAAAAGAGGTGCAAGAAATAGGTTTATTTGGTATGTTTTGAGTTGCACAGGAAGTGGTGTCAAATATAAAAGGATTTTCTAAAAAAAAAAATGCATTGCAATTTTCTGAATACAAGTGCCTTACATCCCTGGTTGTTTATTCTTAAACTTTCAATTCCTCTTGTTGCTATCATAAGTCATTTTCCTGACTTCCTCCTCAGATTGTCCATTACCAGTGACTTTTAAATACTATTTCATCTGATATAAGTATAGCTGCTCTTTTTTTGTTTTGTTTTGTTTTTTGGTTTCTGCATGCATGGAATATCTTTTTCCAGCCTTTCACTTTCAGTCTATTGGTATCCTTGGGGGTTTAAGGTGAGTCTTTTGCAAACAGCATATAGATCGCTTTTATTTTTTTATCCACTCCACCAGTATGTGTCTTTTGATTGGGGAGTTAAATTCACTTGTAGTCAATGTTATAACTTTAAAGACATTTTTACCTTTGGGTTTTATCTATCATATTATATTTTCACCACACTTTTGAGACTTTTAGTTACTTTTACTGACATATCTTCATTTCCAAACTCTCTTCCGAACCTCCCTTCCTGTTTTTTTCTTTTCAGACTGTAGCACACCATTTATTATTTCCTGCAAGCCTGTTTCTTTTTTATAAACTCTCTCAATTTTTATCTGTGAATATTTTTAAACTTGCCCTCATTTTTGAAAGACAATTTTTCTGGATATAAGATTCTTGGCTGGAAGTTTTTTTATTGTAATATCTTAAATATATCATACCCCTACTTTCTTGCCTCTGTGGTTTCTGATGGGAAAAAGACACTTAATCTTATTGGGTATCCCTTATATATTATGCATATCTTTTCTCTCACGGCTCTCAAAATTCTCTCTTTGTCATTGGCATTTGACATTCTAATTAGGATGTGTCTCACAGCTGGTCTATTTGGATTTTTCCCAATGGGAGAACATTGTTCTTCTAAGATGCAGATATCTATGTCCTTTAATAGCATTGGAAAATTTTCTACCATTATTTCTTCATATATTCCTTCTGCCTCTTTTCCCTTCTATTCACCTGCTGGGATGCCCATGACACACATGTTTGCATGCCTTTTGTTGTCATTTACTTCCCTGTGACCTTGTTCAATTTTTCCATTCTTTTCTTCTTTGGTCTTTTTGTAAGTTCACTTTCAGAGACCATGTCTTCAAGCTCACCAATCCTTTTTACTTACTACTCAAATATGCTGTTATATGACTCTAGTGAATTTTAAATTTCATTTATTGCACTTTTCATGTCTGTTAGGTCTGCTATTTTTTTATATATGCTTTCAAATTCTTCTTTGTGCTCACCCAATGTCTTCTTAATATCCTTAATCTCTTTAGCCTTTTCATTGAATTTATTAAGGAGATTTGTTTGAACAAGTATGATTAATTGTCTCATCTCCTTTATGTCATTTGTAGCTTATCTTGTTCCTTTAACTGGGACATATCTTCTTGTTTCTTGGTATGGATTGTAGTTTTCTGTTGGTGTCTTGGCATCTGGCTTGCTAGGTATATTTATACTGGGTAAAGTTTCTCTCTTTAGTAGTTTAGGGCTTTCTTGCCCTTTCTCCCTTCTTGTTGTGTCATAGGAGCCAAGGATGTAGTTGGTGCTGTAAACTGTGGAGGCTCAAGTTGCCCACATTGCCCCAGGGACCAATGAAGCATCTTCTCCCTTTCTCCTTTGCCAAGGGTAGGAACAGAGACACAGCTGTGTGTAATAATCCACATCATGCAGATCAAGACTGTTCATAGTTGCCTGGAGAAACTGATAAAACTTCACATCCCCTCCTCCTCTGCCTGGAGCAAGGATTGAGCTGCAGGTGTGGAAGCAATCTACATCATGTGGGTCCAAAATGACTACAGTTGCCCTGGTAGCTTTTAAAATATTCAGTTAGTGATGGCTGAATGTAGCTGCAGTTACCCAGAGAGGTTGGTGCAGATCCCGCCAGCTTCCTCCCTGCTGGATGTGGGGCTGGGGTTAGGCTATAGCTATAATCCAATCTGTACAGAAAGAAGATATTCCCTACCAATACTGTGATTTTCAGTCCACCCCACTACCCCTAATGCCAGGGGTGGAGTTAAAATGGTGGCTACTGGCTTCTTTCTGGCTTGGACAGGTTCAAAGTTTAGCTGTTCTTAGGTTTACACATTAGCCAGTTGAATTTACTAATCAGCAGCTGTTGTTCATTCCCAACCATTCTTTCTCCCCCATTTTTGAGAAATAGAGCTTCCACTTCCAGCCAAGGAATATCTCCTGAGGCTATTTGTGCCACCAATGGAATATGGGCACTGGCTTCTGTGGTGTGGCATGCTCTACTCATGAACCCTCTTTGTAAATGGTCAGTCTCCTCCTTCCATTCTCTCAAAGATGTTGCAGGATGCTCTTCTGGTCTCCTGGAGCCCCCAAACAGGTGCTTCAGATAGATCTGGGTGATTTTTAACTGTTCTCTATCATGAGCTGCCACTTGGAGCTCCTTAATCTGTCACCATCTTCCTGGCTGTTACACCAACATTTTTTAAACAGATGAAAAACACAATTATCAAATTTATTTAGAAAGGTAAGTGGACCCAAATTGCCAGAAACATCTTAAAAAGGGAAAGTGAATTTGGATGACTCTCATCCAGACTTTAAATCATATTACCTGGCTATGGGGGTAAAAACAGCATGGTACAGGCACACATAGACACATAGACCAGTGGAACCCAACAGATGATTCAGAAACAGATCTTCACATCTATGGTTAAGTGATTGTTGACAAGCTTTTCATAAGTACCCAGCTGGGGCAGAACTGGCTATTCAAAAAATGATGCTGGGAAAACTTGACTCTGTGCCCAAAAGAAAGAAAGAAGACCCCTATCTCACACACACCTTATACAAAAATTGACTCAAAATAGATCAAAGACCTAAATATTAAAGTTAATGTCATAAAGCTCCTAGAAGAAAATTTAGAAAAAATTTTCAAGACCTGGTGGTAGGTGGTTCATTCTTAAACTTTATACCAAAAGCATGAGCAATGAAAGAAAACATGGATAAATGTGACCTCCTCAAAATTAACATTTTTTGCTCTTCAAAGGACTTCATCAAGAAAGTGAAAAGGCAGACCATTCAATGGGAGAAAATATTTAGAATCCACATATCTGAAAAGGGTTTGATTCCCATTCTATATAAAGAGATCATACTATTCAACAATGGAAGAGCAAGCAATCCAATTTTTAAAATAGGCAAAGGATTTAAATAAACATTTCTCCAAAGAGGAAATACAAATAGCCAAAATGAACATGAAAAAGTGTTCCATATCACTAGCTTTTAGGGAAATGCAAGTCTAAAGGACAATGAGATATCATCTCACACTACATAGAATGGCCATTACTGAAAAATCAGAAAACAAAAAGTGCTGGAAGGGATGTGGAGAAATAGAAACACCTTCACTGTTGGTGGGATTGTAAAATGGTTCAGCCTCTGTGAAGACAGTTTGGCAGTTCCTTAGGTAGCTAACTATAGAACTGCCATATGATCCAGCAATTCCTCTATTAGGAATATATTCAGAAGAACTGAAAATTGTGACACAAACAGACATCTGCACAACAATTTTCATACTGGTGTTATTCACATTTGCCAAAAGATGGGAAGAACCCAAGTGTCCAACAATCAATGAATGGTTCAACAAAATGTGATTTATAGATATAATGGAATACTATGCTGCAGTAAGAAGAAATTAATTGGGGCACATATGTTAACATGGATGAATCTTGAAGACATTATGCTAAGTGAAGTAAGCCAGACACAAAATGACAAATATTGCATGGTCTCATTTATATGAAATAAATATGAAGAATAAACACAAGGAATTAAAACCTTGAGTATAGGCTATTAGGATATAAGAGGAGGGCCGAGAAGGACTACTCATGCTTAATGTACATGAACATTTTAAATAACATGAGGGTAAAATTGTGGAAATTGATAGAGTTGATGGTAACACATTATAGTGAGTAGCAGCTGGTTTATAAATGGGATAGTGGCTGAAAAGGTTAGTCTAGTGATGTAAATGTCAATTAAAAGAAAGCTAGAGAATAATCTAGGGATTGAATAATACAGTAAACCCAGAGTGGATAAGAACTGAAAATTCAAGACAAATGCAAGAATGTCATTCATGAACCACAATGGATATACATCACTATTGCAGGGTGGTGGGAAAGTAGAGAAGCATGGGGAAAATGCAATTAATGTAAACTATGGACTATAGTTTACAGCAATACTGTAATAATTTTGCATCAACGCTGAAGATGTACTCTAATGGGGGAAATGGAAAAAATATGCCAAATGTATACATGGGATCAGTGAGTGATAATAGTCTGATGCCATTATCTCATAATCTAACAAATATTCCATTACAGTGTGGAGATGTTGGTGAAAGTGTGTTCTACAAATGTGCATGTGGGAATCCTACACATGTGTATGATTGTTTTGTAAGTTCACAACTTCTCTAATAAAAATATATTTTAAAAGAATTAGCTGTCTCTGCCTAGAGGAACCCACATCAAATTTTGGTGCATATTTCTGTTCTTCTCTCCCATTTCTCAGCAAGCTCTGTTCTTCTTCTCCATTTCTCAATAAATTATTTTTACTGGACTAACTGAAAGAAAAAAAAAATAGAAGATCTCAACAGAAAATTATGAGTAAAAAGTTTGAATTAGTCAAGAAAAACTTCCCAACAAAGAAAAGCCTAGGATCAGATGGCTTCACAGCTGAATTCTCCCAATAATTCCAAGAACATACTGATCAAGCTCTTCCAAAAATATTAAGAGAAGGAAACACTTCCTAACTCATTCTATGAGGTCAACTGCACCACAATAAAAAAAAAAAAGGATAAAGATAGTACAAGAAAATAAAATTACAGACCAATTAATCTAATTAACATAGATGCAAAGATCCTCAAAATACTTGCAAATAGAATCTCACAGCACAATGAAGAAATTATACACCACGATCAAGGGAGTTTTATCCTGGATAAGCAAGGGTGGTTCCACATAAAAACTCAATTAACATAATACACCACATAACAAACCAAAGTGGGAAAATGATATGACCATCTTAATTGATGCAGAAAAGGCAATTGACATCGTTTCTTCCTTAAAACACTTATAATACTAGGAATAGAATGAAACTTCCTCAATATGATAAAGGGCATATATGAAAAGCCCACAAATAATATTGAGCTCAATAGTGCAAGACTGAAAGTTTTCCCTCTAAGATCTGGAATAAGAAAAGGACACCCACTGTCACCACTCTTATCCAATATGGTGCTGGAAGTACTAGTCAGAGCAGTTAGATGAGAAAAAAAAAAAAAGAAACATCCAAATTGGAAAGGAAGAAGTAAAATTTCACTGTTTGCAGATGACATGATCCTTGTACATAGTAAGTCCTGAAAAATCCACAATAAAGCTCCTAGAGCTAATAAATGATTACAGCAAAATGTTGAGGTATAAGATCAACATGCAAAAATCAATAATGTTTCTATACACTTATAATGAGTAATTTGAGGGGGAAATCAAGAAAAAATTCTATTTACAATAGTAACTAAAATAATCTCTATCTCAGAATAAATTTAACCATGGATATAAAGGACTTGTACATAGAAAAATTTGGATTATTGCTAATAATATTATTATAATAATTTTTCATCAATTGCAACTATTGTTAAAATAGTACAATTATAAATAATAGTACATCTATTTATTGTTAAAATAGTACAATTATAAAAATTGCTATAATCAATTGTAACAAAAGTTCCACATTTATGCAAGCAGTTCAGATAGGGAGGTGAATGGAATCTTTTTTTTTTTTTTTTTTTTTTTTGGGCCTTAGCACTTTATTTTATTTATTTTTTTTCTTTTTTTTTTTATGGGTAAAAATCAAAATTCTCACAATACATACAAACATTTGTAAAATGATATATAAATATATATGCATATATGTGTATTTGCTTACAAAAATGTTATTTATATATATATATATATATGCATATATTTTAAGAGGTGCTTAGATTACCCAAAACACTACACGGAACCCACTGGGATTCCCATGTTGCCCACCTCCCACACCTCCCACCACATCCCACACAAACATCTCCCACAGTGTGGCCCACCAACCTCAATGAACCCACACATCCTGGAGCCCCACCAACAACCACAGACCACAGTCCACACCGCAGACCACACTCTCCCCCACTCAGCCCTGAGCGGTGTGTGCTGATCCAAAATGGCCCACATCCATTGCCACAACAGTACTCAGGACAACCTCCAACTCCCAAAG
>JAKSZT010054586.1:2528383-2637202 GCA_026826555.1 Tolypeutes matacus
CCAACTCCAAGTGAGAGAGGGCTTATATCCCATGGATATGGTGGGTGCGATGATCCTGCCTGCAGATGCAGGCCCTCTCCATTCCCTGGGATGGCCATTTCCCATCGTTGGAATCTTGTATTTTATGGAGGATTGTTCTGGAAACCCACAACTTCTCTAATAAAAACATTAATAAAAATAACAGAGTGAGAAATGAAAAAATTCAAAAATATGTGGAAATTAATAAAAATGCTTTTAAACAACCAATGAGTCAAAGAAGAAATGACAAAGGAAATTAGGCAGTATCTTTAGGTGAATGAAAATGAAAAAACAGCAGCGTAGCAACATTTATTGGATGCAATGAAACTAGTGTGGAAAGGAAAGTTTATGGCATTAATTGCTTCCCTTAACAAAGAAGAAATATCTCAAATCAGAGACCTAAGCTCATAACTAACAGATCTAGATAAAAACTTGCAATCGAAAGCAAAATGAACTAAAAAAGATAAATGAAATAGAAAATAAAAGGGTAGGAAAAAAGCATAAGCTCTTTTTTTTTTGAAAAGTTCAATAAAATTTACAAAACTTTAGCTAGATTGACAAAGTGAAAATGAGGGCAAACAAAAATAATCAGTATTATTTACTCTAAGAAATAAAAGGAGAATAAGAAAATTTTTGAACAACTAGACATCATTAAACTAGACTAAAAGAACTATTTCTGGAAACACACAACTACCTACACTGACTCTGGGAAAATCAGAAGACCTCAATAGACTAATAACTAGTAAATAAATTGAATCCATAATTAAAAACCTCCCAACATATAAAATTCCAGGACTAGATGGCGTCACTCATAAATTTTTCCAAATATTCAAATAAGAATGCACTCCAAACCTGCTCAAATCTTCCCAAAAATTTAGAGGAGGCAGTACCTACTAATAATTTGAATGAGGCCCAAATCATCCTAATACCAAAGTTAGTTAAAAACAACACAAGAAAAACTTATACACCAAAGTCCCTTATGAATATAGATGAAAATTTCTCACCAAAATACTAACATTACTTATCCACTAGTACATTAATATAAGTTTACACCATTAAGAATGGGGATTTATCCCAGGTATGCAAGGTATTTCATCATGAGAAAATCACTTAATATAATATACCACACCAATATATCAAGGGGAAAAATATGGTTATCTCAGTTGAAGCAGAAAAGGAATTTAACAAAATTTTTCTTGATTAAAAATATTTTAAAAACTAGGAATAAAAAACCTTTCCTCAACATGTTAATGACATTTGAAAAAGTACCACTGACATCATACTCAATGGTGAAAGACTGTAAGCTTTCCCTCTAAGATAAGAAACAAAAAAAGCATGCCAATGTCACCAGTGTTATTCAACATTATACTGAAAGTTCTAGCCAGAATAATTAGGCAAAAAGGCATAAAAGGGCAGCCAAATTGTAAAGGAAAGGTGAAAATTTTCCTATTTGCAGATGACATGTTCCTGTATATAGAAAATCCTGCAAAATCCACAATGTTACTAGAGCTAATAAATGGAATCAGCAAAGAGGTGTGGTGCAAGATCAACAGCCAAAAATCAACATTGCTTATACACACTAGTAATGAACAACATGAAGTAGAAATCAAGGCAAATTCCATTTATAATGGCATCGAAAAGAACCAACTAATTAGGAAGAAATATAACTAAGGATTTAAAAGACATGTATATAAAAAAAGCAATAAAACATTACTAAATTAAATCAAAGAAGACCTAAATAAATGGAAGGACCTTTTAGATTTGAAGACTAGGTATGTTAAGATATCAATTCTACCCAAAGTGCTTCATAGATTCAATGCAATACTATCTTATATTCCAACAGCCTTCTCTTCAGAAAAGGAAAAGCAAATCATTGAATATACATGGAAGTCAAAGGGCCTCAGAATGGCCAAAGAAAACTTGACAAAGAAAACAGAAGTTGGAGGATTCACACTTCCCCATCTTAAAACTTACTACAGACGAGATCGGGCGCATTCAGGGTGGTGTGGCGGTACACAACCTTGTAGTAGGTGGTGGTTTCTTGGACCTCACACCCAAAGCATGTGCAACAAAAGAAAAAATAGATAAATGGGACCTTCTCAAAATTAAACACTTTTGCACCTCACAGGACTTTGTCAGAAGGGTGAAAAGGCAGCCAACTCAATGGGAAAAAAATATTTGGAAATCACATATCTGATAAGGGTTTATTATCCAGGATATATAAAGAGATGTTACAACTCAACAATAAAAAGACAAATGACCCAGTTAAAAAATGGGCCAAAGACTTGAATAGACATTTCTCCGAAGAAGAAATACAAATGGCAAAAAAAAACACATGAAGAAATGCTCAACATCACTCATGATTAGGGAAATGCAAATCAAAACTACAACGAGATATCATTTCACACCTATCAGAATGGCCGCTATTAAAAAGACAGAGAACTACAAGTGTTGGAGAGGATGTGGAGAGATAGGAACACTTCTTCACTGTTGGTGGGAATGCAGGATGGTACAACAGTGGTACAACCACTGTTTGGCAGTTCCTAAAGAAGTTGAATATAGACTTGCCATTTGACCCTGCAATACCACTACTGGGTATATACCCAAAAGAACTGAGAGCAGTGACATGAACAGACATCTGCACACTGATGTTCATAGCCACATTATTCACCATTGCCAAAAGTTGGAAACAACCCAGGTGTCCATCAACAGATGAATAGATAAACAAACTGTGGTCTATTCACATGATGGAATATTATGCAGCTTTAAGAAGAAATGCAGTCATAAAGCATATGGCAACATGGAAGAACCTGGAGGACATTATGTTGAGTGAAGCAAGCCAGACACAAAAGGACAAATATTGTATGAATGCATTACTATGAACCAAATATATTGTGTAATATATTGTTTGATTAAAAAAAAATTACATGTATCCATTACATTTAATTGAGAAATGTATATATTTATTAATCTGTGTTTACTTTTTAGTTTTTAATTTTTTATGTTTTCAATTATTAAATGTACAAAATAAAGTTTAAAAAAACTAAAATAAACTTACATAAAAACAAAAACAAAAACAAACAAACAACAAAAAAAACTTACTACAAATTCACAATAATGAAAACACCATGGTACTGGCACAAAGCAAATGAAATCAAATTGAGACCTCAGAAATCATTCCTCACATTTATGTCCACATGATTTTTGACAAGAGTTCCAAGTCCATTCAGTTGGGAAATAATTGGATCTGTACCTCATAACATATGCAAAATTAATTCAAAATGACTCAAAACCCTAAATATAAGAACCAGAACTCTAAACTCCTAGAAGGTAACATGAAGAAGCATTTTCACTATCTTGTGTTAGGCATTGGTTATTTAGACTTTGAAATGCAAAACACCATCAACAGAAGAAAAAAAGGATAAATTGGGCCTCATTGACAATAAAAATTTTTGTGCATCAAAGGAATTTATCATGAAAATAGAAAGATAACCTACAGAATGGGAGAAAATACTTGAGAACTACATATCTGAAAAGAGCTTAATATCTAGAATATATAATTAAATTTTCCAATTCAACAAGAAGAAAAATACCCAATTTTTAAGTTGGAAAGAGACTTACTTGAATAGGCTTTTCTCTAAAGAAGATATAGAAATAACTAATATGCACATGAAAATTTGCTCAACATCATTAGCCTTAATGGAAAGGCAAAAGAAAACCACAATGAGATACAATTTAACATCAATAAGAATTACTTCTATTAAAAAATGGCAAATTGCATATGTTGGAGAGGATAAGGAGAAATATATGAGCACTCATTCATTGTGGGTGAGAATGTAAATTTGTGCATTTGTTGAGGAAGTGAGTTTTGCACTATCTCAGAAAAGTTAAGCATGGGATTGCCATATAGTTAAACAGTCTCCTGTCTATTTATTTATTTATTTATTTTTTATTATGGGTAAAAATCTTTTCACAACAAATACAAACATTGGCAAAATGATATATAAATAAATATGCATATATATGTATTTGCTTACAAAAATGTATTTATATATATATACATATATTTTAAGAGGTGCTTAGATTACCCAAAATATTACATGGAACCCACTGGGATTCCCATGTTCCCCACCTCCCACATCTCCCACCACATCCCACACAAACATCTCCCACAGTGTGGCCCACCACCCTCAATGAACTTACACATCCTGGAGCCTTGCCACCAACCATAGACCACAGTTCACACTATAGACCACACTCTCTCCCACTCAGTTCTGAGTGGTGTGTGCTGATTTAAAATGGCCTACATCCGTTGCCACAACAGTACTCAGGACAACCTCCAACTCCCAAAGAAGCCCCTGTATTTCAACTGCTCATCCCCTCCCTACCCCAAAAGTGTCAAGTGGCCACTGGCTCCACCTCTTTGTTATAATTTCTTGTATTGCTAGAATCATCATATGTGAACAAGAGAATAAAATCAAGTCCACTTTAGACCATAGTTCTTCCCCCAATCCTGAGGGTACTGGGATGGTGATGTCCACTCCAACTCCAAGTGAGAGAGAGCTTATATCCCATGGATATGGTGGGTGGGATGATCCTGCCTGCAGATGCAGGCCCTCTCCATTCCCTGGTATGGCCATTGCCCATCGTTGTCTCCTCACCAGGTGACTTGGATGAGTCCATTGAGCTGTAGGGTAGGAGTTAAAGCTCCACCTAGATTTCATGCACACCTGGCATATAGGTAGGCCAGAGGCTCCAGGCTCTGGAAGTATACCTAAAAACTCCAGCATCACATATAGGTTTGAATAGAAGGGACTGGTGAACCATGTGCAGGGAGGACTTATTTGAGTCTAATTCTCAGTCTCAGGAGCACAGACTCCAAAATAGAACCCATTGATAAGGCATCACTCTCTGGGGCTATCCCCCATTATATAGGACCAGGGTGTCTCCAGAGCGCTCAGGAACCCCACTGACTGGGGTGATAGGCACTGAGATGTTCTATGAGCTCCTACTGAGGTGTGCATAAGAGTTACCTCTGGGATGACCTCCCGACTCTCTTTGAAGTCTCTTAGACACTTGAACTCATTTGTCTTTACCGTTTCCCCCTTTTATTCAAGGTCTTTTTCCAGTTGTGTTGCCAGTTGGCACTTGGTATTAATCCCTCGTTGCCAGGGAGGCTCATCCCCGGGAGTCATGTCCCACGTTGGGGGGAAGATAATGCAATCATATGCTGAGTTTGGCTTAGAGAGAGCCCACATTTGAGCAACAAGGAGGCTCTCAGGTGGCAACCCTTAGGCACCCCACAACTGCAGGCTATGTCTTATTTAAAAGAGCAAAGACTCACAAGGGTAGTCATCAATAAAAAAACTCATCAATGGGTCATTCTATTTTGACAGGGACTGTCCCTACACTCAGAGGACTATTGCTGCTCCCTTGGAGACTGGCAGAGCTCTCCAGGCTAGGAATTCAGATTCCCTCATTTATTGTGTGATTACCCACCCATTGTGACCATGCCCCATCCCCCGAATCTTTGAATGATTTTGTATAGCTTTCATGTATATTCGGATGAACCAATCTCCATGAAACCACCCCAGACAACCCCCCCCCAATAATCCCCCGCAGTACCCATTGTAACCCTTCTGTGATCCAAATCCTCCATGAACATTTAGTCCATAAAATAATCAAATACACTTACTAGGAAAAAGAAACAAGTGTGATAAGCTTACATGCAAGAGACAAACATAAGGAAACTCAGGGGGAAAAAAAAAAGAGAGGAGGAAAAAAAACAAATAATCAAACAAAGAACAAAACAAAATAAAATATAATTAGTGGATTGGGACATTCAGAAAATGGGAAAAAGGAAAGGAAATGCCTTTAATATATAATATATAGATATATAGATATATATATATATTGTTTTTTTTTTCCTTTCTCTTTTCTTTTTTCCACTTTTTCCTTCTCTTTATCACTGTGTTATCAGATGTCTGGTGTGCCGTGACACCTTCCTCCTCTCAATCCCCATTGTCTCCCAATTTTTCATTTAATTTTCAAAGAAGTTTTAGGTCTCAGCAAAGTCACACACGGAGTGCCAGATACTCCCAGATACCAAACCACCGCCCCTTCCCCACCCCATATTAACTTCCCCCCTTTTTTTTCGGTTGTTAGCATTGTTATAACTGTTATGCAGATAGCAAAATATAGCAACTAAACATTGTCAGTGATTTACAGTTTAGTTTACAATTTAGATGATACAGTTTAATAAATTTGATGATATTTACCATGTCCTGTGTTCATTACTGTAAGGTAATGAAAAACCTTCCCCATGACCACCAAACAACCCATTACATCTTGACTGTACCCTTTTCCCCAGCCCCCCAGGGTCCGTGATACCCCCTCTCCCAACCCATGGAATGTCAAGATTCACAGTTACATGCCCTGGGGATTTGAACCAGCACTTCCTAATCCACCCATCCCCCCAGTGTTGCACCACCAAACCCAGGAACACCACCACTCATCTGCCCCATCCCCCAACATGCAACCACACACTATCCCTTTACCATAGATTATGTCCATATGGGTGATGACTCAAAGCCTGCTTTTCTCTTACTCTCCTTTGTTAACCTATCTTTCAGACAATGGTTCTCAGAGACTGCTCACTTTCCTCAGTTCAGATCAGTGCGGTCATATACTGTCCATCCTTCAGTGCCAGGCTTGCTTCACTCAACATAAGGTCTTCAAGATTCATCCACGTTTTTCCATGTGTTAGCACTTTGTTCCTTCTTACAGCTGAGTAATATTCCATTGTATGTATGTACCACATTTTGCTTATCCATTCGTCTGATGATGGGCACCGGGGCTGATTCCAACTTTTGGCAATGGTGAACAATGCCGCTATGAACATTGGTGTGCATATATCTGTTTGTATTTTTGTTTTCAGTACTTCTAGGTATATACCCAGCAGTGGAATTGCTGGATCATTATGAAGATCTAGGGCTAGGTTTCTGAGGAACCGCCAAACTGTCCTCCACAGTGGCTGGATCATACCACAGTCCCACCAGCAGTGGATGAGGGTTCCTATTCCTCCACATCCTCTCCAACATTTAGTGTCTCCTGTTTTTTTAATAGCTGCCATTCGGATGGGTGTAAAATGGTATCTCATTGTAGTTTTGATTTGCATTTCCCTGATAGCAAGTGATGTTGAGCATTCTTACATGTGCTTTTTAGCCATTTGTATTTCTTCCTTGGAGAACTGTCTTTTCAGGTCACTTGCCCATTTTTTATATGGGTTGTTTGTCCTTTTATTTTCGAGGTGAAGGATTTCTTTATATATGCAGGATATTAGGCTCCTATCAGATATATGGTTGCCGAATATTTTTTCCCATTGGGTATGTTGCCTTTTTATTTTCTTAATAACATCCTTAGTGGTGCAGAAGTTTTTAATTTTGAGGAGATCCCATTTATCACTTTTTTCTCTTGCTGCTCATGCTTTGGCTGTGAAGTTCATGAAACCATTTCCTATTACAAGGTCCTGTAGATGCTTCCCTGCATTATCTTCCAAGGTTTTTATGGTTTTGGCTCTTATATTTAGATCTTTGATCCATCTTGAGTTGATTTTTGTATAAGGTGTGAGATGGTATTCTTCTCTCATTCTTTTGAATATCCAGTTCTCCAAGCACCACTTGTTAAAGAGACCACTCTCTCCCAACTGAGTGGGATTTGTGGCCTTGTCAAATATCAGATGACTGTATATGCGAGCATCTATATCAGAACTCTCAATCCGGTTCCATTGGTCAGTAAGTCTATCCTTGTGCCAATACCACACAGTTTTGATCACTGTAGCTTTGTAGTATGTTTTAAATTCAGGTAATGTGATACCTCCAACTTCATTTTTCTTTTACAATATATCTTTGGCAATTCGGGGACTCTTGCCTCTCCAAATATATTTAGTAGTTAGTTTTTCCAGTTCCTTAAAAAATATAGTGTTGACTTTTATTTGGATTGCATTAAATCTGTAGATTAATTTGGGTAGGATAGACATCTTGCTGATGTTTAGTCTTCCCATCCAGGAACAGGGAATATTTTCCCATTTATTTAAGTCTTCTTTGATTTCCTTTAAAAGTGTTGTGTAGTTTTCTGTATATAAGTCCTTCACATCTTTAGTTAAATTTATTCCTAGGTATTTGATTCTTTTGTTTACTATTGTAAATGGTATTTTTTTCCTGATTTCCTCCTCAGTTTGCTGGTTATTGGTGTTCAGAACTGCTACTGATTTTTGAGCATTGATCTTATAGCCTGCAACATTACTGAACTCTTTTATAAGTTCTAGAATTCTTGTTGTTGATTTCTCAGGGCTTTCTATGTATAGGATCATATCATCTGCAAATAATGAAATTTTTACTTCTTCTTTTCCAATCTGGATGCCTTTTATGTCCTTTTCTTGTCTCAGTGCTCTTGCAAGTGCTTCTAAGACAATGTTAAATAGGAGTGGTGATAGTGGGCACCCTTGTCTTGTTCCCGATCTCAGAGGGAAGGCTTTTAGGATTTCACGGTTGAAAATGATATTAGCTTTGGGTTTTTCATATATACCATTTATCATTTTCAGAAAGTTTCCATCTATTCCTATCTGTGTTTTTATGAGGAAAGAGCTGTATTTTGTCGAATGCTTTTTCTGCATCTATAGAGATGATCATGTGATTTTTTTCTTTCAGTTTGTTTATGTGATGTATTACACTGATTGATTTTCTTATATTGAACCATCCTTGCATACCTGGGATGAAACCCACTTGGTCATGGTGTATAATCCTTTTGATATGTTGTTGAATGCGATTAGCAAGTATTTTGTTAAGGATTTTAGCATCTAAGTTCATTAGAGAAATTGGTCTGTAATTTTCCTTTATTGTGGTATCTTTATTTGCTTTTGGTATTAGGGTAATGTTGGCATCATAGAATGAGTTATGTAATATTCCTTCTACTCCTATTTTTTGGAAGAGCTTAAGTAGAATTGGTGTTAGCTCTTTCTGGAATGTTTCATAGAATTCAGCTGTGAAGCCATCTGGTCCTGGACTCTTCTTAGTTGGGAGGTTTTTAATGACTGAGTCTATCTCTTTACTTGTAATTGGACTGTTGAGTTCATCTATTTCTTCTTTCATCAATGTCAGCTGTTTGTGGGTTTCTAGAATCTTGTCCATTTCCTCTAAATTGTCATTCTTGTTGGCATATAATTTTTCAAAGTATCCTCTTATGATACTCTTTATTTCTGTGGGGTCAGTAGTATTATCACCTTGCTCATTTCTTATTTTATGTATTTGCATCTGTTCTCTCTTTTTCTTTGTTAGTCTGGCTAAGGGTTTGTCAATTTTGTTGATATTCTCGAAGAACCAGCTTTTGGTTTTGTTTATTGATTCCAGTGCTTTCTTATTCTCTATTTCATTTAGTTCTGCTATAATCTTGATTGTTTCCTGTTTTCTACTTCCTTTAGGTTTAGTTTGTTGTTGTTTTTCCAATTCTTCCAAGTGTGCAGTAAGGTCTTCAATTTTAGCTCTTTCTTCTTTTTTAATACACGAATTTATGGCTATGAACTTCCCTCTCAGTACTGCTTTCGCTGCATCCCATAGGTTTTGATATGTTGTGTTGTTGTTTTCATTAGTTTCAAGGTAGTTACTGATTTCTTTTGAAATTTCCTCTTTGACCCACTGTTTGTCTAAGAGTGTCTTGTTGAACTTCCATATCCTTGTGCATAACCTGTTTCTCTGGCCCTTATTGACTTCCAACTTCATTCCGTTGTGGTCAGAGAAATTACTTTGTATAATCTCAATCTTTCTGAATTCATTGAGTGTTGTTTTGTGGCCTAGCATGTGGTCTATTTTGGAGTATGTTCCATGTGCACTGGAGAAGATTGTAAACCCCGCTGTATTTGGGTGTATTTTTCTGTATATATCTATTAAGTCCAAATCTTCTAATGTATTGTTGATTGCCTTAGTTTCTTTATTGATTCTCTGCCTAGATGTTCTGTCTAATGATGATAGTGGTGTGTTGAATTCCCCTGCTATAATTGTAGAGGAATTTATTTCTCCTCTTAGTTTTTCCAGAGTTTGCCGCACGTATTTTGAGGCACCTCGATTAGGTGCGTAAATGTTGATAATTGTTCTCTCTTCTTGAGAGATTACTCCGTTTACTAATATGTAGTGTCCATCTTTGTCTCTTACAATAGTTTTGCATTTAAAGTCTAATTTGTCTGATATTAGAATAGCTACTCCTGCCCTTTTTTGGCTATTGTTAGCTTGTAAAATGGTTTTCCAGCCATTCACTTTCAGCCTCCTTGAATCCCTGGGCCGAAGGTGGGTTTCTTGTAGACAGCATATAGATGGATCATATTTTCTTATCCATTCTGCCAGTCTGTGTCTTTTGATTGGGGAATTTAATCCATTAACATTCAGTGTTATTACTCTTAACGAATTTCTTACTTCAGTCATTTTTCCTTTGGGTTAATGTATGTCATATGTTGTTTTGTTTCTCTTTTTGAATTTTCAGTTGTTTTTAAACTCTCCTCCAACTCTCTCTCCTTTGTTTTTTCCTTTCAACTTGTAGAAATCCCTTTAGTATTTCTTGAAGTGCTGGTTTCTTCTTGACATACTCTCTTAATTTCTGTTTATCTGTGACTATTTTGAATTCTCCATCATTTTTGAATGCCAATTTTGCTGGACAGAGAATTCGTGGCTGGAAGTTTTTTCTTTTAGTGTTTTGACTATGTCATACCACTGTCTTCTTGCCTCCATGGTTTCAGCTGAGAAATCAGCACTTAATCTTATTGTGCTTCCCTTTTATGTGATGGTTTTCTTTTCTCTTGCTGCCTTGAGTATTTTCTCTTTGTCTTGAGCATTGGACAATTCGACAAGTGTATGTCTTGGAGTTGGCCTGTTGGGATTTAAGTTATTTGGGGTGCGCTGTGCTTCCTGGATCTGCACATCCATCTTTCTCAATAGAGTTGGGAAGTTTTCAGCCATAACTTCCTTCAACACTCCTTCTGTTCCCTTTCCCTTCTCTTCTCCTTCTGGGATTCCCATAATGTGTATGTTTGTGCGTCTTGCATTATCGGTTAATTCCCTGAGACCATACTGAATTTTTTCTAACTTTTTGTCTATCTTTTCTACAATCTCTTTGATTTCAACTGTATTGTCTTCCATATCACTAATTCTTTCCTCTGCCTGTTCAAATCTGCTGCCATGTGAGTCCAGCGTCTTTTTCATTTCTTGACTTGTGCCTTTGTTTGCCATCATATCCATTACCTTTTTAGGTGTGTTAGCTATTTCTTCAGTATGTTCTCCCAGTGTCTTCTTTATATCCTTAATCTCTTCCTTCAGTTCTTTAAGTTGGTCCATGATATTTGTTTGGATAGCTTTGATTAGTTGTTCGATGTACTGCATTGCTTCCTGGTTTTTATTTTGTGAATTGGACTGGTCCATGTTCTCCAGTTTCTCAGAGTCATTTGTATTTTTCTGGTTCCGTCTGGTCATCATATTACCTTGCTGGGTTTGTTCAGTTGATTAGATTTTCTCTATGCTCTAGAATTTTATTTAGCTGTTGGTTCTGCGTGTGAGTTAAGTTTTCTCTTTGGCAGTTTTTCTTCTTATTTTATTTCCTTTCTTCTTTCTATGTTCCAAATCTCCACCATTCGTTCCACTCCGCCGATCCGTGCAGATAGATGTCCCAAGCTTCTCACTCCACGCGTGCACAGCACAGACCCCTGGGCAGGACCCCGTCCACAATCCGCCTTGCTCTGGGAGCTTGCAGTGTGTGCCCTCCTACACTAACGCCATCTTCCACCATATTCTCCTGTCTATTTGTAAACCCAAAAGAATCAAAACAGTGCTCAAACACATATTTGCATACTGATATTCATGACAGCATTATTCATAGTTTCCAGGAGGCAGAAGCAACACACATGTCTATTAAGAGATGAATGGACAAACAAAATGTTTTGTATACATACAATAGAATATTATTCAGTCTTAAGTTCTAATAAAATTGTATTACATAAAACAACATGTTGCCATAAGAGTTTTCCCAACTTTGTACTTACAACCACATGCCCAACAAATCTCAGTGCCCACCTGATCCGTCCTCCAATCCTACCCCCAGTTCCATGGATCATCAAATCCACCCTCCCCACTCTACCCACCTGTCAAACCTGCACCATGCAACCCAATAGTATCACTACATTCCTTTCGTCATATCCCTGCAATGTCCAACTACACACTTCCACCTAATCATTAAATATGCCTGGATGGGTGTTGGCTCACAAATTTCTCCCTTTCTGTTTCCTGTATACTTATCTTCCAGACAATAGCTCTCTGAATCTGCTCTGTTTGCTTAATTCATATCAGTGAGGTAATGTAATATTTGTCCTTCAGTGCCTGGCTTGCTTCACTCAACATAAGGTCCTCAAGATTCATCCATGTTATCCCATGTTTTAGCATTGTATTCCTTCTTATAGTTGAGTAATATTCCATTGTATGTATGTACCATATTATGTTTATCCATTCTTCTGTTGATGGGCATTTAAGTTGATTCCAACTTTTGGCAATAGTGAATAATGCTGCTATGAACATTGGTGTGCATATACCTGCTAATGTCCTTGCTTTCAATTCTTCTGGGTATATACTCAACAATGGAATTGCTGTATCATATGGCAGTTCTATATTTTATGTTTTGAGGAACAGCCAAACTGTCCACAATGGCTGGACCATTCTACATTCCCACCAGAAGTGGATGAGGGTTATCATTCCTTCATATCCTCTCCAACACTTGTAGTCCTCTGTTGTTTTTTTAAAAATATTTATTTATTTACTTTTGTCCATTTTACCCCCCCCCCATTTTTGCTGTTTCTTTGTCCATTCACTGAGCAACTCTGTGTCCACTTCCTGCCCTTTCTTCTCATCCTTCTTCTCCTGTCTTCACTGGGATTCAATCCTCAGAATCTCCAATGTGGGAGAAAGACATCCTACCACCTGGACCACGTTAGTTCCTGGTTTTTCAGTGCATCTCACCTTGGCACTCCTTTGTGTCATTCTCCTGTTATGTCATCATCTTGCTTCATGGCTCATGGAGCCTAGCAGCTCACTCACTTGTGGGGCCTGGTGGCACACACATGCATTGGGCCTGGCTGTTCACCCACTCATGGGGACTGGTGGCACAACTGCACACAGGGCCTGTTGCCTCACCTGTAGACTGGGCCTCATGGCTCACCTGCTTGTTGGGCCTGGTAGTGCACCCATGCATGGGGCCTGATGGCTTACCCATGGACAGGGGTTGAAGGCTCACCAACTAGCAGGGCCTGGCAGTACACATGTGCACAGGGCCTGGCAGTTCACCTACTCATGGGGACTGGTGGAGCACCTGCAAATGGGGCCTTGTGGTTTACCTGCTCATGAGGCTTGGCAGTATACCCATGCACAGGGCTTGGTGGCTCATGCATCTTCTTTCTTTTTCTTTTTTCTTTTTACCAGGATGTCCCAGGGGTCAAACCCATGTCCCTCCATATGGGAGATGGATGCCCAACCACCTGAGCCACATCCATCCCCCTGCTATATCTCTTAAGGTTGACCAAAGATACCCAAAGTTACAGTATTTTCCCATACAGGATGGTCATATAAAAAATCAAGCTTAGTTTATTACCAGCATTCTGAAAACCAGACCTAGGGAGAAAAACTAGGTCTGGGGACACATGCATGGTTTCTAATATAACAAATGTTTAGCCTACCCTGATTATCACAAAATCAGAACAGCAAGAATATTTGCATGCTTTACTCTTTTTTAAATAGCCACCAGTCTAATGGGTGTAAGAGGGTGTTGGATGGGGGGCATTCAGGATAGGGTTCACCTGGGGCAGGCTTCTCAGGAATGTGTGAGGGATCATTTCATCATAATGTACTGTATTAGTGGGAGGAGACCCACATAATGAGCTGGAAAGTGTTGGACTCCCATTGTGGGGAAGTTCTATATGTTCACAAACAGAAGGCAGTAGTCTCTCCAGAGCTTGGGTCGTTCCTAATAAGGGAGGAAAAACCAGTGTGTCAAGACCTCAATGTTGTTGCATGTAACTCTAAATCTTGTCATCCAAGGAGTGATGCTGGGTGATCACCATGGGCCCCATGGGTAGGAGGAGGGAGGAACAGAACAGATGGAACAGGGGATATTTAGTGAGCATTGGAAGTGTTCTACATGATCTGGCAATGATGGACACAGACCATGTAAAATATCATCAAAATTTATAAAAGTGTATGGTCTAAAATATAAACCATGATGTAAACCATTGACCATGGTTAGTAGTTATTTTTCATTATTTGTATATCAGTTGTAACAAATGTACCATCAACATATGAAAAGGTATTAATACAGGAAGGGGGAAAAGGGGGAGAATGTTGGGTATATGGGAGTCCCCTATTTTCTGTATGTGACTTTACTGTGACCTAAAACTTCTTTGAAAACAAAATGAAAAAACGTAAGACACTAGGGAATAAATGGAAGAAAATGTCACTGTACATACAGGACAACAGATATTACAGTGATAAAAGGCAAAATGTAAAAAAAAAATTAATATTTTTCATTATTTTTTAATATCCCAATTTTTAAATTTCATTTAATTTTTGGTTTTTAAATTTTTTATGTATTTCATTTCTTATATTTAAACATATCATTATTATTTCATTTTCCTATTAATTGTATTTGCCTATTTTATTGACTTCATTTTTCAAGAAGTTTTGGATCAACAAAGGGTTACAACTGGGGGGGTGGATCACTGGTGTTGGGTGTCAGTGACGGTGGATGCATGGGAGGTAGTTCACCTGGATATACATATAAGGTATATAAATGTATTAAACTGGTCATGGGGCATTGTCACAGTGGGTGGAGATTCACACAATAACTGAGAAAATATTGAGTTCCCATCCTGGAGAGCTCTGTCACATTCTGTAATGGAGCAGCAACAGTCACCAAAGTGCAGGAGCAATTATTGACAAAGGAGGAGGGTCCATTGATGGGCCCTTGATATGGGTGACTATGCTTGTGAGCCTTTGCTCTTGAAATTGAAACTTAGCCTCATGTTGTGGGGTGCCTAAGAGCTGCCTCCTGAGAGCCTCCTTGCTGCTCAAATGTGGCCTCTCTCTAAGCCAAATTCAGCATATAAATGCATCACCTTCCCCCCAGTGAGGGACATGACTCCTGAGAATGAGCTTCCCTGGCACTGAAGGATTAGTACCAAGCAGCAACTGGTGATACAACTGGAAAAAGACCTTGAATAAAAAGGGGGAAAGGTAAAGATCTTTGTTGTATGGCTAGGAGACTTCAAAGTGAGTAGGGAGATCATCCCAAAAGTAATACTTATGCACATGTCAGCAGGATCTCATACTGCCAAAATAGATACTACTCCAAATAGTGGAACTCCTGAGGGCTCTGGAGACACCCAAGTCCTATGGTGAGGGCAGAGAGCTCTGTAATTTGGTGCCTTGCCATTGGGCCCTACTTTGGAGTTTGCATTCCTGAGTGTGACAGAGTTGGACTCAGTTATGGTTTCCCTACACATGGTTCATCTGTCCCTTCTATTTGAACCTGTACTTGGTGCTGGAGTTGGTAGGTGTACATCCAAGAGACTTGAATCTTTGGGCTGTCCATGTGCCACGTGGGCCCTGAGCCTCAACGGAGTTGCAACACCTACTCTCCAGTTCATTGGGCTCACCCAGGACAACTAACAAGGAGGTGAGGATTGACAACCAATATACCACAGAAATGAGAGAGACTACAACTGCAAGCAAGAGAGTCCCATCCATCAGTTGTATGGGATTGAAGATCACTCTCAATTAGAGGTGGAGTGGACATCACCATCCCAGAACCCTTAGGATGGGGGAATGAACTATGGACCAGAGTGGACTTACTGGTTTTCTACTATTGGTTTATTTTGATTCTAGTAATGGAAGCAATTACAGCATTGTTGTGGACCAGTGGCCACTGGAGGCTCTGGGGGCAGGGAGAGGGTAAAATAGGTGTAATATAGGGTTTTTTATGGATGTTGAAATCATCCTGAATGACACTACAATGACAGATATAGGCCATAGTATATCTTCCCATAACCTGTAGAATTGTGTGGGAGAGAGTGTAAACTACAATGTGAACTATGGTCCATGCTCAGTGGGATGGCCGTTGTCCATCATCATCTCCTCACCAGGTGACTTGGGTGAGTCCACTGAGCTGTAGAGTAGGAGTTGCAGCTCCACTGAGATTCCAGGCACAGATGGCACATGAGCAGGCCAAAACTCCAGTCTCTGGAAGTACACCTACAAACTCCAGCACCACAAATAGGTTTGAATAGAAGGGACTGATGGACCATATGAAGGGAAGACTTAGTTGAGTCCAACTCTGTGATTCTCAGGAGAACAGATTTCAAAGTATAGCCCACTGATAAGGAATCGATCTCTGGAGCTATTCCCCTTATATAGGACCTGGTGTCTCCAGAGCCCTCAGGAGCCCCTCTGTGTGGGGTGATATCCACTTTGCTGTTCTATGAGATCCTACTGAGGTGTGCATAAGTGTTACATCTTGGATGACCTCCCAACTCTCTTTGAAGTCTCTTAGCCACATTAAATCATTTGTCTTTACCTTTTCCCCCTTTTCCTCCAGGTCTTCTTCCAGTCATATTGCTAGTTGGCACTTGGTATTAATACCTCATTTCCAGGGAGGCTCATCCCCAGGCGTCATGTCCCACACTAGGGGGAAGGTAATGCATTCATATGCTGAGTTTGACTTAGACAGAGGCCACATTTGAGCAACATGGATGCTCTCAGGTGACAACCCTTAGGCACCCCATAACAGTAGACTAAGTTTCAATTACAAGAGCAAAGAATTTTAAGGCTACTCATCAATAACAAGAACCCATTAGTGGACCATCCTCCTTGTCAGACACTGCCCCTGTGCTTGGGGGCCTGTTGCTGCTCCCTTGGAGAATGTGGCAGAGCTCCCCAGGCCAGGAATTCAGTATTCTCTCATTTATTGTGTGATTCTCCACCCACTGTGACCATGCCCCACCCCTTGATCATTTGAACAATTTTATGTATCTTTTATATATATTCAGGTGAACTTCCTCCAATGAAATCCCCATTGGTGACAGCCCCCACCAATGGTCCTTTCCTGTCCCTGTTGTAACCCTTCTGTGATCCAAAGCTTCCTTAAAGATGAAGCCCATATAATAGCCAGATTCAATTAATAGGAAAATGAAATAATAATGACAAGTTTAACTGTAAGAGATAAAATACATGGAAACTTTAAAAAAGCACTAAAAATTAAATTAAATTAAATGATTGGAATATTCAAAAATAGGAAAAAACAAAAAAATTTCAAAAAATTTAAACATTTTTCCTTTTATCACTGCCTTATCAGGTGTCCAGTCTGTACCATGGCCCCTTCCCCCTCTCATTCCCCAGTGTCTCCCAAATTTTAATTTAATTTTCAAAGAAGTTTTAGGTCACAGCAAAGTCACACACAGAACACTAGAGACTCTCATATACCCAACCTTCTCCCCCTTTCCTCATCCCATATTAAAACCTTTTTGTATGTGGATGGTAGCATTGTTATAAACTGTTATACAGACAGTGAAACATAGCTACTAAACATTCTCAATGGTTTACAGTATAGTTTTACTATTTAGGTGGTACAATTTAATAATTTTTGATGATATTTACTATGTCCTCTGTCTATCACTGTAAGGTTATGAAAAACATTTCCTGAGACCTCTAAATACCCCCTATTTGATCTTTTCTGTTCCTTTCTCCCCATTCCCCTGGGGAACATGACATCCCCCTGTCTTGGCTAATTAGATGACAAGATTCATAGTTACATGTAACAAGAGGTCTTGACACACTGATTGTCCTCCCCCATTAGGATCCACCCTTGCTCCTAAGAGACACCCACCTGTCTGTTTCTGGGTGAATAGGTCCTTCCCAAGATAGGGGTCCATGTCCTTCCCACTCACCGTGTGGTCTCCACTCCCCAACACAACACATTATGACAGGATGAACAATCACACACTCCACAGAATCCTACTCCAGATGTGCCACATGCTGAATGCCCCCCCAGCCTACATCCTAAACTAATGCCACTACCTTGTCATATTCCCATAAGAGCATTCCTACTCATGTGCTTTCAACCTCATACCCACAAATCCCATGTTCACCCAGTCCCTCTCCTATCTCTCCCACCAGTATCCTGGGTATTCTAACCCACCCTTCCTCATCTACACAGCTGTCAACCCTGCACCACCAAACCCAGTAATATCACTACCCACCTGTCTTATCTTTCAATATGCAACCATGCTCTTTCAATTTACTATAGATTATGTCCATATGGGTAATGGCTCTCAACCTTCACTTCCCTTTCTCTCCCTTGTTAACTGATTTTCAGACATTGGTTCTCAGAGCCTGCTCACTTTCCTCAATTCAAATCAGTGAGGTCATGTACTGTTCATTCTTCAATGCCTGGCTTGTTTCACTCAACCTAAGGTCTTCAAGATTCATCTATGTTATTCCATGTGTTGGCACTTTATTCCTTTTTACAGCTGAGTAATATTCCATTGTATGTATGTACCACATTTTGTTTATCCATTATTCTGTTGATTGGCACCAGGGCTGATTCCAAATTTTGGCAGTAGTGAACAATGTTGCTAGGAACATTGGTTTGAATATATCTTGTCATGTCTTTGCTTTCAATTCTTCTGGGTATATACCGAGCTGTGGAATCACTTAGTCATACAGAAGATCTTTTGATAGTTTTCTGATGAACCACCAAACTGTTCTCCACAGTGGCCGGATCATTCCACAACCCCACCAGCAGTGGATGAGAGTTCCTATTCCTCCACATCCTCTCCAACACTGGTAGTCTGCTTTTTTTCTTTTAATAGCCTCCATTCTGGTGGGTGTAAAATGGTATCTCATTGTAGTTTTGATTTGCATTTCCCTAACAGCTAGCATTGTCAAGAATTTTTTCATGTGCTTTTTAGCCACCTGTAATTCTTCCTTGGAGAATTGTCTTTTCAGGTCACATGCCCATTTTTTAAATGTGTTGTTTGTCTTTTTATTTTTGAGGTGTAGGATTTCTTTTTACATGCAGGATATTAGGCTCCTATCAGATATATGGTTGCCAAGTATTTTCTCCCATTGAGTAGGCTGCCTTTTTAATTTCTTAATAATGTCCTTTCATGTGCAGAAGTTTTTTTATTTTGAGGAGATCCCATTTATCTATTTTTTTTCTTTTGCTGCTCGTGCTTTGGATTTGAAGTTCATGAAACCATTTCCTATCACAATGTCCTGTAGATATTTCCCTACATTATTTTCCAAGGTCTTTATGGTTTTGACTCTTGTTTTTAGATCTTTGATCCATCTTTGGTTGATCTTTGTATAAGGCATGAGATAGTGTTCTTCTCTCATTCTTTTGGATATGAATATACAGTTCTCCAAGCACCACTTGCTAAAGAGGCCATTGTTTCCCAACTGAGTGGGTGTGGTGGCCTTGTCAAATATCAGATGAATGTATATGTGAGGATCTATATCAGAACTCTTAATTCGTTTCCATTGGTCAATATGTCTATCCTTGTCCCAATACCATGCAGTTTTGAGCACTGTAGATTTGTAGTATGTTTTAAAGTCAGGTAGTGTGACACACCCAACTTCATTTTTCTTTTTCAATATGTCTTTGGCAATTCGGGGCTCTTGCCTTTCCAAATATATTTTGTAGTTAGTTTTCTCTGTTCCTTAAAAAATACAGTTTGATTTTTATTGGGATTGCATTAAATCTGTAGATTAGTTTGGGTAGGATAGACATCTTGATGATGTTTATTCTTCCTGTCCATGAACAGGGAATATTCTTCCATCTATTTAAGTTTTCTTTGATTTCCTTTAACAGTGTTGGGTAGTTTTCTGTATATAAGTCCTTTGCATCTTTAGTTAAATTTATTCCTAGGTATTTGATTCTTTCAGTTACTCTTGTAAATGGTATTTTTTCCTTGATTTCCTCCTCAGATTGCTCCTTATTGGTGTACAGAAATGCTAATGATTTTTGAACATTGATCTTATAGCCTGCAACATTGCTGAACATCTTTAGAAGTTCTAGAAGCTTTGTTGTAGATTTCTCAGGGCTTTCTACATATAGGATCATGTCGTCTGCAAATAATGAAAATTTTACGTCTTCATTTCCCATTTGGATACCTTTTATATCTTTTTCTTGCCTCAGTGCTCAAGCAAGTACTTTTAGAAAATGTTAAATAGGAGTGGTGATAGTGGGCATCCTTGTCTTTTTCCTGATCTCAGAAGGAAGGCTTTTAGGATTTCATCATTGAAAATGATGTTTGCTTTGTGTTTTTCATATATACCCTTTATCGTATTCAGAAAGTTTCCTTCTATTCCTATCTTTTGAAGTGTTTTTATCAGGAAAGAGTGTTGTGTTTTGTCAAATGCTTTTTCTGCATCTATAGAGATGATCATGTGATTTTTTCTTTCAACCTGTTTATGTGGTATATTACATTCATTGATTTTCTTATTTGAACCATCCTTGCATACCCGAGATGAAACCCACTTGGTCATGGTGTATAATTCTTTTGATATGTTGTTGAATATGGTTAGCAAGTATTTCCTTGAGGATTTTAGCATCTAGGTTCATTGGAGAAATTGGTCTGTAATTTTCCTTTCTTGTGGTGTCTTTGTTTGGCTTTGGTATTAGAGTAATGTTGGCATCATAGAATGAGTTAGGCAATATTTCTCTTACTTATATTTTTCTCCTACTTATATTTCTCCTATTTATATTTTTGGAAGAGGTTAAGCAGGATTGGTGTTAGCTCTTTCTGGAATGTTTGGTAGAATTCAGCTGTTAAGACTTCTGGTCCTGGGCTCTTCTTAGTTGGGAGGTTTTTGATGACAGAATCTATCTCTTTACTTGCAATTGGACTGTTGAGTTCATCAGTTTCTTCTTTTGTCAATGTAGGTTGTTTGTGAGTTTCTAAAAATTTGTCCATTTCCTCTAAATAATCTAAATATATTCTAAATAATATATTACTCTCATATAATTGGCATATAATTTTTCAAAGTATCCTCTTATGATACTCTTTATTTCTATGGGGTCAGTGGTGATATCCCCTTGCTCATTCCTTATTTTGTGTATTTGCATATGCTCTCTTTTTTCTTTGTCTGGCTAAGGGTTCTTCAGTTCTATTGATTCTCTTGAAGAACCAGCTTTTGATTTTGTTTATTTTTTCTAGTGCCTTTTTATTTTCTATTTCATTTAGTTCTACTCTAATCTTTGTTATTTCCTCTTTCTACTTCCTTTGGGGTTAGTTTGGTGTTGTTTTTCCAGTTCCTCAAGGTGTGAAGTGAGGTCTTCAATTCAACCTATGCTGCATCCCATAGATTTTGATAAATTGTGTTATTATTGTCATTAATTAATTAATGTAGTTACTGATTTTTTTTGAGATTTCCTCCTTGACCCAGTTTATCTAAGTGTGTGTTGTTTAACTTCTGCATCTTTGTGTCTAATTTTGTTCTTTGTCCCTAACTGAGTTCCAGCTTCCTTCCATTGTGGTCAGGGAAATTACTTTGTATATTCTCAATCTTTATAAATTCTTTGAGAGTTGTTCTATGGCCTATTATGTGGTCTATGTTGGAGTAAGAGCCATGTGCCCTTGAGAAGTATGTATATCCCACTGTATTTGGGTGTAGCATTCTGTATATATCTATTAGGTTCAGATATTCTAATGTATTATTCTGAGTGTTTGTTTCTTTATTGATTCTCTGTCTAGATGTTCTGTCTAATGGTGATAAAGGTGTATTAAAGTACCCCACTATAATTGTGAAGGCATCTATTTCTTCACTTAGTCTTCCCAGTGTTTGCCTAATGTATTTTGAGGCACACTGATTAGGTGCATAAATGTTTATGATTGTTCTTTCTTCTTGAAAGATTACCCCCTTTGCTAATAGATAGCGTCTGTCTTTGTCTCTTACCATAGTTTTGCATTTAAAGTCTATTTTATTCTCTATTATTATGTCTACTCCCACAATTTTTGGTTATTGTTTGCTTGTAAAATTTTTTTCCATCCTTTTACTTTCAACATCCTTGAATCCTTGGGCCTAGGTGGGTTTCTTGTAGACCACATATAGATGCATCATATTACTTTATCCATTCTGTCAATCTGTGTCTCTTGACTGGTGAGTTTAATCCATTCATATTCAGTGTTATTACTCTCAAGGAATTTCTCACATCAGCCATATTTCCTTTGAGTTTATGTATGCTGTATGTTATTTTTATTTCTCTTTTTGTCTTTTTAGTTGTTCTTACACTCTCCTTCAACTTTCTCTCTCACTTTTTTACTTTCTTATCTACAAAACTTCCTTTAGTATTTTGAAGGGCAGGTTTCTCATTGGCATACTCTCTTAATTTCTGTTTTTCTGTGAATATTTTGAGCTCTCCATCCTTTTAGAATGCGAGCTTTGTTGGATAGAGAATTCTAGCTGGAATTTTTTTTTTCTTTTAGTAACTTGACTATGTCATACCACTGCCTTCTTGCCTCCATGGTTTCAGATGAAAAGTCAGCACTTAATCTTATTGAACTTCCCTTCTATGCGATGGTTCTCTTTTCTCTTGCTATCTTCAGTATTTTCTCTTTGTCTTGAACATTGAACATTTAGGCCTGTTGGGATTTATACTGTTTAGGGTGTGCTGAGCTTCCAGGACATGTACATCCATCTCTTTCAATAGGAGTGGGAAGTTTTCAGCCATTATTTCCTTCAACACTCCTTCTGTTCCCTTTTTCTTTTCTTCTCCTTCTGGGATGTTTATAATGCATATGTTTGTGCATTTGGTGTTGTTTAAATCCCTAAAGCCCTGCTAGATTTTTTCTATCTTTTTATCTATCTGTACTACTATCCATTTGATTTCAGGTGTATTATCTTCCACATCAATAATTCTTTCTTCTGCCTGTTCAAATCTGCTGTTGTGTGATTCCAGTATCTTTTTGATTTTTGGATTGTGCCATTTATCACCATCATATCCATCATATTTTTATGTATGTTCACAATTTCTTCAGTATGTTCTCCCAGTGCCTTCTTAATATTCTAAATGTCTTCCTTCACCTCATTAAGTTGGTCTATGACATTTGTTTGGACAGCTTTAATTAGTTGTTCGATGTTCTGCATCTCCTCCTTGTTTTTAGTTTGTTCATTGAAATGGGCCATGTCTTCCTGTTTCTTAGTACGGTTTGTAATTTTTTGTTGTCCTCTGGTCATCATTTTATCTTAATGGGTTTATTCAGTTGATTAGCTTCTCTCTGTACCCTAGAGTTTTATTCTGCTGGTTTTGTGTGTGTGCTGTTTTATCTTTGACACTTTGTTCTTCTTGTTCTATTTCCTTGCCATTTTCTTTGCTCCCTTGAAGGAAATTATTAGGGCTAGAGGAAAGCAAAAGAGGTATGAAAAGTTAAAGGATAATAGTAATAATAATGAAAGTTAGAAGGGGGGCCATATAAGACTTAGTAAAATAAATATTTAACTCATGTAAACAGTGTAGAGTAATAGGAATAAAAAAGTGAATTACCTACAAGAAATGGGAAACTGAATTGAGAATAATATATAGAATGGTTTAAAAGGCCAGAATGATGAGAAGAGAAAAAGAAAAGAAAGGAGAGAAAGAAAAAGTTAATTAAAAAAAATAAAACAGAATAGACATGATAGAAATCAAAACCAGAAAAGTTGAGGACTAAAAGAAAGGTGGATTGTAGGAACCACAACAAAAAACAGAAGATAAGAAGATGAAGGAAGGAAAAGAGATAGAATTGGTAGACAAAATCACTATTCACAGAAAATGGGAAATCAAGGAAGAAACACAACAAAGAAGAAACAAGCTAGCAGCACCTGTTTAAAAAAAAATAGTTGGGGAGGAAAGAGGAAAGAAAAACAAGAAACAAAAACACCCAATCAAACACACAAAGAAGTAGTCAAACAAAGCTAAGAAAGAGCAGTGCTCCTTATTGGGCCCTTGTGGATCTTCTCAGGCTGCCTGTGTTCATCAATAAATTTCCCTGCAGGCTACTCTCTGCAGATTTTGAGGTGTGGTTTAGTGTGAAAACTAAGTTAAATTTTTTAAAGAGTAACCTTTTTTTTTTTTGAAAGATAAGGGACCCAAAAGAAGCTAATAATGTGTATGTTTTCCCTGTCCTAAAATATCAGCTGGATATTAGATAGAATGGTGGATCACTACTCTTAGAAGAGCTGGCAATTGAACTCAGGACCTCCTCCAGATTGATGCTTAAAGGAGACCTTCTTTAAACTGAAAGGATCAACAACAAGATGAAATAAAAAGACACACTGAAGACCATTATTGCAAAATGTCAGATCACTAAGACTGAAGAAAAAAAACCTAAAATGGGGTTCTTAACCTTTTATGTTCCACTGACCCCTTTGCCAGTCAAGTGAAAACCACAGACCCCTTACTAAGTCCACATTATATTGTGTAATACTTAATAAATATATCACACACCCAACAAATCCCCACAAGATTAATGCTTATTTGAATTTTGATTCAAGCTCATGGGCCCCTGGTTAAGAAATTATGACCTAAAACTCTCAGAAAGAAAATAGATTTTCTGAAAGGGAATGAACACCAGAAAAATATCTGAGTCATCAGCAGCAACACTGGATACAAAACAATAGTATTACAATTCCATCAAGTGGCTGAAGGAACAGTATTTTCAATGCTGAATTCTGTTCCTATGTAATTGTCAATCAAAGGTGACAACAGAGAAAAATTCTGAACTTTATCTCTCAGGCACCTTATCTTGCAAAGTTCACAAAAGACATTCTCTAAGAAGACAAAAGAATCCTGAGAGAGAGGAAGATACACTCCAGGAAGAAGTGGAGAAAATCCAGATAAGCAGGTTAGGAGCTCTAGGTAAGGAGTCTCCACCCCAGACCCAGGGAGACCTCACTCCAGAGGGAAACATGAAGAAGGATGGTGTCCAGTAGGGAGGCCTTCAAATGAAAAGCTCAAAATACTGGAAGAAATTAAGGATGTGGTAATAGTAGATAATGTAAGAGAAAAGGGAGGCAATTAGAAATTGCAGGAAAAACATTGAAAAGAAAAAACTAAATACATACACAAAACCTTAGAATAATAGGGAAATTAGTTGGGAGCCACAGATTCTTTTCTATTTTAAAGTATACAGGGTTACAATGATAACAGGAAGAAACTACTGTAATTACACTTCTACCATGGGAAGAGAGTGCAGAGAGCTGGGAATCTAGGAAGCTCACTCTTCTCTATCCAGTGGGTGATAACAGGTGAGGTCAGGGGCACTGTAGGAGGGAACAGAGGGGCAGCAGCTCTTTCCTTTCATTTTAACTCCTACAATGTCTTACTCTTCAGCCATGTGCACATTTCATTGTGCAAGATAAATTAAATTTAATCAGAAGTAACTTTGGGAAGAACCTCTATTCCAGTGACACAAGTTCTGGGTCTAATGGGACAACACTGGATGAAAGTGAACATCCTGGCCCTGCCACCCATCTGCATCCTGAAACAAGAGGTGAGGGCTCATGGCATCTGGTGCAGAAGTAATGGTCCTCCCTAGAGCAGACAAACCTGTGCAGCTGGGATCATTCAGGGCAGCAGGGGCACAGCAGCACCATCTGAATGTGGCATAATGAAATCCAGCTCCTAACCATGGAGCAGCTGCCCACTCTGGAAATAAACTTCAATAAATGAAGCCATTGTGAGGGACACCAGCCATGATCCTGAGGTGGCCAGTGTGGGGTCTGCCAGATCACTACTGGCAATTAGAGGGTAAAGGTCAGGCCCAAGGCAGATGGGGGTCAGAAGGCAGTGTGGAGGCCCAAACCCTCCACCAACATCTCATTGCTTGTTAAAGACCTGAGGGACAAGCAAACACCACCCCTCTGTGGGCAGAGACTCCCACAGGCTGGTGCCTGGGAAGATTCCAGCCATGTTAGGGAATCTGGGTTCCCATCTGGGCTCAGGGACCCAAACATCAACAGTCATGCTGTGTTCCCCTGTCCTCCTGTGGCATGAGAGAGGAGAGGACTAGAGGCTGGGCCTGAGGGGCTGGCCCCAGGGACACTTCATTAATTTAGTTGCTGGAAACCTGAAACTCATTAGCAGTTCTGTTTACAATGGCTTCAAATGGAGCACTGGTACAAGACTGAAAACTGAGGATTAGCAACCCCTCAAAGTGGAGCCAACAAAGGATAGTGCATTAAAGCAACACCAGGCAGCAAGTAACTAGTAATTTACAGAATTAATAGTCATCACTGTCTCTCAGACAGGGTTCTTAACCTTTGGTTAACCCAATATAATCAAGACAGCAAATCCACATTGCAGGTTCTATCACAAACCCCATTTCATAGGTTGGAAAACAGAGGCACAGAGAGATCAGATGAACCTGCACATGGTCACACAGCATGGTAGGTCTGATTCTGGAAGTGAACCAGCTGGGAAGCAATGAGAGGTTCTGGTATCAGAACATTTAAAGGAAAAGGAAGAACAGACACAACAGGGTCATAGGCAGGCCAAGATGAGCCTTGGCCCTGACTTGGGTTCCAGTCCAGCCCCACGGAGCTGCATGTGCCACCAGCACCATTGTTCTAGTTCCAGCAGCTTTAAACTCATCAAAGGAGAGCTGAGGGGACAGGAGCAGTGCTTGGAAGCAACACCTGGGGCAGAGGAGGAACTTAGAAGAGGTTGGTTTAGTTAACCCAATGACATTTGGAAACACAAAACACTAGAAATATTTGACAGTGACAGCTGCACATTATACTTCTAAGTCAGCCCTCCTGTTGTCAGAAGGAAGCTGTCCCTACCTGTGGCCATGGGGGCTCTTTCCACCCTGAGGCACAGCTATCTCTGTTCTATAAGGACCTTCAAGGACCACCCTCTCCAAGCCCTGCTAAGGTGAGGTGGTCATGCTGGCCATAGAATGACAGTGCCTAGGTGCCATTGGCTTTGAGAGGTTGTCTCCAGCAAATTCTGGGGCCAGTGCCAATGGTTCCCACAGTCCTTGGTTGGCCTCCAGGGACCTGAGAGTCCATGTGAGGGGAGGCTAGGAGCTCTAATGTCCTGCTTCCTTCCCTTAGTATAGTTATGTCTTCTGAGCAGGTAAGAGCATCCACTGGTTGGAAGAGGGCATCTCCACTGCTTCAATCCACTATCCTTTTTTTTTAAACAATTGAATTTATCTTTTTTTTTTTGGTGTACAGTTCTGCGTCCCCCCTACCCCCACTGCTGTGTCCCACTTGCTGTCTGTGTCCATTTGCGGGTGACCTGTGTGTGTTGTTTGTCTTCACTTTCTCATTTTTCTCCTCCAGGCTTCACCAGGATTCAATCCTAGGGACTTCTGATGTGGGAGAGAGGCACCTTGTCACTTGTGCCACCTCAGTTCCTGGTTTCTCATGTGCTTCACCTTGATGTTCCCTTGTGTCTCTCTTTTGTTGCATTATAATCTTGCTGTATGGCTTGCCACATGGGCCCGGTTTACCAGCTCACATTTTTTTCACCAGGAGGTCCCAGGGACTGAACCTGGGTCTTCCCACATGGTAGATGGATGCCCAACCACTTGAGCCACATTTGCTTCCAATCCACTATCCTTTATTGCTCAGTCTGTCTTTAGTCTTAACTAACAAACCAGAATTATGAATCCTGGACATCTCCAAACCATGATATTTGGTTCAACAGCCCCCTCCCTCTGGCTTCTCCATGGCCCAATCTTCCACCCAACTCTTTGTCCTGGCTGTATATTAACCTCTAAACACAGAATGGCTGCCACAGCCCCACCTAGCCAATACTTGGCCACATAGGAGCCTTGGCTGCATCATTCTCACTCCCTGATAACAAACTGACTCCAGGACACCTGATGGTGAACTCTAGCAACTAGGAAATCCCATGAACCTGCAAATGATGCACAGTCCCTGCCTAACCAGGACACAGTGTGAATGTGAAGCCTGCCAGATGCTAGCTGCCCACCCTCAATCCACAAGGAGCATGGGGCCCCAACCAGACACCACAGGCCTGTCCCCAAACTGGTCATGAGCTTGGGGGCTGCCTGACAGCCCTGGAAGGCCTTGCTATGACATCAGGAGGAGGGATCTTCAGTGCCAACAGTAGCTGGCAAACCAGGTGCAGACCTGCTCGACCATCAAGCTTTTCTCCTATACCAGCTCCTCCTGCCCAGGACAAACTGCCCAGGACAAGGGTCTGAGTCTACCTTTACCTCTCCAAGGGCAAGTGTGGCAACATGTGGGGGATCTGGAGGGCCACCTGCCCACACATTCACAAGATTGCTACAAAGCATCCATCTGAACAAGGTGAAAGACACAGGCCTTGCCATGTGGAGCTGACACCCATAGGCAGTCCATGGGAACAGCCCCTGCTGCCCAGGTTCCATCCCCAAGATGTTGCCCAGAGGTCATTTGAAAAGCCCCAGTGTCATGGGCTTGGCAGAGTGTCTTTACTGTGGACAGCACAAACTATCCCCTGTGGGGCACATCTCCATCTGCCAGTCTCCCAGGTGTGGCCAAGACCCCAAAGCCTATGACCCTGACCTGGTGACTTTTCACTCTATGGTGGAAAGACCAGAGCTCAGAGAATAACCAGGTTGGATTGAGACCCCCTTTTCCTCCAGTGAGGGCTGCCTGCCCCTCTTGCTCTCTCCTGCCTCCTGCATGGTGGGCCCTGATGGACAGGACCCCACCAGCCAAACTCAAACCTCCCCATGAGCTTCTCTCCCTGGTGATCCCATGTTTGCTCTCCTTCCCCCCATATTGTAAGTGCTCAGGGCCTGCACACAGGAGATGCTTAAGGTGCATGGGTGGAAGCCAGCAGGTTGGCAATGTTTTGGTCCAGGTGGCAAAACAAAACCTCTGTGTGTGCAGACTCTACATTTGGGGCAGGGAAGCCCATCAGCCTATTTGCTCTTGTCCTGGGACCACCAGCTCACAGCAGATGAGGAACTCTCAGGAGACATGGGTCATCCCCTAAAGAAGATACTCCTGGAGGGAGACATCTGGGGAGAAAAAACTGCTAAGGGGAGCATTCTGGAGGAGACATAGATTGGAGGAATTTTCTGGGGTTCAGACTGTCCATAAGGAGCTCCCCAGAGAGGACCAGCTAAATGGAGAAGCATTCTAGGGGAGGTGTATCTTGGGGGAGCGTCCTATGAGGGAGTAGTTTGGGTGAAGCATCCTGGGGAGCTGTCTGTGTGGGGAGCTTTCTAGTGGGGAGCAGCCTGTAGAGTGGCATCCTGGGGAGGAGAAGCCCAGGGAAGGCACAGCCTGGGGTAAGCAAACCAATCCTCCACTCTTACCCTTTGGGCCTTGATGGGGCTGGTGCCCACACCCAAGGTGAAATCCTGCAGTTTCTGTTGAACCTCTCTGAGGAAGTTCTGGCTCTGTAGACCCTGTGGACAGAGGGAGGAGGGGGTGGGTACCTGGACAAGGACAGTGAGGGGGAAGGTTATGAGAACAGGGACCCCCAAGTCTGCTACCCCCTCTCTGCTCCACCTCTCTGTCCTTAGTCTGGGGAGAAGGTGTGACCAGCTACCTCCCATAGACTCAGGAGTGCACAGGCAAAGGTGCTGGCCACCTGCAGACCCCAGGGGAGGGCCACAGGTCTAGGGACACAACAGGCATCTGATTCCCATGGGACCCACTCATGAGCCTGGCTCTTTCATGGGGTCCCTGGCCCTGCCCACACCCCCACACAAGCTTGGCACTCAGCTCCTTTCTGTGGAATAGTTGCTGTGTGTGTGCAAAAGATCAGCTGTAAATTATTCAGCCACTGCTCCCCTGGGAGTCCCTGAGGGTGGAGACAGAAAAGGCAGGACCCTGAGTGGGTGGGACCCAGATTGGAGGAACCTGGAGTGGGCAGGACCCAGAGTAGGTGGAACCCAGCCTGGGCAGGAGACAGAGTGGGTGGGACCCCAAGTGAACAGTACCCAGTATGGGTGGATCCTGACTAGGGCAGGACCCTGAGTGGGCAGGACCCAGATTGCAAGGGACCTGGAGTGGGCAGGACCTGGAGTGGGGGTTCCGGAGTGGGGGTACCTGGAAAAGGGGGGCACTGAGTGGGAGAAATGGAGTGTGGGTCATGGAGTGTGCAATGTACTCAGCCCAGCCAATGGCTCCTGGGATTCTTCACCTCTGGGCAGAGCTGTGCCCTAGGGCTGCACTTCTTGTCCCTCTACAGTACCAGTCTCCTGAAGCAATGGCCTCCACTAGGCCCTTCCCTAACTTCTTTCCTGCTTGGTGCAGCACCTGCACACCTGCCAGCCTCTGGGGGCTCAGCATCACTCCACCCAGAGTATTCTCCTCCCCTGGCCACCTCAGCTCCTCCCCTTCTCCCCTCCTTGCTGCCCCCCCAGTTCCCTGGGACCCTGGCTGGGGCCTTCTCCTGTGGCCACCCCTGCCATATAAATGGCTCTTAGGTGTTTCATCCCACACAGCGTCCCCAGCCTTGTCCTGAACCCTCCTTGTCTGGCAATGGTGGGCAGGGCTGGGAAGAAGCCCTCATGGTCAGTGACTGCAACCCCACCCCCACACCAGCCCTGCAATCTGATCTAGGTCGAAAGAAGCCAGTCCTTACCAGCACTGTGATTTTCAATCAGCCCCACTTTACCTCAGGCCTGGGGCAGAGTCAAAATGGCAATTACTGACCTCCTTCTGACCTGGACAGGCTTAAAGTTTAGTTGCTCCTAGGGATTATACTTTACCTGCTGAATTTACTAATCAGTAGCTGAAGTCAGTGTCACACCGTGTTTTCTTACCCCAATTTTTGGGAAATGGAGTTTCCAAGTCCAGCCACAGAATAGCTTCTGAGGTGGCTTGCATCATGGGCACAGACCTCTATGGCTTGAAGTGCTCTACTCTTGAATTCTTTCTGCAGATAGGCAGTCTCCTCCTTCCATACTTTCAAAGATGTTGTAAGATACTGTTCTGGTCTCCTTGGGCCCCCAAACAGGTACTTTAGGTAGCTCTGGGTGATTACTAACTGACCTGTAGCATGAGCTGACTCAGGAGCTCCTTACTCTGCCACCATCTTGGCTTTCCCCCTCTATCGACCAGTCATTTTATCTTAGGATAAAATTACTTTCTTTTTCCTTAAAGAAAACATATCTTATATACCTTCCATACTTAAGTAGCCAAAATGACTTTGGAAACAGTCTCCAAGTAAAACTCTTACAATATACAATTACTATCAACACTAAACAAAGTTTTCAGAATAATAATTCAGTTTCTTTATATGCAAACATTATTTCTCCTCATTTAAACCAACTACTAGAATGCTATACTAGAACATTAATAGCTTATAGGGGTGGTTTTCAGAAATATATGCTTTCTTTAGTTTACTATTTCATCAGTATTTTGGTGAGATATATTATGAAATGTTTACAAATACACATTTTTGAAACAGTTTTCTGGAGACAAGTTGGCAGAGCAGTGTGGCTGCTATCAGAGCTAAGCCATAATTGAATTGCAGGCTTATAAAAGTGGCCAGCATTTTTCTATTTTTTTCCTGTTATTTTCATAGAATTGTTCAGTTCAAAAGTTACTAAACTTTCACCCCACCAATTTTCACAATGTGGTTTTCCAGGCCCAATCAGAATTAACATGGAAACAGAACAGAGAATTTTAATGTTGCTAAGCTTTCTCCCTTCTCCAAGAGTTAAGCTTATTCCATTAGCCCTCACTAGCCCATAGTCACATCATCCAGGTGGCAAGGGGTTTGCAGATTTGCTGCCAGAATATTTTCCCTATCTCAGTTAACTCTCTAGCAGAATATTCTCTTATAAGCATGGTTTCCCTGACAGGTGCACTGTTTAACACTGCTGCTTGTGTGAGATGTTTCTGTATTTTAGCCTTCCTTTGCATAAGTGGTCTGAAAGGATTTAAAGATTCTTCTTCCATAGTTTCTAAATCTGAATCACTGTCTTCTTCCACCTCCCATTCCTCCTCCTTTTCCTCATATGAGGAGGAGCCCCTAGGATCTCAAACCTTAGGGTTCCACCCAGGGGTGGTTAATATCATTCAGACCTTGACTTGAGGAAGCCTATTGTCTCTAGTCCAATCATACCTACAAGTCAGAGTTTTTAATTGATCATCAACTTGGCACAGGTGATCATTTAAGAATCTTTCATTTTTGCCTGTGTCAGATTCATATTCCTTTTGACCTTTAACTCCTCCTATCAATGGCAGATTTATTTGTCTTTCTCTAAACAATCTGCTGCAGCTAAACCATCTGCTAATAGCAACAGCCAGCTGACTGCTGTGGCAGTGTGCCTGCTCTTTATTAAACTTCATAATCTTCTGAAGCATTTGCTTTACCCCCTCCAGAATTTTTTGGTGTGTCCCCATACTCTCACAGAGTTCCACCACAGTCAAGATAATAGGCAACCCCATAATCTCTCAACAGTCCCCACTCAGCTTGTCCCCATTAATCCAAGAGGACAGCCACCCCTCCCCACATGGATGTTATAGGCCAACTCAGGGTTTCCCCCATGGATTCTCCTTCCCTGGAGCTCATGCCTGCCACTGCTTGTGGTCCTCCAGTCTCTTGGGTGGTGGCTCACCAATTGTTCCAACCCAACTCCTGAAGGGCATGGGTAGGGACAGCTGCAAGACCAAAGGACAAACTAAGGACAGAGTTAGACATGAGCTTTATTGGGACTTATATACAGGACAGTCTCTGATTGCTGGTTGGAGAAAAAATTAGCATTTTGCAAAAAAGCAAGAAAAGGAGGAGCAATATAAGTGGTCTTAGAAGAAAGGTATTTCATAGGGTATGAGAACTGAGATTTTGCTAGAGTTACATGAAGTGCACAATTGGGCTGTCTGGTGATATTATTGCAGAAAGGGAGTATATAGACTTGAGAAGATTAGAGCTTACAGTACCATCTGTACATTATTTCCTCCAGGAAGTCATGTAACCTTTTTTAAAATTTTTATTTTTTTTAAATTTATTGAAATATATCACTCATATATAAACATACATAAACAATAAGTGTATAGTAATATTTGTGAACTTTCAAAACATCATACAGGTCTCCCATACCTCACCTTACCAACAATGCCTTGCATTGTTGTGAAAATTTTAAACTAATGATTAAAGAGCATCCTCAAAATATTACTACTAACCAAAGTATCTTACATTTGGTGTATTTTTCCTCCAACCCACCATATTATTATTATTTTTATTCATTTATACATGAACATACATAAACAATAATTGTATAGTAAAAGTTGTGAACTTACAAAGGAAACATGCATAACATCATATAGGAGTCACAAACATCAACTCAACACCAACACCTTGCATTGTTGTGAGACATTTGTTACAAATTATGAAAGAATATCATCAAAATCTTACTAACTAAAGTTCTTATCTTACATTTGGTTTATTTTTCCCCAACCCATCCTATTATTATTTATTAAATATATTTTTGTGACAGAAGTTGTAAACTTACAAAGCAATCTTGCACATGGCAGAATTCCCATACAACACTCCTCTATCAACACACCACACCATGGTGGAATATTTGCAACAGATTACAAGATAATAGTATCAGACCATTACCAGGTCCATAAAATATATTTGGCACACAATTTCCATACTTCACCATTATCAACACAGTACATCATTGGCATAGATGCATGAATATTACATTATTACTGTTAATTACAATCCATAGGTCACTCCAGTTGTATTTTTTCCCATGTTTCTCTAGAGTCCCACCACCCTGCAATAGTGATGTACATTTACTCTAGCTCACAAAGGACACTCTTGCATCTGTACCATCAACCACAATTCTCATCCACCTCTGGGTCCACTGTGTTATTCAGTCCCGTGATTATTCCCTATCTTTCTTTCAATTGGCATTTACATCCTTAGATTAATATTTTCAGCCACATTCCCATTTAAAAACAAGCTGTTACTCACTATAATGTGTTACCATTAACTCTATATATTTTCATACTTTTACTGTAAAGTTAATTAAAACTTCTACATAAATGAAACATCAGTAGTCCATCTCAGTCCTCCGCTTATCTCCTTTAAGAATCTACCACCTACCACCAGGTCTTGAAGATAGTTTCCTACATTTTCTTCTAGAATCTTTATGGCTCTCTTACTTTTATATTAAGGTTTTTGATCCATTTTCAGTTAATTTTTGTATAAGGTGTGAGATAGGGGTCTCCCATCACTGTTTGTTGAATGGATGGTTCTTCCTGCGCTGGGTGGGTTTGACAGGCTTGTCAAAAATCACATGATCATAGATGTGAGAGTCTGTTTCTGAACCATCAATTTGGTTCCATTGGTCTATGTGTCTGTCTTTATGCTAGTACTATGCTACTTTTACCACTGTAGCTAGACAATATGATTTAAAGTGACAGTTCTCTAACTTCACGTTTCCTTTTTAAGATGTTTCTGGCTATTCAGAACCCCTTACCCTTCCAAATAAATTTGATAATCGTACTTTCCATTTACTTTTAAAAATGCTGGTGGAATTTTTATTGAGATTGCATTGAATCTGTATATCAATTTGGATAGAATTGACATCTTAATGATATTTAGTCTTCCAATCTGTGAGCATGGAATGTTTTTCTAATTACTTAGGTCTTTTTAAATTTATTTTAACAATGAGTTGTAGTATTCTGAATACAAGTGCTTTCCATCATTGGTTAAGTTTATTCCTAAATATTTGATTCCTTTATCAGTATTGTAAATGGAATTTTTTTCTTAAATTCCTCCTCAGATTGCACATCATTAGTGTCTTTTTTTTCTAGAAAACTGGTTGTTTTTTATTTTCTTGAAGCTATATATTTCTTTTTTTAATTTTTTTAAAAAAGATAAATAGATTACATAAATGTTAAACAGAAAATGTAGGGAATCCTATATGCCCCACCTCCCACACCTCCCATAACCTTTCACATAAACAACCTTCATGAGTGTGGCACATTAATTGCAATTGATAAACACATCCTGGGGCTTTGCCATTAAGCATGGACCATAGTTCACATTGTAGACCACACTCTCTCCCACACAGTTCTGCATGTTATATGATGATATAAAATGGCCTATATCTGTCATTGCAATGTCACTCAGGACAACACCCAAACCCAAAAAATCCCCTGCATTACAAATGTTTTTCCATCTCCCTGCCCCCAGAGCCTCCAGTGGCCACTGGCTCCACATCAATGTTGTAATTTCTTCCATTGCTTGAATCACAATATATCTATAGTAGAATACCAGTAAGTCCACTCTAGTCCATACCTCTTCCCCCCATTCGGAGGAGTCTGGGATGGTGATGTCCACCCCACCTCCAATTGAGAAAGGGCTTATATCTCAAGGGGAAGATGGATGGGATTATCCTGCCTGCAGCTGCAGACTATCTCCATTCCCTGGAGTCTTTGTCCATCATCCTTTCCTAACTAGTCCTGGGTAAGTCCAATGAGCTGTGGTGTAGGAGTTTCTGCTCCTCTGAGGTTCTGGGTCACCTGACACATGGACAGCCCAAAGTCTCAAGTCTCTGGACATACACCTACAAACTCCAGCACCATGTATAAGTTTGAATAGAAGGGACAGATTAGCCATGTGCAGAGAAGACATAGTTGAGTCCAACTCTGTCACTCTCAGGAGCACAAATTCCAAAGTAGGGTCCAGGGGCAAGACACAAAACTCTGGAGCTATCCACCCTTATATAGGAACTGGGTGTCTCCAGAGCCCTCAGGAGCCCCTCTATTTGGGGTGACATCCATATTGGAAGCCTATGAGGTCCTACTGAGAAGTGTATAAGTGCTAATTCTGGGATGGCCTCCTGAATCACTTTGAAGTCTCTCTGTCATGTGAACTCATTTCTCTTTACATTTTCCCCCTTTTATTGGAGTTCTTTTCCCAGTCATATTGCCAGATGGCACTTGGTAGTAATCCCTCATTGCCAGGGAGGCTCATACCAGGGAATCATGTCCCATGCTGGGAGGAAGGTAATGCATTCCTATGCTGAGTTTGGCTTAGAGAGAGGCCATATTTAAGCAAAAAGGAGGCTCTCTGGGGGCAACCCTTAGGTACCCCATAACAATAGGCTGTTTCAATTTCAAGAACAAAGACTCATAAGGCTAGTCATCAATAGCAAGGGCCCATCAGTGGATCATCCTCCTTTGCCAGACACTGCCCCTGCACTTGGGGGACTGTTTCTGCTCCTTTGGAGAATGTGGCAGTGCGTTCCATGATGGGAATTCAGTATTCATTCATTTATTGAGTGATTTTCCACCCACTGTGACCATGATCCATGAGCATTTGAACAATTTTATATACCTTTTATGTATGTTCAGGTGACCTTCTTCCCATGCACCCCCCACCAGTGATCCACTCCCAACCAGTTGTAACCCTTCTTTAAAGATGAAGCCAATACAATAGCCAAATATAATTAATAGGAAAATGATATAATAATGATAAATTTAAATGTAAGAGAAGAAATACATGGAAACTTAAATAAAAACTAAAAATTAAATTAAATTAAAGGATTGGGATATTCAAAAAATAGGGAAAAAAAGTTTTTAAAATTTTGCTTTGACATTTTGCCTTTTATCATTGCAATATCAGGTGTCCAGTCTGTACCAGGGCACCTTCCCCCTCTCACTTACCAGTGTTCACTATTTTTCATGTAATTTTCAGAGAAATTTTAGGTCACAGAAAAGTCACACACAGAATATAAGACACTCTCATATACTCAACATCACCCCCCTTTCCTACCAACCATATTAATATCTTTTTATATGTCAATGTTAGAATTATTATAACTGTTATATACATAGTGAAACATAGCTACTAAATGTGAATGGTTTACAGTATGGTTTACATTTTAGATTGTACACTTTTATTAATTTTGATGATATTTACCATGTCCTGTGACCATCACTTCAAGGTATTGAAAAACATTTCCACAGACCATTAAATATCCCGTGTTTTATCTATTCTGTTCCTCCCTGCCATTCACCCTGAGGCCCACGAAGATCCCCTGGCTTGTCTCATTGGATGACAAGATTCATAGTTACGTGAAACAAGAGTCTTGACACACTTGTTTGGTTCTCCCCTATTAGGAACCACCCCTACTCATAAGACATGCCCACCTACCTATTTCTGAGCAAATCGGTCCTCCCAAAGATGGGAGTCCATCACATTCTCACTCATTGTGTGGGTTTCCACCACTGACACAACACATTATGATAGGATAAACACACATACACTCTCCAGAAGCCTGCTCCAGAGGCACCCTGTCCCGAATGCACCCCCAACAAACACCCGAAACAAGTAACCCTTTGCTATTATATTGCCATAAGAGCATTACAACCTTTGTTCTTTCAACCTCATACCCACAAATCCCAAGTGATCACCTGATCCCTCTGCCATCTCTCCCCACAGTATCCTGTGTATTCTAACCGACCCTTCCAAATCTACACACCTGTCAACCCTGCACCACTAAACCCAAGAATATCACTACCCACCTGTCCTATCCCTTCAATATGCAACTACACTCTATCACTTTACTATAGATTACATCTGTATGGGTGATGGCTCACAACATTCTCTTCTATTTCTCTTTATTGTAAACCTACATTTCAATCAATAGTTCTCAAAGATGGCTCAATTTCCTTAATTCTTATCCATGAGGTGATGTACTGTGTTCATCCTTCAATGCCTGGCTAGCTTCACTCAACATAAGGTCCTCAAGATTCATCCACGTTATTCTGTGTGTAGGCACTTTATTCCTTCTTACAGCTGAGTAATATTCCATTGTATGTATGTACCACATTTTGTTTATCCATTCATCTGTTGAAGGGAACCTGGCTTGTTTACAAGTTTTGGATACAGTGAACAATGCCGCTATGAATATTGGTGTGCATATATCTGATGTGTCTTTGCTTTCAATTCTTCTGGGTATATACCCAGCAGTGGAATTGCAGGATCATATGGAGGATCTATTGTTAATTTTCTGAGGAACAACCAAACTGTCCTCCACAGTGGCTGGACCATTCCACAATCCCACCAGCAGTGGTTGAGTGTTCCCATTCCTCCACATCCTCTCCAACACTTATAGTCTGCCGTTTTTTTTTAATAGCCACAATTCTGGTGGGTGTAAGATGGCATTTCATTGTGGTTTTGATTTGCATTTCCTTAATAGCAAGTGATGCCAAGCATTTTTTAAAGTGCTTTTTACTTATTTGTATTTCTTCCTTGGAGAAGTGTCTTTTCAGGTCACTTGCCCATTTTTTAAATGGGTTGTTTGTCCTTATATTTTTGAGGTGAAGGATTTCTTTATATATGCAGAGTATTAGGACCCTATCAGATATATGTTTGCCAAATATTTTCTCCCATTGAGTAGGCTGTCTTTTCATCTTCTTAATAACATTCTTTGAGGTGCAAACATTTTTTTATTTTGAGGAGATCCCATTTATCTTTTTTTTCTTTTGCTGCTCGTGCTTTTGGGTGTGAAATTCATGAAACCATTACCTATTACAAGGTCTTGTAGATGCTTCCCTACATTATCTTCCAAGGTCTTTATTGTCTTGCCACTCATATTCAGATCTTTAATTCATTTTGAGTTGATTTTTGTGTAAGATGTGAGACACTGTTCCTCTCTTTCTTTTGGATATGAATATCCAGTTCTCCAAGCACTACTTGTTGAAGAAGCCATTCCTTCCCAATTCAGTGGGCTTGGTGGCCTTATCAAATATCAGATGACTGTATATGCAAGGATTATATCAGCACTCTCAATTTGGTTCCATTGGTCAGTATGTCTATCCTTGTGCCAACACCATGCAGTTTTGTTTTTTTTTATTGTGGGTAAAAATCAAAATTTTCACAATACATACCAACATTTGCCAAATGATATGTAAATGTATAAGCATTTATGTGCATTTGCTTACAAAAATGTTATTTATGTATATATATAAATATATTTTAAGAGGTGCTTAGATACCCAAAATATTACATGGAAAACCCACTGGGATTCCCATGTTGCCCACCTCCCACACCTCCCACCACATCCCACACAAACATCTCCCACAAGTGTGGCCCACCACCCTCAATGGACTTACACATCCTGGGGCCTTGCCACCAACCACAGACCACAGTTCACACCATAGACAACACTCTCTCCACACAGTTCTGAGTGGTGTGTGCTGTTTTAAAATGGCCTACATCCGTTGCCACAAAGGTACTCAGGACATCCTCCAAATCCCAAAGAAGCCCCTGTATTTCAACTGCTCGTACCCTCCCTGCCCCAAAAGTGTCTAGTGGCCACTGGCTCCACCTCATTATTATAATTTCTTCCATTTCTAGAATCACCATATGTGAACAACAGAATACCATCAAGTCCACTCTAGTCTATAGTTCTTCCCCCAATCCTGAGGGGACTGGGATGGTGATGCCCACTCCACCTCCAAGTGAGGTGGATATGGTGGGTGGGATGATCCTGCCTGCAGATGCAGGCCCTCTCCATTCCCTGGGATGGCCATTGCCCATCGTTGTCTCCTTGCCAGGTGACTTGGATGAGTCCATTGAGCTATAGGGTAGGAGTTGCAGCTCCACCGAGATTCCATGCACACCTGGCACATAGATAGGCCAGTGGCTCCAGTCTCTGGAAGTATACCTAAGAACTTCAGCATCACATATAGGTTTGAATAGAAGGGACTGATGAACCATGTGCAGGGAGGACTTATTTGAGTCCAATTCTGTCACTCTCAGGAGCATAGATTCCAAAATAGAGCCCACTGATAAGGCATCAGTCTCTGGGTCTAACCCCACTTATATAGGACCTGGGTGTCTCCAGAGCTCTCAGAAACCCCTCTATGTGGGGTGATAGGCACTTAGATGTTCTATGAGCTCCTACTGATGTGTGCATAAGAGTTACCTCTGGGATGACCTCCCGACTCTCTTTGAAGTCTCTTAGCCACTTGAACTCATTTGTCTTTACCTTTTCCCCCTTTTATTCAAGGTCTTTTTCCAGTTGTGTTGCCAGTTGGCACTTGGTATTAATCCCTCGTTGCCAGGGAGGCTCATCCCCGGGAGTCATGTCCAATGTTGGGGGGAAGGTAATGCAATCATATTCTGAGTTTGGCTTAGAGAGAGGCCACATTTGAGCAACAAGGAGGCTCCCAGGTGGCAACCCTTAGGCACCCCACAACTGCAGGCTAAGTCTCAGTTACAAGAGCAAAGACTCCAAAGGGTAGTCATCAATAAAAAGAACACTTTGGTGGGTCATCCTCTTTTCACAGACACTGTCCCTGCACTCAGAGGACTATTGCTGCTCCCTTGGAGACTGTGGCAGAACTCTTCAGGCTAGGAATTCAGATTCCCTCACTTATAGTGTGATTATCCACCCATTGTGACCATGCCCCATCTTTTGATCATTGTATATCTTTCATATATTCAGATGAACTAATTTCATGAAACCCCCCTCCCAGACACCCCCCACCAATAATCTCCTGCAGTACCCATTGTAACCCTTCTGTGACCCAAATCCTCCATGAACATGTAGTCCATAAAATAATCAAATACACTTACTAGGAAAAAGAAACAAGTATGATAAGATTTCATGCAAGAGACAAACATAAGGAAATTCAGGGGGAAAAAGAAAAAAAAAAAGAAAGGAAAAAAAATAATCAAACAGAAAACAAAACAATATAAAATATAATTAGTGGATTGGGACATTCAAAAAATGGGCCAAAAGACAAAGGAAATGTCTTTAAATATATATATATATATATTCATTTTTTTTTTCCTTCTCTTTTTTTTTTCTTTCCTTCCTTTTATCACTGTGTCATCTGATGTCTGGTGTGCCGTGACACCTTCCCCCTCTCAATCCCCATTGTCTCCCAATTTTTCATTTGATTTTCAAAGAAGATTTAGGTCACAGCAAAGTCACATACGGAGTGCGGGATACTCCCAGATACCAAACCACCCCCATTCCCCACCCCATATTAACCCCCCCCCTTTTTTTGAATGTTAGCATTGTTATAACTGTTATACAGATAGCAAAATATAGCAACTAAACATTGTCAATGGTTTACAGTATAGTTTACAATTTAGATGACACAGTTTAATAATTTTGATGATATTTACCATGTCCTGTGTCCATTACAGTAAGGTAATGAAAAACCTTCCCCATGACCACCAAACACCCCATTAGATCTTGACTGTTCCCTTCCCCCCAGCAACCCAGGGCCCATGATACCACCCTCTCCCTACCTATGGAATGTCAAGATTCACAGTTACATGCCCTTGGGATTTGAATCTGTCCTTCCTAATCGACCCACCCCTCAGGGATGCACCACCAAACCCCGGAACACCACGACACATCTGCCCCATCCCCCAACATGCAACCACAATCTATCCCTTTACCACAGATTATGTCCATATGGGTGATGGCGCAAAGCCTGCTCATCTCTTACTCTCCTTTGTTAACCTATCTTTCAGACAATGGTTATCAGAGACTGCTCACTTTCCTCAGTTCAGATCAGTGAGGTCATATACTGTTCATCCTTCAGTGTCTGGCTTGCTTCACTCAACATAAGTTCTTCAAGATTCATCCGCGTTATTCCATGTGTTAGCACTTTGTTCCTTCTTACAGCTGAATAATATTCCATTGTATGTATGTGCCACAATTTGCTTATCCATTCATCTCCTGATGGGCACCGGGGCTGATTCCAACTTTTGGCAATGGTGAACAATGCCGCTATGAACATTGGTGTGCATATATCTGTTTGTGTTTTTTTTTTTCAGTTCTTCTGGGTATATACCCAGCAGTGGAATTGCTGGATCATACGGAAGATCTATTGTTAGTTTTCTGAGGAACCGCCAAACTGTCCTCCACAGTGGCTGGACCATACTGCAGTCCCACCAGCAGTGGATGAGTGTTCCTATTCCTCCACATCCTCTAAAACACTTAGTGTCTCCTGTTTTTTTAATACCTGCTATTCTGATGGGTGTAAGATGATATCTCATTGTAGTTTTGATTTGCATTTCCCTGATAGCAAGCGATGTTCAGCATTTTTTCATGTGCTTTTTAGCCATTTTTATTTCTTCCTAGGAGAAGTGTCTTTTCAGGTCACTTGCCCATTTTTTAAACGGGTTGTTTGTCTTTTTATTTTCAAGGTGTAGGATTTCGTTATATAGGCAGGATATTAGGCTCCTATCAGATATATGGTTGCCAAACATTTTTTCCCATTGGGTAGGCTGCCTTTTTATTTTCTTAATAACATCCTTTGAGATGCAGAAGTTTTTAATTTTGTGGAGATACCATTTATCTATTTTTTCTCTTGCTGCTTGTGCTTTGGCTGTGAAGTTCATGAAACCATTTCCTATTACAAGTTCCTGTAGATGCTTCCCTACATTATCTTCCAAGGTTTTTATGGTTTTGGCTCTTATATTTAGATCTTTGATCCATCTTGATTTGATTTTTGAATAAGGTATGAGATTGTATTATTCTCTCATTCTTTTGGGTATGGATATCCAGTTCTCCAAGCACCACTTGTTAAAGAGGCCATTCTCTCCCAACTGAGTGGGCTTCATGTTCTTGTCAAATATCAGATGACTCTATATACGAGGATCTATATCAGAACTCTCAATCCGGTTCCATTGGTCAATAGGTCTATCCATGTGCCAATACCAAGCAGTTTTGATCAATGTAGCCCTGGAGTATGTTTTAAAGTCAGGTAATGTGATATCTCCAACTTCATTTTTCTTTTTCAATATACCTTTGGCAATTCGGGACCTCTTGCCTCTCCAAATATATTTTGTTGTTAGTTTTTCCAGTTCCTTAAAAAATATAGTGTTGACTTTTATTGGGATTGCATTAAATCTGTAGATTAGTTTGGGTAGGAGAGACATCTTGATGATGTTTAGTCTTCCTAATCCGTGAACAGGGAATATTTTTCCATTTATTTAAGTCTTCTTTTATTTCCTTTAACAGTGTTCTGTAGTTTTCTGTATATAAGTGCTTTACATCTTTAGTTAAATTTATTCCTAGGTATTTGATTCTTTTATTAACTATTGTAAATGGTATTTTTTTCCTGATTTCCTCCTCAGTTTGCTGGTTATTGGTGTACAGAAATGCTACTGATTTTTGAGCATTGATCTTATAGCCTGCAACATTACTGAACTCCTTTATAAGTTCTAGAAGCCTTGTTGTAGATTTCTCAGGGCTTTCTATGTATAGGATCATGTCATCTGCAAATAATAAAATTTTTACTTCTTCTTTTCCAATCTGGATGCCTTTTATGTCCTTTTCTTGTCTCAGTGCTCGTGCAAGTACTTCTAAGACAATGTTAAAAAGGAGTGGAGATAGTGGGCATCCTTGTCTTGTTCCCGATCTCAGAGGGAAGGCTTTTAGGATTTCACCATTGAAAATGATGTTAGCTTTGGGTTTTTCATATATACCCTTTATCATTTTCAGAAAGTTTCCATCTATTCCTATCTTTTGTAGTGTTTTTATGAGGAAAGAGTGCTGTATTTTGTCAAATGCTTTTTCTGCATCTATAGAGATGATCATGTGATTTTTTCCTTTCAATCTGTTTATGTGGTTTATTAAATTGATTAATTTTCTTATATTGAAACATCCTTGCATACCCAGGATGAAACCCACTTGGTCATGGTGTATAATCCTTTTGATATGTTGTTGAATGCGATTAGCAAGTATTTTGTAAAGGATTTTAGCATCTAGGTTCATTAGAGAAATTGGTCTGTAATTTTCCTTTATTGTAGTATCTTTATTTACTTTTGGTATTAGGGTAATGTTGGCATCATAGAATGAGTTAGGCAGTATTCCTTCTACTGACATTTTTTGGAAGAGATTAAGTAGGATTGGTGTTAGCTCTTTCCAGAATGTTTGGTAGAATTCAGCTGTGAAGCCTTCTGGTCCTGGGCTCTTCTTATTTGGGGGGTTTTTCGTGACTGAGTCTATCTCTTTACTTGTAATTGGACTGTTGATTTCATGTATTTCTTCTTTCATCAATGTCAGCTGTTTGTGGGTTTCTAGAATCTTGTCCATTTCCTCTAAATTATCATTCTTGCTGTTATATAATTTTTCAAAGTATCCTCTTATGATACTCATTATTTTCTTGGGGTCAGTAGTGATATCAACTTGCTCATTCCTTATTTTATGTATTTGCATCTGTTCTCTCTTTTTCTTTGTTAGTCTGGCTAAGGGTTTGTAAATTTTGTTGATATTCTCGAAGAACCAGATTTTGGTTTTGCTTATTGTTTCCAGTGCTTTCTTATTCTCTATTTCATTTAGTTCTGCTCTAATCTTTGTTATTTCCTGCTTTCTACTTCCTTAAGGTTTAGTTTGTTGTTGTTTTTCCATTTCCTCCAAGTGTGCAGTTAAATTTTAGCGCTTTCTTCTTTTTTTATATATGAATTTATGGCTATGAACTTCCCTCTCAGGACTGCTTTCACTGCATCCCATAGGTTTTGATATGTTGTGTTGTCGTTTTCATTAGTTTTAAGGTAGTTACTGATTTCTTTTGAAATTTCCTCTTTGACCCACTGGTTGTCTAAGAGTTTGTTGTTTAACTTCCATATCCTTGTGCCTAACCTGTTTCTCTGACCCTTAGTGATTTCCAACTTCATTCTGTTGTGGTCAGAGAAATTACTTTGTATAACCTCAATCTTTCTGAATTCATTGAGTGTTGTTTTGTGGCCTAGCATGTGGTCTATTTTGGAGTATGTCCCATGTGCACTCGAGAAGAATGTAAATTCCTCTGTGTTTGGATGTAGTGTTCTGTTTATGTCTATTAAATCCAAGCCTTCCAATGTATGGTTAAGTGCCTTAGTTTCTTTATTGATTCTCTGCCCCGATGTTCTCTCTAATGATGATAGTGGTGTGTTGAAGTCCCCTGCTATAATAGTACAGGAATTTATTTCTCTTCTTAGTTTTTCCAGAGTTTGTCACACGTATTTTGAGACACCTCGATCAGGTGCGTAAATGTTAATGATTGTTCTCTCTTCTTGAGAGATTACTCCTTTTACTAATATGTAGTGTTCATCTTTGTCTCTTACAATAGCTTTGCATTTAAAGTCTATTTTGTCTGATATTAGAATAGCTACTCCTGCTCTTTTTGGCTATTGTTAGGTTGTAAAATGGTTTTCCAGCCATTCACTATCAGACTCCTTGAATCCCTGGGTCGAAGGTGGGTTTCTTGTAGACAGCATATTGATGGATCATATTTTCTTATCCATTCTGCCAATCTTTGTCTTTTGATTGGGGAATTTAATCCATTAACATTCAGTGTTATTACTCATAACGAATTTCTTACTTCACCCATTTTTTCTTTGGGTTAATGTATGTCATATGGTGTTTTGTTTCTCTTTTTGACTTTTCAGTTGTTTTTAAACTCTCCTCCAACTCTCTCTCCTTTGTTTTTTCCTTTCAACTTGTAGAGATTGCTTTAGTATTTCTTGAAGTGCTGGTTTCTTCTTGACATACTCTCTTTATTGCTGTTTATCTGTGAATATTTTGAACTCTCCATCATTTTTGAATGCCAGTTTTGCTGGATAGAGAATTTGTGGCTGGAAGATTTTTTCTTTTAGTGTTTTGACTATGTCATACCACTGTCTTCTTGCCTCCATGGTTTCAGCTGAGAAATCAGCACTTAATCTTATTGTGCTTCCCTTATATGTGATGGTTCTCTTTTCTCTTGCTGCCTTGATTATTTTCTCTTTGTCTTGAGCATTGGACATTTTGACAAGTATATGTCTTGGAGTTTGCCTATTGGGATTTATACTATTTGGGGTGCGCTGTGCTTCCTGGATCTGCACATCCATCTCTCTCAATAGAGTTCGGAAATTTTCAGCCATTATTTCCTTCAACACTCCTTCTGTTCCCTTTCCCTTCTCTTCTCCTTCTGGGATGCCCATAATGCATATGTTTGTGCGTTTTGTATTATCGGTTAATTCCCTGAGTCCATGCTGGATTTTTTCTATCTTTTTGTCTATCTGTTCTACAATCTGTTTGATTTCAACTGTATTGTCTTCCATATGACTAATTCTTTCCTCTGCCTGTTCAAATCTGCTGTCATATGAGTCCAGCATCTTTTTCATTTCTTGGCTTGTGCCTTTGTTCACCATCATATCCTTTACCTTTTTAGGCATGTTAGCTATTTCTTCAGTATGTTCTCCCAGTGTCTTCTTTATATCCTTAATCTCTTCCTTCAGTTCTTTAAGTTGGTCCATGATATTTGTTTGGATAGCTTTGATTAGTTGTTCGATGTTCTGCATTGCTTCCTGGTTTTTATTTTATGCATTGGACTGGTCCATGTTTTTCAGTTTCTCAGAGTCATTTGTATTTTTCTGTTGCCCTCTGGTCATCATATTACCTTGATGGGTTTGTTCAGTTGATCAACTTTTCTCTATGCTCTAGAATTTTATTTAGCTGTTGGTTCTGCGTGTGAGTTAAGTTTTCTCTTTGGCAGTTTTTCTTCTTATTTTATATCCTTGCTTCTTTCTATGTTCCCTTGAAGGCAAAAGGTTAGGGCTAGAGGAATCAAAAGATGTAAGGAAAGCAGAAAGATAATAGTAATATTGATAAAAGTTAGTAGAGTGGCAAAATGAGACTTAATGAGATGAATTTTTAACTTGTGTAGGCTGTGTAGAGTACTAGGAAAAATATGGAGTTCCTACTATGGACTGGCAAAACAAATGGAGGAATATATATATAGTGATTTAGAAGGATAGAATTATGAGGAGGGAGAGAAATAGTAAAGAAGGGTCTGAAAGGAAAAAGTTAATACTAATAAAGAAAAAAGAAGAAAATAGAATAGATAGAATAGAAATTGACACCCTTGAGTTGTGGGTCTATGAAAAAATGTTGTATCTAAGAGCCACAACAGAAAACAGAAGGCAGAAAAATGCAGGAAAGGTAAGTGATAGTTTGTAATACAAAATCATTATATACAGCTAGTGAGAAATTACTGAAATAGATGCACAGCAAAGAAGTGACAAACTAGCAGCACCTAATTTTAAAAAAAATGGAAGAAAAAAGAAAGGGGTTAGGAGAGAGGAAAGAAAAGCAAGGGACCAGAAAGCAACTGATAGAAACCAAAGTTCCACACAGGCAAGCAGTCAAACAGAGCTAAGGGGGGTCAATGATTTCCCTAGGGTCCACGTTAATCCTTCTTGCCTACTTATGTTTATCAATCAATTTCCCCACAGGGTTCTATATGCAGGTCCTGAAGCAGCTTTTAGCTATTAAACTAAATTAAAAAGAATTTATTTTTCATTTATTGAAGTGACCTTCTCACTTTTTTTTTAATTTTAATTTTAATTTTTTAGCGAAATATAGGACCCAAAATAATTCCTCCTCTAGAACAACCCACTTACGGACGGACCCTAGATGGGCCCGTGGAAATTAATCAAGCATGTCCCACTTTCCGGACTCCCCAGGTTAGCTGAAGCTCTGATGTTAGTCAGCGAGGAGTGCTAAAGACGGCGGATTCTGCCCCTTCTGGCACGGAGCTCCAGCGTCACCAGGCTGCTCAGTAAATCAGTTTGAGTGCAGATTCGCGTCTGCTCTCAGCCTAATGCTGCTTCAGGTTGGCTTATCTGCTCCCCAAAGCTATGGGGCAGTGCAGGCAGCCAGATTGACTTCTTAAAATAAAAAAATAAAAATACCCTTCCCTGTCCTCCAACAGAACCCTCCCTCTTTTGGGAAGTGTCCCTTCTTCCTGGCTCCGTAGTGGCCCGGGTCTTATCCCTGGGTGGCTATGGAAATCAGCTCCTTCCCCTGACCAGAATCCCCATCCTGGTTCACTGGGTGCCTATTAGCTCATTTGTTCTGTTCATGCAAGATCCAAGGAGCGCCAGGCAGCCAGATCCCCAGAAAATAAAACTTTCTCTCCTGCTCGCTCCCTAACCGCGGGGCTCAGCCGCCTGTGCCAACCCCCACCGGCAACTCACAAATCTCCACCGTTTAAAACTCACGAATCCCCACCGTTCTGTCCACGCCATTGATCCACGCAGATAGATGTCGCAAGCTTCTCACTCCACGCGTGCACAGCACAGAGCCCTGGGCAGGACCCCATCCACAATCTGCCTTGCTCTGGGAGCTTGCAGTGTGTGCCCTCCTACACTACCGCCATCTTACTCCACCATGCAGTTTTGAGCACTGTAGCTTTGTAGTATGTTTTAAAGTCAGGTAGTGTGATACTTCCAACTTCATTTTTCTTTTTCAATATCTCTTTGGCAATTTGGGGTCTCTTACCTTTCCAAAACTTACTCTTACCTTTGTAATTAGTTTTTCTAATTTCTTAAAAAAAAATGCAGTGTTGATTTTTATTGGGATTGCATGAAATCTGTAGATTAGTTTGGTTGGGATAAACATCTTGATGATGTATTGTCCTCCTATCCATGAACAGGGAATATTCTTCCACTTATTTAAGTCTTCTTTGATTTCCTTTAACAGTGTTGTGTAGTTTTCTGTATATAAGTCCTTTACATCTTTAGTCAAATTTATTCCTATATATTTGATTCTTTTAGTTACTATTGTAAATGGTATTTTTTTCTTGATTTCCTTCTCAAATTGTTCCTTATTGGTGTACAGAAATGCTACTGATTTTTGAGCATTGATCTTATATTCTGTGACATTACTGAACTCCTTTATAAGTTCTGGAAACTTTGTTGTAGAATTATCAGGGCTTTCTATGTATAGGATTATGTCTTCTGCAAATAATGCATTTTTTACTTCTTCTTTTGTAATTTGGATGCCTTTCCTATCTTTTTCTCTCCTCAGCGCTAGAGAAAGTTCTTCTAGACAATGTTAAATAGGAGTGGTGATAGTGGGCACCCTTTTCTTTTTCCCAATCTCAGAGGAAAGGCTTTTAGGATTTCACCATTGCAGATGATGTTAGCATTGGCTTTTACATCGATACCGTTTATCATGTTCAGAAAGCTTCCTTCTATTCCTATCATTTGCAGTGTTTTTATCAGGAAAGGGTCCTGTCTTTTGTCAAATGCTTTTTCTGCATTTATAGAGATGATCATGTGGTTTTTTCTTTCATTCTGTTTATGTGGTGTATTACATTGATTGATTTTCTTATGTTGAGCCATCTATGCCCAAAACTTGGGCATGTTGTATAATTATTTTGATATGTTGTTGAATGCAATTAGCAAGTATTTAGCATCTAGGTTCATTAGAGATATTGGTCTGTGATTTTCCTTTCTTATGGTATCTTTGTTTGGCTTTGGTATTAGGGTAATGTTGGCATCATAGAATGAGTTAGGCAATGTTTCTTTTACTTCAATCTTTTGGAAGAACTTAAGCTGAATTGGTGTTAGCTCTTTCTGGAATGTTTGATAGAATTTACCTGTGAAGCCATCTGGTCCTGGGTTCTACTTAGTTGGGAGGTTTTTGATGACTGACTCTATCTCTTTACTTGCAATTGGAATGTGGTGTTCATCAATTTCTTCTTTCATCAATGTACACTACTTGTGAGTTTCTAGGAATTTGTCCATTTCCTTTAAATTATCATTCTTGTTGGCATATAATTTTTCAAAGTATCCTCTTATGATACTTTTTATTTCTGTGTGGTCAGTAGTGATATCCCCTTGCTCATTCCTTATTTTGTGTTTTTGCAACTGTTCTCTCTTTTTCTTTGTGAGTCTGGCTAAGGGTTTGTCAATTTTATTGCTGTTCTCAAAGAACCAGCTTTTGGTTTTGTTTATTTTTTCTAGTGCTTTCTTATTTTCTATGTCATTTAATTCTGTTCTAATCTTTGTTATTTCCTTCTTTCTACTTCCTTTGGTTTTAGTTTGTTTTAGTTTTTCTAATTCCTCCAGATGTGCAGTTACGTCTTCAATTTTACCTTTTTCTTCTTTTTTAATATATGCATTTGTGGCTTTGAATTTCCCTCTCAGTATAGCTTTGGCTGCATTCCATAGGTTTTGATATATTGTGTTGTTATTTTCTTTTGTTTCAAAGTAGTTACTGATTTCTTTTGAGATTTCCTCTTTGACCCACTGTTTGTCTAAGAGTGTCTTGTTTAGCTTCCATATCTTTGTGCCTAATCTGCTTCTCTGGCCCTTAGTGATTTCCAATTTAATTCCACTGTGGTCAGAGAAATTTCTTTGTATAATTTCAATCTTTCTGAATTCATGGAGAGTTATTTTGTGGCCTAGCATGTTGTCTATCTTGGAGTATGATCCATGTGCACTTGAGAAAAATGTATTTCCTGCTGTTTTTTGGTGTAACATTCTTTATATGACTATTAGTCCAGGTTCTCTAGTGTATTATTCTGAGTCTCTTTTTCTCTATTGATTCTCTTTCTAGAAGTTCTGCTTAATTGTAATAATCATGTATCAAACTCCCACACTATAATTCTAGAGACATTTACTTCTACACTTAGTTTTTCCAGAGGTTGCCTCTTGTATTTTGAGTCACCTTGATTAGGTACATAAATGTTGATGATTGTTCTCTCTTCTTGAAAGATTACCCCTTTTACTAATATATAGTGTCCATCTTTGACTCTTACAATAATTTTGCATTTAAAGTCTTTTTTGTCCAATGTTAGGATAGCTGCTGCTGAATTTTTGGTTATTGTCTGCTTGTAAAATTGTTTTCCAGCCATTCACTTTGAGCATCCTTGAATCCCTGGGTCTAAGCTGGGTTTCTGGTAGATAGCATATAGATGGATCATATTTCCTTATCCATTCTGCTGATCTGTGTCTCTTGAATGGTTAGTTTAACCCATTAACATTCAGTGTTACTACTCTCAACGAATATCTTACATCAGCCATATTTTTTGTGTTTATGTATGTCATATGTTGTTTTTATTTCTCTTTTTCTCTTCTTATCTGTTCTTTCACTCTCCTCCTACTCTTTTTCTTGTTTTTTTCTTTCAACTTGTAGACCTTCCTTTTGTATTTCTTGAAGTGCAGGATTCTTTTTGGCATACTCTCTTAATTTCTGTTTATCTGTGAATATTTTGAACTCCCCACCATTTTTGCTGGAAAGAGAATTCCTGGCTAGAATTTTTTTCTTTTAATACTTTGACTATGTCATACCATTGTCTTCTTGCCTCCATGGTTTCAGATGAGAAATCAACACTTAATCTCATTGTGCTTCCCTTGTATTGATGGTTCTCTTTTCTCTTGCTGCCTTGAGTATTTTCTCTTTGTGTTGGGCATTGGACATTTTGAGAAGTATATGTTTTGGATTTGGCCTGTTGGGATTTATACTGTTTGGCTTGTGCTGTGCTTCCTGTATGTGTACATCCATCTCTTTTAATAGGGCTGGGAAGTATTCAGCCCTTGTTTCCTTCAACACTCCTTCTGTTCTCTTTCCTTCTCTTCTCCATCTGGGATGTCTATAATACATATGTTTGTGCATTTTCTGTTGTTGGTTAAATCCCTGAGTCCCTGCTGGATTTTTTCTATCTTTTTATCTATCTGTTCTGCTATCTGATTTCAGATGTATTGTCTTTCACATCACTAATTCTTTCTTCTGCCTGTTCAAATCTTCTGTTCTGTGAATCCAGCATCTTTTTTATTTCTTGGATTGTGCCATTGATCACTATCATATCTGTTATCTTTTTATGTATGTTTACAATTTCTTTTAGTATGTTCTGCCAGTGTCTTCTTAATATCCTTAATCTCTTCTTCACTTCATTAAGTTGGTCCATTATATTTGTTTGGACAGGGTTGAACAATTGTTCGATGTTCTGCATCTCTACTTGTTTTTTAGTTTGTTCATTGAACAATACATTAGAGGACTGGATAATAGACACACACAGAACACTACACCAAAATACAGCAAGATTTACATTCTTCTCAAGTGCACATGGATCATAGTCCAAGATAATCAACATGCTCACCCCCAGATCAACTCTCAATGATTCAGAAAGGTTGAGAATATACAAAGTAATTTCTTTGACCACAATGGAATGAAACTGGAAATCACTAAGGGCCAGAGAAGCAGATTAGGCACAAAGATATGGAAGTTAAAAAACACACTCTTAGACAAAAAGTGGGTGGAGGAGGAAATTTCAAAAGAAATCATTAACTACCTTGAAACTGACAACACAACATATCAAAATGTATAGAATGTAGCCAAAGCTGTCCTCAAAAGGAAGTTCATACCCATAAATATATATATTAAAAAATAAGAAATCTAAAATTGAAAACCTAACTGCACAATTGGAGCAATTGGAAAAACAACAACAAACAAAACCTAAGGAAGCAGAAAGAAGGAAATAACAAAGATAAGAGCAGAACTAAATGAAATAGAGAAGAAGAAAGCACTAGAAAAAATAAATAAAACAAAAGCTGGTTCTTCGAGAAGATCAATAAAATTGCCCAACCCTTAACCAGACTAACAAAGAAAAAGAGAGAACAGATGCAAATACACAAAATAAGGAATGAGCAAGGGAATATCGCTACAGACCCCACCAAAATAGAGTATCATAAGAGGATACTTTGAAAAATTATATGCCAAGAAGAATGATAACTTAGAGGAAATGGACAAATTCCTAGAAACTCACATGCAGCCTAAATTGATGAAAGAAGAAAATGATGAACTCAACAGTCAAATTTCAAGTAAAGATACAGACTCTGTCATCAAAACCTTCCAAGTAATAAGATCCCAGGACTGGATGGTTTCACAACTGAATTCTACCAAACATTCTGGAAAGACCTAACTCCAATATTGTTTAAGCTCTTCCAAAAAATAGAAGTAGAAGGAACATGACCTAACTCATTCTATGATGTCAGCATTACACTAATACCAAAACCAAATATACCACAAGAATGAAAAATTACAGAACAATCTCTCTAATGAACTTAGATTCTAAAATCCTCAACAAAATACTTGCTAATTGCATTCAACAACATATCAAAAGAATTATACACCATGACCAAGTGGGTTTCATCCTGGGTATGAAATGATGTTTCAACATAAGAATATCAATCAATGTAATACACCACAGGTTGAAAGAAAAAAATCACATGACCATCTCTCTAGATGCAGAAAAATCATTCTACAAAATACAGCACCGTTTCTTGATGAAAACACTGCAAAAGACAGGAATAGAAGGAAATTTTCAGAACGTGATAAAGGGTATATATGAAAAATGCAAATCTAACATCATCTTCAATTGTCAAATCCTAAAATCCTTCCCTGTGAGATCAGCAGCAAGACAAGGATGCCCACAGTCACCACTCTTGTTTAACAGTGTCTTAGAAGAACTTACTCAAGCACTGAGGCAAGAAAAGATATAAAAGCTATCCAAATTGGAAAAGAATATGTAAAAATTTCATTATTTGCAGAAGACAAGATCCTATACATAGAAAGCCTTGAGAAATCTACAACAAAGCTGATAGAACATATAAAGAATTCAGTAACATTGCAGGCTATAAGATCAATGCTCAAAAATCAGTAGCATTTCTGTACACCAATAATGAGCAATCTGAGGAGGAAATCAAGAAAAAAATACCATTTACAATAGTAACTGAAAGAATCAAATACATAGGAATATATTTAACTAAAGATGTAAAGGACTTATATACAAAAAACTACACAACACTGTTAAAGGAAATCAAAAAAACTTAAATAAATGGAAAATATATTCCCTATTCATGGATAGGAAGACTAAACATCATCAAGAGGTCTATCCTACCCAAACTAATCTACAGATTTAATGCAATACCAATAAAAATCAACACTGTATTTTTTAAGGAATTGGAAAAACAAACTACAAAATTTATTTGGATAGGTAAGAGGCCCTGAATCCCCAAAGACATATTGAAAAGAAAAATGAATTTGGAGGTATCACACTACCTAATTTTAAAACATACTACAAAGCTACAGTGGTCAAAACCACATGGTATTGGCACAAGGATAGACATATTGACCAATGCAACTGAATTGACAGTTCTGATATAAATCCTTACATATACAGTCACCTGATATTCAACAAGGCCACCAAGGTCACTCGTTGGGAGAGAATGGCCCCTTCAATAACTGGTGCTTGGAGAACAAGATATCCATATCCAAAAGAATGAGAGAGGAACATCATCTCCCACCTTATAAGAAAATGAAATCAAGGTGGATCAAAGATCTAAATATAAGAGCCAAGACCATAAAGACCTTAGAAGATAATGTAGGAAAGCACCTACAGGACCTTGTAATAGGAAATGGTTTCATGAACTTCACACCCAAAGCACGAGTAGCAAAAGAAAAAATACATACATGGGTATTACCAAATTTGAAACTTTTGCACCTCAAAGGATGTTATCAATACAATAAAAAGGCAGCCTACCAAATGGGAGAAAATATTTGGCAGCCATATATCTGATAGGAGCCTAATATCCTGCATATATAAAGAAATCCTACATTTCAAAAATAAAAATACAACCAACTCATTTAAAAAATAGGCAAGAGACCTGAAATGACACTTGTCCAAGGAAGAATTATGAATGGCTAAACTCACATGAAAAAATGCTTGACATCACTACCTATTGGAGAAATGCAAATCAAAACTACAGTGAGATACTCTCCTACATCCATTAGAATGGTAAATATTAAAAAACAGCAGACTATAAATGTTGGAGAGGATGTGGGGGAATGGGAATGCTCATCTGCAGCTGTTGGGAGTGTTGAATGGTCTAGCCACTGTGGAAGACAGTTTGTCAGAACTATTTTCTGAAATACAGGTTTACAAGATAGAGCAAGAGAAGAGAAAGTTTTGAGCCATCACCCATGCAGACATAATTTCTATGGTAAAGTGATAGAGTTTTGTTGCATATTGAAGGGATAGGACAGGTGGGCAGTGATATTATTGGGTTTGGTGGTGCAGTGTTGACAGTTGGATAGATTGGGAAGAGTGAGTTAGAATACCCAGGATACTGTGGAGAGAGATGGGAGAGGAACCAGGTGAACACTTGGGATTTGTGTGTATGAGATTGAAAGTACAGAGGTGGGAATGCTCTTATGGCAATATGAAAAGGAAGTGTCACTGGTTTGGGGAGTTGTTTGGGGGGACATTCGGGATAGAGCACATCTGAAGCAGGCTTCTAGGGAGTATGTGTGTGTTCATTCTGTCATAATGTGTTGTATCAGTGGGTGGAGACCCACACAATGAGTGGGAAGGAGATGGAATCCCATTGTTGGAAATACCAATTTGCTCAGAAATAGACAGGTGGGCGTCTCTTAAGAGGAAGGACAGTTCCTAATAGGGGAGGACAAACCAGTTTGTTAAGACCTCTTGTTGCATGTAACTATGAGTTTGTCATCCAATGGGTCAAGCCAGGGGTCATCCTGGGTCCCAGGGGGATGGGGATGGAGGAACTGAATAGATAAAACAGGGGGTATGTAGTGGTCAGTGGAAATGTGTTCATTACCTTACAGTGATGGCCACAGGACTTGGTAAATATCATCAAAATTTTTAAAAGTGTACAGTCTAAAATGTAAACCATTTTGTAAATCATTGACAATGTTTAGTAGCTGTTTCACTATCTGTATATCAGTTAAAACAATGCTATCATCCACATACAAAAAGGTTTTAATACGGGGTGAGGAAAGGGGGGAGGAGTTTGGATATATGAGAGTGTCTTGTATTCTGTATGTGACTTTGCTGTGACCTAAAACTTCTTTGAAAATTAAATGAAAAATTGTGAGACATTGGGGTGTGAGAGGGGAAGGTTCCATGGTACAGACTGAACACCAGGTATTGCAGTGATAAAAGGAAAAATGTCAAAAAACTTTTTTTAATAAAAAAAATTTCCCCCATTTTTTGAATAACCCAATCCTTTAATTTTACATTATTTTTATTTTTTTAAGTTTTCCTGTATCTTATCTCTTACATTTAAACTTATCAGTATTATTTAAATTTCCTATTAACTGTATTTTGCTGTTGTATTGGCTTCCTCTTTAAAGAAGTTTTGGATCACAGAAGGATTACAACTGGGGTGGGAGAGGATTGTTGGTGGGTGGTGTCAGGAATAGGGAGTGCATGGGAGGAAGTTCACCTGAACATACATAAAAGGTATATAAAATTATTCAAATGGTCATGGGGCATTGTCACAGTGAGTGGAAAACCACTCAATAAATGAGAGAATACTGAATTCCCATCCTGGAGAGCTCTGCCACATTCTTCAAGGGAGCAGCAACAGTCCCCCAAGTACAAAGGCAGTGTCTGGCTAAGGAGGATAACTCACTAATGGGCTGATGTTATTGATGACCAGCCTTATGAGTCTTTGCTCTTGAAATTGAAACTTAGCCAATTGTTATTGTGTGCCTAAGGGTTGCCTTCTGAGAGTCTCCTTGTTGCTCAAATGTGGTCTCTCTCTAAACCAAACTCAGCATATGAATGCATTACTTTCCTCCCAGCATGGGACATGACTCCCAGGGATAAGCCTCCCTTGCAATGAGGGATTACTACCAAGTGCCCAGGGGTAATATGACTGGAAAAAGACCTTGAATAAAAGGGGGTAAAGGTAAAGACAAATGAGTCAATATGGCTAAGAGACTCAAAGTGAGTTGGGAGGTCATCACAGAAGTAATGCTTATGCACATCTCAGTAGGACCTCATAGGCTTCCCATATGGATATCACCACAAATAGAGGGGTTCCTGAGGGCTCTGGAAACATCCAGGGCCTATATCAGGACAGATAACTCCAGAGTTTGTTGCCTTATCATTGGGCCCTGCTTTGGGACCTGTGATCTTCAGAGTGACAGAGTTGGACTCAAATATGTCCTCACTGCACATGGTCCATCTGTCCCTTCTATTCAAACCTATATGTGGTGCTGTAGTTTGTAGGTGTACTTCCAGAGATTGGCATTTTGGAGCTGCCTGTGTGCCAGCTGGGCCTAGAATCTCAGTGGAAGAACAACTCCTACTCTACAGCTCAATGGACTCATGCAGGACAGCTGGTGGGGAGATGATGATGGACAATGGCCATTCCAGGAATGGAGAGTCTTCAGCTTCAGGCAGGATAATCCCATCTATCTTACCCATGGGATATAAGCCTCCTCTCACTTGGAAGTGGAGTGGACTTCACCCTCCCAGACTCCTCAGGATGGGAGGGAAAAGCTATGGACTAGAGTGGGCTTACTGGCATTCTGTTATAGACATATTGTGATTTAAGCAATGGAAGAAATTACAACAGTAATATGGAGGCAGTGGCCACTGGACACTTTGGGGCCAGGGAGAGGGAAAAGCAGTTGTAATACAGGGGCTTTTTTGGGACTTGGGAATTATCCTGAGTGACATTGCAATGACCAATATAAGCCATTTTATATCATCATATAACATGCAGAACTGTGTGGGAGAGAGTGTGGTCTACAATGTGAACTATGGTCCATGCTCAGTGACAAAGCCCCAGGATGTGTATATGCATTGCAGGTGATATGCCACAGTAATGAAAGATGTTTATGTGGGAGGCTGTGGGAAGTGCGGGAGGTGGAGCATATGGGAATCCTTATAATTTTTGTGTAACATTTATATAAGTATCTTTTAAAATATAAAAAATATTATTAATAAAAAATTTAATTTTAAAAATTTTACTATTAACTATAGTCCATGTTTTAAATCAGGGTTAACTGTGTAGTTCCATGGAATTGTATTTTTAACTTTTAGTCTAATACCATAACCAATCTAGTATTCCTATTTAACCACATTCAAATATATATTTTATGGGTGTGAATTACTTTCACAATGTTGTGCTACTATGACCACCATCCATTACTAAAATTTTCATCATTCCAAGTAGTAACCATGTACATTTTAAGTCTTACCTGTCTTTTCCCTATGCCCTCCCCTTCTCGTGGTAACCTATATTCTAAATTCTGACTCCACGTGTTTTCCTATACTATATATTTCCCAACTCAGAGAAACACTAGAAATTTTGTCTTTGTATGTCCGACTTACTTCACTGTCCTTGCTGTCATCAAGTTTCATCCATATAATCGCATCTATCAGGAATTCTTTTCTTTTTATGACTGAATAATATCCCATTGTATGAATATGCCCCAATTAATTTTTCCATTGATTGGTTGATAGATAACTGAGTTTCTTTCAACTTTTGGCATTTATAAATAATGCTGATATGAATAATGCAGTCTGCAAATATCTGTTCAAGACCCTGCTTACAATACTTGTGGTTATATATCTATTGGTAGGATTGCTGGGTCATGCGGTGATTCTATAGGAAGCTTTCTTAAGAACCTCCAAAGGGTTTTCAAAAGAGGTTGCACTATTTTATTTTGCTAGCAGCAATGAATGAGTGTTTCTATTTTCCACACAATCAACATTTGTTTATGTATCTTTTTATTAATAGCTACCATTCCATTTTAGGTATGAAATGGTATCTCATTATGGTTTTCATTTGCATTTGCCTAATGGCTAGTGATGTTGAATACCTTTTCCTTTCCTTTCTAGCCATATGAATATTTTCTTTGGAGAGCTGTCTATTCAAGTCTTTCACCCCTATTTTGATACAGTTATTTACTTTTTATTGATAAATTGAAGGATATCTTTATATATTCTGGATATTAAACCTTTATTGGAAATATGGCTTCCAAATATTTTCTCCCATTTTGAAGGGTGTTGTTTTACCTTGATGATAAAGTCCTTTGAAGCACTAGAGGATTTTTATTTTCATGAGGTCCCATTTATCTATTTTTTCTTTTGTTATTTGTGCTTTGTGTGTCTATAAAACCATTGCCTAACAGAAGGTCTTGAAGAAGTTTCTATTTTTCTTCTAGGAATTTGGTATCTCTGTCTCTTATATTTACGTCTTTGATCCTATTTGAGTTGATTTTTATATACAATATGAGGTAGGGGTTCTCCTCCTTGGTTGTTCTAGTGGAGATCCAGTTTTACCAGTACCAATTTTTTTAGGACACTGTCCTTTCAATTGAGGGTTAATTGCCCTGTTGTCAAAAATCAGTTGCCACAAATTCGAGAGTTGATTACTGAACTCTCGACTCTAGTTCATTGTTGTATATGTCAGCCATTTTGTCAATATCAGACTGTTTTGCTTACTGTGCTTCTGTCATAAGTTTTAAGATTGGAACACCTCATTCCTCTTTTTCAAGATAACTATGGCTATCCAGGGCCACATACCTTTCCAGATAAAATTTATGACTATCTTTTTCATTTGTGCAATAAGGTTGTTGGAATATTGATTAAGGTTGTGGTGAATCAATAAATTGCTTTGTGTCTGATAGAGACATCTTAATGATATTTAGTCTAGCAGTCCATGTATATGGAATGTCCTTCACTTATTTTGGGTATTGTTTGATTTATTTTAGCAATGTTTTGTAATTTTCTGGGTACAATCTTTTCATCTTTGAGTAAGCTTATTGTGAGATATTTGATTACATTAGTTGTTATTTTTACAGTAATATTTTCTTGATTTCTTCTGATTGTTCATTACTTGTGCATAGAAACATAAATGATCTTTTGGTGTAGCTCTTGTAACCAGCCACATTGCAAAATACATTTATTAAGCTCCAGCAACTTTATTATGGATTTTTCAGGATTTTCTGAATATAGGATCCTGTTATCTGAAAATAATGAAAGTTTCTTATTCCATTCCAATTTGGATACCTTTTATTTCTTTTTCTTGCCGAATTTATATTGCAAGAACTTCCAGTATAATGTTGGATAAGAGTAGTGATATTGGGCATCAATGTCCAGGTTCTTATTTTAGAGGGAATACTTTCAGTATTTCACCACTGATTAGGATATTAGCTGTAGGCTTTTACAATATGCCTTTTATCAGTCTGAGGAATTTTCTCATATTGCTCGTTACTTGTTTTCTTGATATCCTTTAGTTTTTTCTCTGTGTTTTTCTTCATCTCCTAGAGCATTTTAAAGATCATTTCTAAAGGTTTTGTTTGGTATGCCCACATTCTTGTCTTCTTCATTGGTGTTTTCTGTATTTTAATCCACTTTCTTTGTATGGTCATCATTTCCTAATTCTTTGTTGTATAGATTCTTTTGTTGCACACAGTAAATTTTAATATTTTAAAATGTTAACTCCAGGATTTACTTCTTGATATGTCTGTTTCTTGATTTTATAACTGAATAAGACAGAATTTTCATGAACTTCAGGCTTCCTATCAGAAAGGTCTGTCAAAGGCAAAGCACTGTACAGTGTCCTCTCTGTCTTTCTGCACCTGTGACAAGTCCTCAGGTTGTGGTTGTTAGTTGTTTTGGAGTACCCCTATTTACAGGGTTTGAATATCCCCTTTGTTTTTTCAGAAGACTGACCCCCCTGTCTCAGTTGTTTAAAGCAAGGAAGCCTTGAATCATACTGCCCTCCTCTATAGTTTCTTACATTCTTTCATTGTTTCAAGCTTCTTTTTCCTTGAGGTAAAATTCTGGGAGGGGAGGCATGCCAGAGAAAAGTTTCCCAGGATAGTCCTTCACTGATGAAATAGGGCTAGGGAAACATGAAGGGGATATAGGCCAGTTTAAACATCCTGGTGAGGGGTTCTAACCAAGTGCCTCTCTCATGGCTTCTCAAAGGCAAGATTTCTTGGCATGCCCAGCAAATACAACCTCCCATCCAACTGTTCATCAAAGCCATAAGGAAGCAGTGTGTTTCCAAGTGTCTTCTATTTCTACCTTTGTCCAGGTGAGGTTAAACAAGACACCACTGCATTTGGTGTGGTGCCCACCTCTTAGCTTTGAGAAGAGGATTTTTAAGACCCTTTTATTCATCAAAGACCAAAGCAGGGGATGGACCCCACAGCAGCCTGCCAGATGAGTGGAGTTGAGTGTCAGTTACCACCACACAGAGAGAGCTAGTTACTGGCTTTTATCATAATTTACTATCCTTTTCTCCCTACTCTTCCCTGGATATTATACTGTATTCTGCTGGCCTCCAGAGTTACAATATAGTTGTTTCTGCCTGGTTTATAGTTGTTCTGGTGGAAGGATTGATTCCTTGTTCTCCCTACTCCATCTTCCCTGAACCCTCTACAAATTATATCTTTATACATTGTATTCCCAAGCCATATCCTAATCACTACTTTCTATATATTTTCATTTTATGACCTGCAATAAGCCAAGAATGGAGTTACATAAAAAATTACTGTACAATAATACTGTGATTTTTAATGAGCCCTATAGTTACCTTTATCAGAGGTCTTTATTTATGTTGCTTTGAGCCACTGTTTTGAGTCTTTTTCCTTTTAGTCTGAATAACTTCCTTTGGCATTGCTTGTTGGGATTATCTTGTGGTGATGTACCCCTTTAAGTTATTTTTTTTTTTTGTCTGTGAAGGTCTTAATTTTTCTCTCATTTTTGAAAAGAGGTATCACTGGATTTAAAATTCCTGGATGGCAACTGATCTCTTTCATCACTTTAAATATATCTTCCTTCTGCCATCTTGCTGCTATGGTTTCTGATGAAAAACTGGCACTTAATCTGATTGGAATTCCCTTGTATTTAACTTGGGCCATATCTCTTGCACCTTTCAGAACCCTCTTCTTTTGTTCTCTTTGACTTTGCTTTGTTTGCATTTCTTTGGATTCTTGAATGTCTTTCACTAAAGTTAGGAAATTCTTGCCATTGGTACTTTGAATATTTCTTCTACAACTTTATTTCTCCTTCATCTGGGAATCCCATACTGCATAATTTGTTTTACTTGATGGTGTCTTTCAGGTCACTCAGGCTGTTTATTATTTTAAAGTTCCTTTTTATTTCAGCTCCTCAGCCTGAATATTTTCAAATGACTTGTACTCAAGATCACTAATTCTTTCTTCTGATAGCTCCAACCTGCTATTGAAACACTCTAGAGATTTTTTCATTTCAGTTACAGTGATCACCAGCTGACATATTTCTGGTTTTCACTTAAGGGGAATCTCAAATTTATGCTTATATTCTTCAGTCATTGTTTTTCTTATGTAATTTGTCCTTTCTCCATGTTTGCATTTACCTCTAACTGAATATTGTGTGCCATGCTTTAAAGCTTGTGTCTAGATTGTACAATGCCTGGACTTTATCATTTATGGCTTCTGGATATTTATCTTGTTCCTTTGGATAGACCATAATTTCCTTTCTTACTTTTTCTTTTATGTCTTGTAATCTGTTGCACACTGCAAATCTTAATATTTTAAAGGTTTAAGTCTGTAATTTAGTCACTGAGCTCTTTCCTTAAGTTTTTATCCATATAGTGATATGACAAAGATTTTCTTGAGTGTCAGGAGCTAACCAAATACATATATAAAGCACTTTTTGTGTCTTTGCAATCTGCTCTGCTTTGCCTAGTTATCTCCTTCAGAGCCTAGCCCTCCTTTCAAGAAGTTCAGCCAGAAGCTAATGTGAAGTTCAGTGTATTCTCTTATTCTGAGTATGCATAGCGCTATGGAACCTAATTCTTTTCCTATGATTATGTTTGCATGTGGTCTTAAAAATGTCCATTTAGAGTTTACAAGAGCTCATGTGATCCCTCTACTTCTTTTGAAATAGACTTTCACCCTATTCTTTGTGTGCTATTGTGTGACAGTACAAGTCGGCACTCCTTTGCCCCAGGCCACTTTGAGTTAATTATTTCTTATGCTGCTTTAGTTGCCTGCAAGCTACTTCTCTGCCTTCAAGACAGATTCTTGGAAATCAAGATTGAGACAAGTTTACTGGTTAAAGCTCTCAGACTTACACTGGAAAGAGTGACAATGCCATACAGGCACACAAAGTTGTGAATGAATAAGTGTTATTCTGCTCCTCTAGAAAAAGACCAAGGATGAACAATGGGAGCGTAGACTTGTTCTATCCAGCACTTGGAAGGGTCTGAGTGAGTGGACAAGAACACCAATAGATTCTCCTATGGCTTTTGAAACTGTGTTTACTTCATATAGCACTTGCCCTGGTACTGCAACACTTTGTTTTCTGCAGTTTTAAGGATGAATACTATCTTAAAAATTCCTCTGTAACTGTTCCTGAAGAGTTTTGAACAATGTCCAAACTCAGAGTTAACCTCCAGAAATCTGAAATAGCTGATGAAAATCAGATTGGAAGAATAGGTATTTATATCCCACCCTGGCACTCTCAAGCTGCTTGAGGACCATGGCTGCAGCCCTGAATGCTTCCTGTCTTGAAGCTGTGGAATGAAGGATGGTAGCCTAGTCAGGTAGGGTGAAATTCACTGGAATTTTCTACAATTTAACAGTTTCTACCGCCAGTTGGTCCTTAGATGAAGCACAATATTCTGCTAGACCAGATTTTCAAAATAAATACTTAATCCAGATTCTTCCTACCTGTTCAATCATTGTAGTATTGGAGAACATGATACCTGGATCTTCCTAGTCCACCATTTTCCCTTTAACCGTCTCTAGGAGGCATCTTGAGATGATTCAAAAAATAAAAAATAAAAACATATGAAAACTTATAGGATGCAGTGAATGGAGTGTATAAGAAGGGTATTTAGAGATCTGAATGCTTACAATAAAAAAAAGAATAATCACAAATCAATAAACCAGTTCCACAATTAAAGAAACTAGAATAGGAAAACTAAATGTAAAAGTAGTAAAAGGAATATAAAATATTAAAGACTAAAGCAGAGGTAAATGAAATAGGGAATAGAAAACAATAGAGTCAATGAAATCAAAATTTGTTCTTTTAATAGATCAATAAAATTGACAAATCTTTTGCCAGAAAGACAAAGAAAAAGAGAGAGAACACAAATAACTCAAACTGGGAGTGTATGTATGGAATTACTACCAAAGTTACAGGCATAAAAAGGACTTTAAGGGAGTACTACGAACAATTATTTGCCAACAATTTAGAAAGCCTGGATGAAATTGACAAATTCCTTGAAATATACAAATCATTTAACCTGAACAAGAAGAAACATAAAATTAAAGAACAGTATATGTAAAGAAATTGAATCAGTATTTGAACATATCCCCCTGCCCCCCCAAAAAAGTCCTGGATTTAATGTTACACTGCTGAATTCTATGAAGCATTGAAAGAAGATTTAACAGTAATCATTTTCAAACACTTCCAAAAAAATAGAAGAGTGGAGATTATTTTCTTATTCATTCTATTAGGCCAGTATTATCATGAAACCAAATTCACATAAAGACAGCACAAGAAAAGAAAATTACAGACTATCTAATCAATATGGGTGCAAAAATCTTCAGCAAAATACTGGCAAGCCAAATCCAATAGTATATTAAATAATTATGGTTGGTGATCAAGTGGGATGTATTCAAGGAATGCAAGAATAATCCAATATAAGAAAATCAATCAAAATGCATTAATAGAAAGATTTAAAAATATGATCATATTAAGTGATGCAGTAAGGCATTTGACAAAATTGAGCATCCTTTCATGATGAAAAAAACCTCAGAAAATGAGGAGTTGAAGGGAACTTTAAAGACATGATGAGAAGAATTTATGAAATACCCCAAACAAATATCTTATTCAATGTTGAAAGACTGAAAACTTTCCCCCTAAGATTAGGAATAATAAAAAGATGCCCATTGTCACTACCATTATTCAAAATTGTAGAGAAAGTTCTTGTGGAAGCAATTAAGCCAGAGAAAGAAATAGACATAAAAATTGGAAAGGAAGAAGTCAAATTTTCAATATTCACAGAAGACAAGATACTATATATAGAAAAATGTAAAGAATATACTAGAAAGTTACTGGAACTAATAAATGAATTCAGCAAACTTATAGGATGCAAGACAAACACTAAAAGTCAGTTGTTTTTATATACAAGTAATGAACCAAGAAAACTGTTCACTTTACAATAGCATCCACAAGAATAAAATACCAGGGAATAAACTTAATCAAGGAAGTGAAAGACTTTTACACTGAAAACTACAAGACATTGGTGTAGGAAATTACAGAAGACTTAAATAAATATTTTTAAAATCCCATTTTCATGGAGTGGAAAACTTAATATTGTTAACATTTCAATAATGATCTACAAATTCAATGCAATCCCTATCAAAATTCCAGAAGTTTTTTTGTAGAAACGTAAAATCTGATTCTCAAATTCACATAGAATTGCAAGGGGTTCCAACTAACCAATGCAGTCTTGAAATTGAAGAACAAAGTTGGAGGACTCAAACTAACTGATTTATTGCAACTCCACCACCAACACTAAGGGAGCCTACGGGAATCCCTCCCTGTGCCATTGTGGTGTGGAGTCCGTGGGCGGGGCAGGCTCCAAGGAAGTTTGCAGGAAGTGAAGCACCTCTGGAGGCAGGTCTGGCCCTCAAGATGGCGGCGAGCACCTGGAGCAGCTCAGCCCACAGTAGTGGCAGGTTAGGACTCGCTTCTGGTGTGGGCTGCCCAGTGAAGGGGTACAGCAGCTCTGTGAATCGAGGATGGTAAAATGATGATGGGAAAGAAAAATAAATGGGCTGAAAACAGCAATATCATGCTGACCAAGAAGATCATCAGGAAGGATGGAGGCAACGCTCAAGGAAAAGATTAAACTAGTGTTTATTATGTGGTTATCCTCATTTTTTGGAGTTTATTGCTTGGGGATTATTGATGCACCTGGTGGTACTGCATGAAACCTTTCTTAAACATACATTTCTGAAGAATGGTCTAATTCAAGGAGTAAAGGGTTTTTTGTCATTCTCAGTGCCCCAAATATTGGTGCTCTTTCTGATGTTTGAGGCCAAAAGTCCTTCTTGCTACTAACAGTATTTTTCACATGTGCACCATCCATTCATGAAGATCAGCCCATGATGGTACTTTGCTGTTATCTCTGTTTCCTGGGTTTTTGCTGTGAATTTCTCCATGGTATTTGCATATTTATCAGATATAATCCTAGAACATGGAAGAAATCTGGCTTATGGAATGGTTTTGATAACATTTACTTCTAGTTTAGTAACCAGCCCTGCAATTGGGGTTTACCTTGGGTGAGTATATGAAGACAGTTTAGTGATCCTAGCTACAGCAATAGGTTTGCTAGATATTTGTTTCATTCTTGTTGCTGTGCCAGAGTCATTGCCTGAGAAGATGTGGCCTATCATGGAGAGTACCAATTTCCTGAGAACAGGTTGAGCCCTTTGCATCTTTAAAAAAAGGTAGGGCAAGATTCCATAGTACTGCTAATCTGCATTACAGTGTTCTTCTCCTAACTAATGGAGGCAGGCCAGTATACCAGCTTTTTTAATACCTCATAGAGATAATGAAATTTTCACCAGAAAGTGTTGCAGCATTTCTAGCAGTCCTTGGCCTTCTTTCCATTATTGCACAAAATACTCAAGTTTACTTATGAGATCATTTGGAAATAACAACGCCATTTAATTAGGTCTAAGATTTTAAATACTACAGTTGGCATGGTACAGCTTTGGTTCAGAATTTTGGATGATGTGGACTGCTGGGGCTGTAGCAACCATGTCTAGCATTACCTTTCCAGCTGTCAGTGCACATTTTTTATGAACTGCTTATGCTGGTCATCAAGGTCTTATTCAAGGAATGATCACAGGAATTCAAGAATTGTGCAATGGTCTGGGACCACCACTTTATGGATACATATTCTGCATATTCTATGTGGAACTCAAAGAACAGCCAATAGCATGAACAGCCATGGGAACTACCACAAGTACAGCACACAATTTTAAACAGAATTCCACCATCCCTGTCCCACCATCCTCTTTGGAGCCTGTTCAGTAATGCTGGCTCTACTTGTTGCCTTATTTATTCTGGAACATAACAACTTAAGCTTATGGCCTAGCAGATGGAAAAAATACTGTGGGAATCACAACCATCCTTTTTCTACACAAGCCCCAGGAGAGGCCAAAAAACATTAAACATTTAACCCAGATCACAAGTGTGTGATGAAAGAAATTAAGAAGATTGTGTTATCAGCACCCAGGTCTTAGTTTTCAGCTGTTGTTCTGGAAGTACATTCCACTTCCATCTATGATGTACTTTAAGATTGTCTTAAGAAATGTATATGCATATACTTTGAAGGAACAAAAGAAAGAACTGAACAGTTTTCCAAAGATGTTACAATTTCTTTTAAAATGAAACCTTCTGTTTATTAGCACTAATTGCCTCCACTAAGCTTTTTGTTTTATTATATATTTTAAATTAAAATCCATATTTGTTATTAATTATATATTAACATATGTCTGTGCTTCAATTTCATTAAGGTGTTGAGGTTTAACTCTACACTGAGTCTCACTGAAAGAGAGTAGGTAATATGGTTGTAGACCTGATCATTCTATCTTTGATAAAAAAATTAAATCATTAAAAAATGATAATACTGAATAAGCAGCCAGTTTGATGCAAAATTAATAATCATATTTATAATACAATTAAGGAGAAGGGACACTTGGGAAAGTAGCAGAGACAATGAGTGAAATATTCTGAATGGATACCACATCACTAGGTGCCTTGGACTTATTATGGTGATGACAAATAAACATCCAGAAAATATATGAAAATTATGGGCAAAATTTCAAATAGCATTTACATGGTATACTCAGAGAGGATTGGGGTGTTAATGTCCAATGGCATTGGGGTTTCCCAGTTGGTGAGATGGGATAATTTTTGCAATAGAATATGGTGAGGATTGTACTATATTATGAATAGGAAGAAACTCAGAGATGGTAGGAATGGGAGTGCTATGGAAGGGAAGTTTAAGTTGCAGATATGTTTACACAATTGAGGAAATAGAATGAGCAACTGAAGGACAATGCATTACAAGATCCTGCCGCATGGGTACTATGGAGGCTCACATGGTGTGGGCCTGACATCATACTGGGATGGTGTTCAAGCCCTCTGTTGCACTGCCTAGGAGGTATCATATGCAGCACAAGGAAGTTGTACATGAATATCTCATACGGACTCTGAACATCATACAGAAAGCATGCTTCCATGGAAAAAGGCCATTAGACAATGGCTCCTCAGAAACTTCATCTTAAGTCAAATCTAAGGAGGGTAGTGGAGATCTCAAATCAAGTGTCTATAATACCATGAGGTTTTGGACACCATGGACTCTACCCTGACTGTTCTCCTGGATATCAAACTGACTCACAGTGTGAACTGTGCTCTGGAAAACATGATAAAGTCTGAAGACCAGGATCATGAAGAATCCTACTTTGTAGAACATGTGAAAGGAAAGTGCAGGTGTCTGAGACTTTGACTTTGCACACCTCACCAAAGGCTTTATGCTTGTCCAGAATGCTTCTCAGATTACAAAGGTGACAGAATTGCAAAGCATGTGCAATATATGTGAGCACATACAACTCAGTCGAATGGCACACCACTGTTATATGATCTCTACCTTGTGCTGGTTGATGCTGGATTCACTTGTCAAATTAGACATTACCTGTGTTACATCAAAGATGGAAGTGGTTAGTGCCACAAAATTGGGTGTTACTAAGGTCTCAGCCTGTGATGTTACTTCTTTCCTGAGGCAGCAACCCAATGTCCTCTTCTACCTCCAGAAGAAGGAATTGCAGAGAGACAGTGAGAGTGTGCTGTAAGGAGTCAAACCAGAACTCATTAAGACAGAGGACACAGATGAGGGAATGATGCAAACAGTGACTGAAGGCAACTCCTGGATCAGAGTTAAAGAGTCTGAGGAGCAGCAGCAAGCGACAACCACAAAAGAAATCACCTTGGATGAGAGGAAGTTACTCCAAGAACAAAAGCCATCAAAGCCAGAATTCCAGCTCAGGAAGCTCAAAGCTGCCATCCTCTGAATACTTTCACATGCCAAAACATAGAGGTGAAGTAGAAAAGGATCAGTGTGAACTGGAAAACTCGGTGCCCAACAACCCACCCAGGGGCAAAACCCCTTCCTTGGGTAAGGGGACAGAGGCAGCAAGAAGAAGAAGAAGGGCAAGAGGGCACTCGAGGGACTGCAGTGTTCTCAGTTTGAGTTTTCCCACTCATTTGCACTCAGGCACAAACACATTTGATTCTGTGTGTGCAAATGCACACTCAGGCACCATGAGACTCACACTAAACAGGCACATGCATGCACACAAACAAAAACACACATACATAGACACTCAAAGGAATTCACACCACTTGGGGCCCCATTGATGGGAAGGGGCAGTCGTTTTCAGCTGTGAGTCTGGGTGCCCTCAGCCCCTCCAACCCTTCACTCAATCAAGGGGTTGGAGTTGATTGGCAGATGTTGCAGAATGCGAGAAGCAGCAGGGTGAAACTAAACAGGCCTGGTGGGATTCACAGAGTACCCAGTTCCCCATGAGACCTCATGTTGTGCTCTCTTCAGGCTGGGACCCAGGCACCCGGCATGGACAAACTGGGGGATTGAACAATGTGTTAGAAAACTCACATCAGAGGCTGTCATCAAAAGCAGGGAAGCCCTGGAAGCCTGGTGCACCAAGCCACCATCCAGAATTCCAAGGGATTCTTTTTCCCCAGACCATCCCAAGGGAACTACTAGAATTGGTCAGGATCACCAGAGGGGAGAATACAAGTGTGGAATGCCAAGGACTGGGATAGATGGAAAATTTTAACTATACATGTGAACTCCTCTATGTGAATTTTCTTGAAGTTGGTAACAGAAATTAAGGTGGCCACCTAATTGCATACCATTCTTTGAAGAAATGCAAGCAGAAGTATTACTTCCTCATGGTCAAATATCTATACACCTGAACTTCCATGATCGGAAAACATCTTGGTTATGAGAAAAATCACCAAAGGGGATGGATATTGCCTGGTTCTATTTCTGGCAGATATTTAGAGGATGTAAATTGATTGTGAATTGGGTAGAGGAGCAGCTTACCAGTTGCAGGGGGCAAGGGAAATGAGGGGCAGCATAGAAGCTGTGTAGGATTTCTCTTTGTACTGAAGGCAATGTTGTGGAAATGGATGGTGGTGAGTGGAGTGTGACTCTGTGGTTCTGATTATTCTTTCTGCCATGTAAGCTCATGAGTGGCTGGCATGGGAACCTTTAAGGTTTAAAAGTTTATTAAAGAGATTTTTAAATATTTTCTGTAGTCTTAAGACCAAAAAAATTTCTTCATCTAGATAGGCAAACTTAAGTTATTTGCATAATTGAATACACTTGTTCCTGAGAAATCCACAGAGAATCAAAATGTTCAAGGAATGTGAGGTATTCAACCTTACTTTCATCTTCAGAAGGAGAGAGAGAAAGAGAGAGAGAGAGATAAACCAGGAAGGCTGAAATATGGCCCTACTTTAAGATTTTGTGAACTCTGTTTTGTGTATGCTGCCTTTCTCTCTATGGGATTAGATATCTTTTGGCACCTATTCAGTAAGTTTGGAATTTCCTGAAGAAAAAAATGCTTTAGAAAATATGTCGAATGAAACAGAGTGAAGGACTAATCATTGGACTGAGGGTTGCCTCTTTCACCATGAAAAATGAGCTTATATTCAGTACTCACAGTAGACTGTGCAAAGAATTGGAAATTCCAAAAGGAGAGATTGCATGATTTACCAAGAGAAAGCAAACAGAAACCATCCAACCAGAAGGACAATGTGGAGAGCCAGAGAAATGGATCCAACAACAAAATAAAGATCAGCCAGAATCTTCCAGAAAGGGAAGTTGTCCTCCCCACCCCAAAAAATCTACCTGAAGATATCACCAAATTAGAGTATAATAACATATGGTTAGGGCTTTATTAACACACCCCATAAAGTTTATCAGAGTACCATTTCTTCAAGGAGATATTACATCCTTCCCAATATTTTAAGTGGCCATCAGTGGCTGAAGGTACCTCCAAAGTCGGGAGCAATAATGAAATATCCTGACAGTATGGAAATCACACTCACATTCCTACAGTAGGATAATGGGCTTTCAGTGATCTCCCATGAACATGATGGCAATTCCTGAAACCCAGGATTTTTCATGACACAGACCTTTCTATGTACCATGTCACACAGGCTGAAAGGCATGTACAAGTGGCATAGGTTGTCCTTGCTTTTTCTGGCACAGAGGACTTGGGGCAAATGTGTGCCCCCCCACACACACAGCCCTTGCTGCCTGCTTTTTGGTGCCTCATCCTGACTAGTCAAAGGGCTTGGGGGGACTGGAGGGGAGCCCTGGCAGAACGGTGCTATGAGGCCTCTTGTGGAGAGTTGGAGAAGCCAGGCCTTGAGCCTTATAAACCAATCCAAGGCTGGAGCTAATGGAGATGATTTTTCAAAGCCCTGTCAACTGACAAAGGGGAGCAAAACTCAAGGCTGCTGAAGGGAAGGCAGCTGACAAAAAGGCAGTCATTTGGAGAGTGTTCTCTGATGAGCAAGCATCTCTCTCCAGTTCCTCCCCTCCATAAGGAAGCCTGTGGTCTTTGTTCCCAGAGACATGGAGGCTCCAAATCTCATCCATGGAGGCAAGGTTCAGTCCCATGTGTTTCTCAAACTGAAAGGTCCTCATGCACCCACAGCAGGTGCCCAAGTCCCTAAGGTTCCCTCTAAAGCTGAGAAAACACTGGCATGACTGCAGACACATCCTGACCAGCCTGATGAATGGGATCCCATGGCTGCTGGGCATGCTCCCACCGAGAAACTTCATCTGGCTTGGAACAGACCTCACACCATTGGGGCAGGGCTCCAGAACACAGGGAACTCCTGCTACCTGATTGCGGCCCTGCAGTGTCTGATGTACATGCCTCCCCTGGCCAACTATCTTCTCTCACTGGTGCACTCTGGGTCCTGTGGGCAGCAGTGATCCTGCATCACCTGCACCAGGGATGCTCACATTGTGTTTTTCCTGTGTCATCTGGGGAGTGTGTTCAAGCCCTCTCCTTCACTGTCTAGGGGCTCCCATAGGAAGCAGCAGGAAGATACTCATGAATTTCTCATGCTGGCTCTGGACACCTTACAGGCAGCACACTTCCGTGGAAACAGGCATTTGACCAACCGCTCCTCAGACAACTCTGTCATCCATCAAATCTTTGGAGTGTACTGGAGAACTCAAATCAAGTGTCTCCACTGTCACAGGGTTTTGGACAACATTATGCCATCCCTGGATTGTCTCCTAGATATCCATCTGACTCAGTGTGAGCCATGCTCTGGAACAGTTGGTGAAGCGTGAAGGGCTGGATGGTGAAGATTCCTATTTTTGCAGCACATGTGAAAGGAAGGTGTGGGCATCCAAGACCTTGGCTTTGCACACTTTACCAAATGCTCTTATCCTTGTCCTGAAACACTTCTCAGATTTCACAGGTGACAAAATTATGAAGCATTTGCAATATCTGGAGTGTCTTGACTTGCAAGCATATATGTCTCAGCCGAATGGTGCTCTGCTCTTATATGATCTCTATGCTGTGCTGGTCCATGCTGGATCCACATGTCACACTGGGCATTATCTGTGTAACATCAAAGCTGGGAGTGGTGACTGGCACCAAATAGATGTTGGTAAGGTCTCAGCCTGTGATGTTACTTCTGTACTGAGCCAGCAAGCCTGTGTCCTTTTCAACATCCAGAAGAGGGATTTGCAGAGAGACAGTGAGAGTGTGCCACTAGGGGGTCAAACCAGCAGCCATTAAGGCAGAGGTTGCTGATGAGGGAGTCAAGCAGGGAGTGTCTCAAGGTAAATCCTGGATCAGAGTCTGTGAGTTGGAGGAGCAGTGGCAAGAGACAACCACCCAAGAAATCACCTTGGATGAGTGGAAGTTACTCCAAGAACAAAAGTGATCAAAGCCAGAATTCCAGCTCAGGAAGCTCAATGCTGCCCTGCCTCAGAATACTGTGGTGGTTCACATGCCAAAACACAGAGGTGAGGTAGAAAAGGATCAGCATGAACAGGAAAATACAGCACCCAACAAACCAGCCAGGGGCATTCCCCATCAACTGGTGATGAATTTTGGCCAAACCACTTCCTCAGGTAAGGGGGACAGAGACAGAAAGAAAAGGAAGAGGAAGAAGAAGAAGGAGAAGGAGAAGGAGAAGGAGGACGAGAGGACACTTGAGGGGCTGCAGTGTTTTCAGTCTGACTTTTACCACACATTCACACTCAGGCGTGAATGCGTTTGAGTCTGTGTGTGCAAACGCACAGTCAGGCACCATGAGACTCACACATAAACAGGTGCATGCACGTGCATATGCACACACACACACATATAGACACACAAAGAAACTCGTACACCTTGGGTCCCCATTGATGGGAAGGGGAAATTAATTTCAGCTGTGAGTGACAGTGCCCTTATCCCCTCCAACCATTCACTCAATCAAGGGCTTGGAGTTAATTGGCAGGTGCCACTGTTGGAAAGAAGCAGCAGGGTGTGACTCAACAGCTCTGATGGGATTCACAGTGTCCCCAGCTCCCCATGAGACCACACATTGTGTTCTCTTCAGGCTGGGGCCCTGGTACCCGGTGTGGACAGACTGGGGAATCAAGCAATGTGTGAGAAGACTCACATTGGAGGCTGCTATCACAGGAGGGGCAGCCCTGGAAATCTGGTGCACTGAGCTACCATTCACATCTCCAAAGGATTCTTTTTCCCCAGACCATCCCAAGGGAACTACCAGAATTGGTCAGGATCACCAGAGGGGAGAATACAACTCCGGAATGCCAAGGACTGGGATAGATGGAAAAACTGAACTATATATGTGAACTCTTGTATGTTAATTTTATTGAAGTTGGAAATGGAAATTAAAGTGGTCACTTAATTGCATACAATATCCTTTGAGGAAATGCAGGCAGAAGTATTACTTCCTCATGGTCAAATATAAATACACCCTGAACTTCCATGATCGGAAAACTTCTTAGTTATGAGAGAAATCACCAAAGGGGGTGGATATTGCCTGATTCTATTTCTGGCAGATATTTAGAGGATGTAAATTGATTGGGAATTGGGTAGAGGAGCAGCTTACCAGTGGAAGGGGGCAAGGGAAATGAGTAGTAGTGTAGAGCTCTGTAGGATTTCTCTTTGTAGTGAAGGCAATGTTGTGAGAATGGATGGTGGTGAGTGGAGTGCGACTCTGTGGTTCTGATTATTCTTTCTGTCATGTAAGCTCATGAGTGGCTGGCATGGGAACCTTTAAGGTCTAAATATTTATTATTGGTGCATATGAGAGATTTTTAAATAATTTCTGGAGACTTAAGACCAATAAAAATCTCTTTATCTAGATAAGCAAACAAGTTTTTTGCATAAGTGAAAACACTTGTTCCTGGGAAATCCACAGAGCAGCAAAATGTTCAAGGAACATGAGGTATTCAACCTTACTTCCATCTTCAGAAGAGAGAGAGAGAGAGAGAGAGAGAGAGAGAGAGAGAGAGTGTTTAACAGAGATAGAGAGAGAGAGTTAAACCAGGAAGGCTGAAATGTGGCTCTACCATATGAGTTTGTGAACTCTCTATGTTTTGTGTATGCTGCCTTTCTCTCTAGGGGATTAGATAATTTGGGCACCTATTCTGTAAGTTTGGAATTTATTGAAGATAAAAATGCTTTAGAAAAAATGTCTTGAGTGAAACAAAGTGAAGGACTAAGCTTTGGACTGAGGTTTGCCTCTTTCACCCATGAGAAATGAGCTTATATTCAGTCCTCACAGTAGATTGTGCACAGAATTACAAATTCCAAAAGGAGAGGTGGTATCATTTACCAAGAGAAGGTAAACAGAAGCCATCCAACCAGAAAGGCAATGAGGAGAGCCAGAGAAATGGATCCAGCAGCAAAATAAAGATCTGCGGGCATCTTCCAGAAAGGGAAATTGTCTTCTCCACCCCCAGTCATCCACTCAAAGATATCACCAAATTAGAGTATAAAAACATACAAGTGAGGCTTTATTAACACACCCCGCATAGTTTTTCAGATTACCACATCTGCAAGGAGATATTATATCCTTCCCAATATTTTAACTGGCCATCAGGGGCTGAAGGTAGCTCCAAAGTCGGGGGCAATAATGAAATATTCTGGCAGTATGGAAATCACAGACAATCCTGCAGTAAGATAATGGACTTCCAGTGGTCTCCCATGGAACATGATGGCAATTCCTCAAAAGCAGTGCTGTTCATCACACAGACCTTCCTGTGTGCTATGTCACGCAGGTCAAAAGTCATGGGCGGGAAGCGGCTGTGGCTCAATCAGTAGGGCTCCCGTTTACCATATGGGAGGCCCCGGGTTCCGTTCCCGGGGCCTCCTGGTGAAGGCAAGCCTGCCCGCACGGTGTGGTTAGCTGACCCAGCGAGCACAAGCAGCAAGGTGGGGATAAATGAATAAATAAATAAAAATCTTTAAAAACAAAAAAAAGTCATGGGCAAGTGGCATGGGTTGTCCTCATCTTGTTTGGCCAAGAGGGCTCTGGGAAAATGTGTGACCCACCGCCCCCACTGACTGCTTTTTGGTGCTTCAGGGACTGGAGGAGAGTACGGGCAGAAAGGTGCTAAGAGGCCTCTTGTGGGGAGTAAAAGAGGCCAGGCTCTGAGCCTCATAATCCATTCCAAGGCTGGGACTAATGGAGTTGATTGGTCCAAGCCCTGTCAGCTGTGAAGGGGCAGGGTGAAACTCAAGGCTGCTGAAGGGAAGGCAGCTGACAAAAAGGCAGTCATTTGGAGAGTGTTCTCTGAAGGGATAGCATAGCTTTCCAGTTCCTCCTTTCCACAGGGAAGCCTGTGGTCTTTGTTCCCAGAGACATGGGGTCTCCTCTCTTCCATGGAGGTGAGGCTCATTCCCCCGTGTTTCTGAAATCCAAAGCTCCTCATGCACCCACAGCAGGTGCCCAAGTCCCTCCCATTCCCTCTCAAGCTGAGAAAACACTGGCATCACTGCAGACATATTCCAATCGGCCTGATGGATGGGATTCCCCAGTCACAGAGCATGCTCCCACCAAGAAACTCATCTGGCTTGGAAGAGACCTCATGCCATTGGGGCAGGGCTCCAGAACACAGTGAACTCCTGCTATCTGAATGCAGCCCTGCAATGTCTGATGTACACATCTCCCCTGCAACTATCTGCTCTTGCAGGTGCACTCTGTGTCTTGTGGGCAGCAGGGATCCTACATCACCTGCACCATGGAGGCTCACATTTTGTGGGCCCTGTGTCATCTGGGGAGTGTGTTCAAGCCCTCTCCTTCACTGGTTAGGGGCTTCCATAGGAAGCAGCAGGAAGATGCTCACGAATTTCTCATGCTGTCTCTGGATGCCTTGCAGACAGCATGCTTTTGTGGAAACAGGCAGTTTGCCGACCGCTCCTCAGATACCTCTGTCACCTGTCAAATCTTTGGAGGGCACTGGAGAACTCAAATCCAGTGTCTCCACTGCCTCAGTGTTTTGGACACCATTGACCCATTCCTGGATATTCTCCTGGATATCCACCTGACTCAGAGGGTGAGCCATGCTCTGGAACATTTGGTGAAGTCCGAAGAGCTGGATGGTGGATTCCTATGTTTGCAGCACGTGTGAAATGAAGGTGTGGGTGTCCAAGACCTTGACTTTGCACACCTCACCAAAGGCCCTTATCCTGAAATGTTTCTCAGATTTCACAGGTGGCAAAATTGTGAAGCACGGGCAATATCTGGAGTGTCTCAACATGCGAGCATATACGTCTCAGCCGAATGGCGCACCGCTGTTAAATGATCTCTACACTGTGCTGGCCCATGCCAGATCCACTTGTCACACTAGGCATTACCTGTGTTATGTCAAAGCCAGGAGCGGCGAGTGGCACCAAATGGATGATGCTAAGGTCTCAGCCTGTGACGTTACTTCTCTCCTGAGCCAGCCAACCTATGCCCTCTTCTACATTCAGAAAAGAGAATTGCAGAGTGACAGTGAGATTTTGCCCCTGGGGGATGAACCAGTAGCCATTAAGGCAGAGGATGCAGATGAAGGAGTGAAGCAATCAGTGCCTGAAGGCAACTCCTGTATTAGAGTCCAGGGGTTGGAGGAGCAATGGCAAGAGACAACCACCAAAGAAATCACCTTGGATGAGTGGAAGTTACTCCAAGAACAAAAGTGATCAAAGCCATAATTCCAGCCCAGGGAGCTCGATGTTGCCCTGCCTCCGAATACTGTGGTGATCTACAAGCGAAAACACAGAGGCTTGGTAGAAAGGGATCAGCATGAATAGGAAAACATGGCACCCAACAACCCACCCAGGAGCATTTCCCATCAGCTGGTGATGGATTTGTGCAAAACTTTTTCCTCAGGTACGGGGGACAAAGGCAGCAAGAAGAAGGGAAAGTGTTTACTTGAGGGACTGCAGTGTTCTCAGTCTGAATTTTTCCACACACTCACACTCAGACATGATCAGACTCAGGCACCATGAGACTCACAAAGAGCTGCATGCATGTGCACAAACACACACACAGACACAGAGACATGCAAAGGAACCTGCATTCCTTGGGGTCCCATTGATGGAACAAGAAGTCAGTTTCAGCTGTGAGTGCAGGAGCCCTCAGCCCCTCCAAACCTTCATTCCATCAGGTTTGGAGTTGATTGGCAGATGCCACTGTCAGAAATATGCAGCAGGTTGAAACTCAACAGGGTTGGTGGGATTCACAGTGACCCAATCTTCCCATGAGTCCTCACATTGTGCTCTCTTCAGCACTGTCCTGTTTTATATATAAACACAGCAGCTCCCTTTAGCTAGGCCCCTGCCCTCTCTCAACTCTTTGTGAAATGGTCAGATTATGCCTTCTCACTTCAGTGACATTTTCTTGAAAGTCTCACTCTTTGAGGTTTCAGGTATCATCTGGGCTGAGCCTTCCTCTCCCACTCAGCAACACCCCAAGAGAAATGGTGGGGCTTGGCTCTCTGTTCTCAATGACAAGTTACAGAGCTTTTCCCCCCTTTAAAGAATGAGTTCCCCAGAGTTCCCAGGTGTGGGTCCCCTAAGTAGATCTGAGGGCTTCTTTAAGCCACTGCCATGATTGTATAGTTCAATTAGCTATTCCCTGTAGTGGAGAAAGCATTTGACAAATGCTTATAAGATCAGAAATCTAAGGAGGTCTGTTCCTGCTCAGGCAAAAATTGATCAGAGAATCCAGCCTCTGGCACATTTTCTGTGCAATTCAGCCCTTTTCAAGAGAGAGTATATGTTGCACAACTTGCACCTTCCTACCTGTCCTGTGGTACAAGGTACAAGTCCCCACTCCACTACCTTGGGAAGTGAGCCATCAACTGCATCCTACCATTTATGTGTTTATGGTGCATCCTGCCATTTTTTGTACTCATGGGGGTTTCTTCCTGGAATCTTGAAATGCAAATTTGGTTGGGGTTGGCCCAGGCAGGGTGGGATATGGTGGATTTCACTTCAGGTTGTACTCCATTTCTAAGCAAAATAAATGTTCTATTTAGTCAAATTAAAGTTTAAGTTTTTGTACTTCCACTTTAATGTACTTAACTTTAGATATTAGATATCTATCTATGCCAGTGTTTAGAATTAAAGCATTTTAATCCTGGCTAGCATGTCACAACCTGGGTGTGCATTGAGGAGCCAGTGCCTTACTGATGCACATTTAGATGGGTCTGTTTTATGAAAAATATTTGGATGATATCTCAGTCCTTTGCCTTTGCCCTTTACCTGTTTACCTTCTTGAGATCGATTTCTAAAAGTGAAATTTCTGGGTCAGTCTGAAGAGTCCTAGGGGTGGACTCAGGCTGTCCAAGTGACTTGGTGCACCTGGGCCTCTGCTCACCTACCCATATGTTCACCTGTGTGGTCTGTGCTGGGGACTTGTCAGAGCTGAAGTTCCTGGTCCTAGAATTCAGGGATCCAGGAAAACTAGACCCTGATACTTCTCTAGCAGATCCCATGACGGTCTTCAATTTTTCCTCCTGTGGGATCATGTATGTAGGGAGGAGGAGTCAATGCTTGGAGAGTGGGGTTGGAGCTTCATGCCCATGGCTGATCATGGTGGGCAGAGCATGAATATCTTGAGATTGGAGAAGAGCATGCAGGGAAAGGGACATGGCATTAATGCAGCATCTGCCAGGGCAGCAGGAAGAACAATGATGGGGATGTTTGCCAAGGGTTGGTGGAAGAATGTGGCGCACACAGAGCCCTCAGTGCTGGTGGTGTCATCTCTGGCCCTTGCACCCCCTCCAGCATTTCACATGGATGGTTCAGGAGCTACCAGCACTTATCCACCTTCCTCTCACCCACCCCCACTCTGCATATCTGGAACCTTCGCTCAGATTCACTGTTAGTCACATCCTTTCTTTTACCAAAATTCTGCATGTCCAAGTTTTGGGCATTTATATCTGTAATGATAAATGCCTCAATTCATTCAGTGATACATTCTGCATTCCCTAAAAGCACATTTCATGTATAGTTTTTGAGTTTCATTGGCTGTTCAGGCAAATACTTTGAAATGGATTGTGTTGAAAATGGAAATTAATTAGGTCATGGTTTTAAGGCTAAAATAAATTCCAAATCAAGGCATCAACAAAGTGATGCTTCCTCCCAGAAGGCTGTGGCATTCTGGGGCTGGCTGCTGGTAATTCTTGGCTCATCTGTCATATGGAAAGACATATGGTGGCACCTCCTGATCTTGCTCTTCTCTTCCAGGTCACATGGATTACCAGACTCTTGTTCTTTGTGACTTTCTCTCTGTCTCCAAGTTTCCTTCCACTTATAAAGGACTCTAAGAATAGGATGAAGACCCATCCTGATTGAGGTGGGCCACACATTAACTGAAAAAAATCTCATCAGAAAGTGTAAGTTACAATGGGTGGACACCCACAGGAATGGATGATTCAAGAACATGTTTTCCTGGAGTACATACAGCTTTAAACCAGCGCACAATTGATTTTGAAACCATCAGAATCTTTCAGAAAAGTTGCAAGCACAGTACAAACAATTTTTTCCTTGAGCCACTTAAGAGTAAGTTATTGAACTGCTATACTGTTATTCCCCTAATACTTAAATGTGCATTTCCCTCAAATAAGGAATTCTCCATAACCATATTACAGCCCTAGGTATCAGGAAATCAGCAGTGAAACATTATTGCCATCTAATCATCAGGCCCAGTAGAGTTTAGTCAGGTGCCCCAGTAGTGTGCCATGATAGGGAAAGTAGCCAGTCTACTGTCATGTGTTGCCTTTAGTTGTATTTAAATGACTTTTAGGTTTCCCATTCTTCCCTTGACTTTCCTGAACCTGACATTTTGACCATTGCAGGTCAGTTATTCTGTAGTGTATCCCCCTATGTGGTTTTGCCTGATGTTTCTGGTTATAAATCTTTGGGAAGAATATCACAGAAGTGGTGCCAGGTCCTCCTGGCATGCTGGCAGGTGCTCTTGATTTTACTCATCAACACACTAATGGTGTTCAACAAATTACCTGATGACCATGGTCCACCAAGTCCCTCCCCTATAAAGTTACTCTTTTCCTCTTTGTATAAGTATTTTTGTGGCAAGAGTGCTTTGAAACTATACAAATATCCTGTGTCTCATCAAAATTTCTGTATGCATGTATGTATTGTTTCAACTTGGATTCATGCTTTCCTGTTTAATTCAATAAGTTATAGTCTGTTTATATCATTACTTCTTCTAATGCTCAAATTTTCCTTGATTTGACCATTGAAGACCCTGTAAACTAATATCTTTGTCCTTTTGATAAATTCCCTTGATTCATTGAGCCCTTCCCTACTTTCTAGCAATAAAATGCTGTAAGCTCATGTTTTACTTTTCCTGCCACAGCCTGGGAATCAGCTATTTCTCCAAGGAGCCTGGTTCCTTTCAGTGGGGAATTGTGTCCAGATATCAAGATCTGGGTGCTGTGTGTGGTCCTTGCTGCAGGGTGGTGAGGGGTCTGTGGTACTCCTCCTCTGAGGTGGTCCCAGGGCCTTGGGAAACCTGAAGGAGCAGTTGGGGAGCCTGCATCTGGCTGACATGTCCAAGCCTCTAGTTGGTTTGAGGGTTGCTTGAGATGGTATTTCCAGGAGTGAACATGGTGGCCCCAGGAGGGGAGTACCCTGAAGTTCCCTTTTATATTTTTTTATTTTGAAATACTTTAAAAAATAATAGAAAACCATACAGAGAACACCAACATACTCCAGAAGTAGATCCCCAGATCCAAAAATTTAAAATATTTTGCCACATTTGTGACATCATTTGTCTATTTATTTTCCAAACATTTGCGATTAGGCTACATACATGCTCAGATGGTTATGGCCACTTGAGAGCCTGAAGCAAAGCTTGCAGCCTCAGGATCTATGTGTCAGTTAGTGCATGTGTGTATGTATTTGTGTGGATGGGAGAGTGAACTGGGCCTGGCCTCCTGTCAGTGTGAGATGTCTCCTCTGAGCTGCACAATCACATATGCAAGCCCCACCTAATGCTACCAACACCTGCCCAATCCCAAGGAAAACCAAACTCATGCACACACTTTAACAAAACAAAACCTTAGAGAGATCACACACAGAAACACCAGAAAAAGAGAATTCTGGCCCAAGTTCAGAGTGAGGCATGCATCAGATTCAAGAGGCTCTCTATTCTTAGAGGCAATTTTTAAAAAGCAAGAACATGAAAAGCAAAGCACAATCTTTCTTGTGAACATGTTAGGATTACAGATACATCTGATGTTATGTAAAAGATTGTGTGCTATTGAAGCTGAGGTACCAAGATACAGAAGAGATTGTTTGCTTTTCACCTCACCAGCCCTTGCATTCGTGTGAACATCTCACCTAATCATAGTCATTATCAGTGACAGGAATTTAACATTTGTGCAATATTAACAAAACTAAAGCACTTTTTGGAAATTCAGCATTTTCCTCATGAATGTCTTTTTCTGACCCAGGGTCAACTTTGCAGGAGCTGATATTTCACAGAATCCACTCCACTCCAGCCTTTAATATTTCCTCCATCTTTCCTATCTTTCATGACCTTGATTTGTGATTCTATTTTGGGACTCTTAGATGAAAAATCTCTAGATTAAACTATTTAAGAATTCTTTGTTACCCTTCAAATATTCTTTACCCATTAACCTAGAGTCTTTTTCTTAGACCTACACTCTTTTCATATACTTTTCTACACACGAAATGAATTATTGCATCAATGACAGATCTTCCTCCCGAAGGATTTCCACACCACGAGCAGCATCCATTCTTAGCTACTCTAAGCATTTCCATTCATGGTGTCTATTAATTTCACCTGTAAAATGACAATTCTCTTCTTTAGTCTTAAAGGATATCATGTTCTAGATCAGCTGTTTTTTTCTAACAGCACTTTCTCTTTGAGTTTCTAAAGTTTTTCTTTTTTTGTTGTTATTTTTAAAAAGATACTTAGATTACATAAATGTAACATTAAAAATGTAGGGGATTCCCATATACCTCACACCCTACCCCTCCCACACTTCCCCACACCAACAACATCCTTCACTAGTGTGAGAATATGATCCTCAGTGTAATTGTGCCTCCTTTGAATGTTTTTATTTCTTGTCTGCAAAGTTTTAGAGCATAGTCTTTGGTCTGCTGATATCTTCTCATTCTAGTAATGTTTTTATCCTCATGGAGCACAAAGTGCACCTTGCAATATGGATTGAGGTCATGCGTAAGTTTTGGAATTTCAAAATATTGCCTCTGATCACTTCCCTCTCTCTCTTCCTTACAGTATTACAACTCCATATTTATTCAACTGAGTTACTGTACACTTTATGCTTTTACTTACTCTTCACCCATTTCTATTTGTTCTCCTCATGCTTTCTTCTAGTTAAATTTCTATATTCCAGGCCGACAGTTCTTTCCACAGCCATGTCTCATCTACCTTTCTACATTCATTGAGTTATTTCTCTAGTAATTTTTTTTTTTTATTTCAAGGAACTTTTTATTGCTGTTATGCAGAGCTTTGCATTCATTATAGCTGTTTTATGTTTCTTATAGTAGCATAATTATATAAACTGACAACTTCTTACAAAATTAATAGTGTATTATAATGCTTATGTGAACATGCAGGCTAGATATCAGTATAATTTGAAACATCTCATAAACTTAGAGTAGTTCTGAAGACAATATCTGTAGTTATCCTCTGATACCTCAGAAATTATTTCTGAGAAGACAAGAAGTCTTTTAGTTTAGGCTTTTTTCTCTAGTAATTTTAAAGTAATTAAAATTCCATTTGGCTCATTTCCCTTCTATAAGTGTCTCTGCTAAAAGAAAAAGCCCCCCTTTTATGACATTAACATATTAATAACAATTATTCTGTGATCCCATGGGTAGATTTTTTAATATAACTTGCTTTGTTGGAGAAATAGTGATTTACAGAAATTCATACAGAAAGTATTGTTGCCAAATACATCCCTATTATTAGAATCTTGCATTAGTGTGGTACCTTGTTTACAATTGATGAAAGATTATTAGTATAATTGTACCATTAGCTATGGCCCATAATTTACATTGGTGCTCACTCTTTGTGTTGTATAGCCCTGTGGGTTTTTTTAAAAATTTTTATTGGACTAACATATTAACATATATATATATATATAAAATAAAATTTCCCCTGTTAACCATGTTCAAATAATAGTTCATTGCTGTTAATCTTTTTCACAATATTGTACTGCCATCACCACCATCCATTACTAGAACTTTTGCATCCCATAGAACAGGAATTCTACACAAATTAAGCATTAATTCCCCATTACCTACCCCTATCCAGCCCCTGTTCAATTGTATTCTATTTTCTGACTCTATGAATTTGCTTATTCTAGTGAATTCATATCAGTGAGATATGATACACGATATTTGTCCTTTTGTGTCTGGCTTATTTCACTCATCATAATGTCATCATAGCTAATCCATAGTGTCACATGTATCAGAACATCCTTTGTCTATATGCTGAATAATATTCCATCTCATGTATGTACCACATTTGGTTTATCCTCTCACCTGCTGATGAAAATTGTGCTGTTTCCATCTTTTGGAAAATGTGAATAATGTCACCATGAACATAGGTGTACAGATATGTGTTTAAGTCTCTGCTTTCAATTCTTTGGTATATCCCTAAAAGTGGGATACCTGAGTCATATGGTAATAATTATGGCAATTGTAACTTTCTGAAGAAAAGCCAATCTCTTTTCCAGTTTTGCCATTTGTATATCTTTTTTGGAGAAATATCTATTGAAGTCTTTGGTCCATTTTTAAATTGGGTTGTTTGCCTTTTTGTTGAGTTGTAGGATTTTTAAAAATATATTCTGAATATTAAACCCTTATTGGATATGTGGTTTCCAAATATTTTCTTCCATTATGTAGGGTGTTCTTTTTATTTTCATGATGTATGAATGTTTTTAAATCTGATGAACTCTCCTTTGTTTAGGTTTTCATTATTGTTCACCTTTTTGTTGTAAAATCCAAGAAACCATTGCCTAACACAAAGTCCAGAAGATGCTTCCCTGCATTTTCTCCTAGGAATTTTTCAGCTTTGGTTATCATGATTAGGTCTTTTATCCATTCTGAGTTGATGCTTGTATACAGTGTGTAGTAGGATCCACCTTCATTCTTTTGCATATAGAGATAGTTTTCCCAGGAACATTTTTTGAAGAAGTTATTCTTTATGCCATCAGGTGAACTTGGCACCCTTGTTGAAAATCAGATGGCCATAAATGTTAGGGTTGATTTCTGAGATCACAATTTTATTCCATTGATATATATGTCTGTCTTCTTTGACAATACCATGCTCTTTTTATTACTATGTCTTATAATAATTTTTTAAATATTTAAAAAAATTTGTCGTAGTAAATTTTAAAATAGGGATGTGTGAGTCCTCCAATTTCATTCTTCTTTTCCAAGATGCTTTAGTGACACAGGCTCCTTACCCTTCCATTTAAATTTTTCATTCTTCTTTTTTCAAGATGGCTTTGGCTATCTGGGAGCCCTTATATTTCCATATAATTTGATGATTGGTTTTTCTATTTCTGCAAAAGATACTTGGAATTTTGATTGAAATTGTATTGAATTTCTAAATTGCTTTGCGTAAGATTTACATCTTAACAACATTAGTCTTCCAATCCATGAACACAGAATATTTATCCATTTATTTAAATGTTTCCTGATTTTTTTTTTTTTTTTTTTTTTTTTTTTTTTTAGTTTTCTGTGTACAAGTCCTTTAGGTCCTTGGTTAAATTTATCCCTAGATATTTGATTCTTTTACTTGTTATTTTAAATGGAAGGATTTTTTTGATTCACTCTTCTGCTCATTCATTTCTAGTATATACAATCAATACTGAATTTTGGGTGTTGATCTTGTCCACCACCAATTTGCTGAATTTGTTTATTGGCTCTGATAACTTTGTTTTTTAAAGATTTTCTATAGAGAGAGATTTATATAATCTGCAAATGGTGAAAGTTTTACTTCCTTTACAATTTAGATCACTTTTTTAAATTTGCTTAACTCCTCTGGCTAGATCTCGTAGTACAATGTAGAATAACAGAGGTGACAATAAGCATCCTTGTCTTGTTCCAGATCTTAGAGGGAAATTGTCAGTATTTCACTATTGAATGTGATGTTAGTTGTGGGTTTTTCATATATGCCCTTTATTATGTTGTGGAAGTTTACTTCTATTCATATTTTTCTAAGTGGTTTATTCAAAAAAGGATGATAGATTTCATCAATGCCTTTTCTGCATCAGTGGAGAAGATCATGTGGTTTTATTCCCTTTGCTTTGTTGATGTGGTATACTGCATTAATTTTTTTATGTTGAACCACCCTTGTGTATCTGGGAAAAACCCCACTTGATAATGGTGGATAATTCTTTTGATGCATGGTTGGATTCAATTGGCATGTATTTGTTGAGTATTTTTGTACCTATATTCATAAAAGAAATTGGTCTGTAATTTTGTTTTAGTATCTTTTAGCAGGTTTCATCCAGAAGACAATATAAAATCTACCACCTGGTGGTACAGGTGGCAGAGGGAAGCATGTGAGTCACAGGCCACCCAGGACGTGATGCAAGACCCCAGACACAACCAGTGTCCTGGTCCACTTCAGAATGCGATGCTTGGCATGATTGACCAGACATCATCTGACATGCCCCGAGGCATCCTTTCTCAGGGGCTGGTTTCCTGGCACAGCTCCAGCCTGACCGCCAAAGGTGACTTGCGATATTTTTTCCGGTTAGGCACAGACTTGGGCTCAGTCAGGGGTCAGGGAATGAAAAATCTTTTGATGTCTAGAGTGATGCCCTTAGGAGTAGATACCAGCAGCAGCATTGAAGAGGGAAATCACATGGAGGAGGGCCTGGACAAACACTGGGACTAGTGCATGCACCAACCTGGCAGAGGCACCCTCTCTTGTCACCCACTCTGGTTTGGACAGTCTCATGGACTGTCAAGAGCAGATTGTAGTCTTGGGCTGGCAAGAGCTCCCTTGAGCCCTTTGTAAAGCCCAGGCCACCTTGGACTAGGACCATGGAAAGTAGGGCCTGACTACAACTTCAACACCAGGGAAAATGGGGAAATCATAATCAGTTTGATGCACACAGAGTTAATGCAGGTTGATGAGGGTGGAAGTGGGTGAGGGAAGATCCTATTTAAGTTACCTAATAGTATATCCAGGTGGAGAAAGTGCAACTAAAACCATTGGCTCCAGTAAAAGAGTGAGGCACTAGATCTAAATGGAACAAACTGATGAAATCAGTCCCTGCATGGATGGTAAGCAAACACTTGATGTCATAAGGAAGGGAAACTCATGTTGACAGAAAGATGCCACTTTAACATCAGTCAGGACAGATTCAGATGAAGGGGACCTGATACATTAGATGGAGAACATCCACATTTATAGGGTATTGGTATGTATGGACCAATGAACCTATGTCAGAGGAGTGCCCTCAATGCTCTCCTTCCACAAATCCACTGACATGCCTGCAAAGGGAAACACATCACACCAAGGTGGAGGACCAGTGGGGAGACTGCAGCAGAGGAAAACCACAAACAGAAGAGAGGTGGCATTCTCCAAATGCTGCAGAACTGGTGCACAGGGACCCTGGAGGGAAGGCTACCAGGATGGAGGGATAGGGACCCAAATTGGATTGGGTTAGTTGGTTTGACATGGGCCCTGCCAGGGGACTGCATGTGTCACCTGGCAGGCCTGGCTCTGGTCTTACCAATTCCCCCTCCTACCTCTTCTCCTAACTCAGGTCACAGGACCACCCTGACCCTGCAGCTGGAAGCCTACTCCTCTCTCCCTCCCTCACCTTGTTGTCCATCCCACCCCTGCCCCACAGAACTACCCTTACACCCTGTCCTTAGGCATGTGGAAGCCATGCCCATACCCAATAAGGAAAAAAATTCTGCAGAGCAAACAATGAGATAATACTACTCCCCTGTTAGAATGACAAAAAAAATCAGATCATACTCATGCATGGCTGGTGAATATGAAGAAACACAAAAACTCACTCATGACTTGTAAGAATGCAGAAAGAATTTCAATTTGGAAGACATTTTCATGATGACTGGCACAGGTGAACATGGTCTAACCATATTCCACCAGACAATGAACACCTAGTTATTTGCCCAAGTTATTTAAAACCTGATGTTCATACAAAACTCAAATGTAAATATTTATAGCAGCTTTATTGATCATCACCAAACATGGCCATATCATCTTTCAATTGGAAACTGTATAACCAAACTGTGCTCCATGCAAGCAGGGAAGGCTGGGCCCAAAGGGAATGAGCTGTCATGACTCAGACATGGATGACTCTCCAATTCATACTGCAGATTGAAAGAAGTAACCCTGAAAAGATTACACAGAGTTGGAAGCATGGTTTTCCTTTAGCTTGATGTTAATATCTCAGCCCCTCCATTTTCTAAAGTCAGGTGATAGCTGGAAAATGTGCTTCTTAAAATTTCATAAGCAGCTCATAAAATTCAAATATGCTAATTAAGTTGATTTTCTATTCATCTAATTTTAGAAGTTTACTCTTTGTACTTAGTTCTCTGGAAGGTATTAACCAGACCTTCTCAGATTTGCTTACAGGAATAAGATAATTCCTCAAAGTAAAACCAGACACAATGGTATAAATCTGTAACTTTTCTCAGAGACAAAAAGCTTGATATCCTTGAGCAATTGGCAGAGAAAGGAGCCATGGAGACCTTGCACCTGCACAATAACATTTAAATTGTTGTATATTGGCTGTTGAAACCAAGGACAATTAGACATACTTGAGACAAAACAGGGCTGAGAAATTGCACATACCCACCTCACAAGACACCTAGCATCACATGTTTTTCTTTTACCCTACATTTCTCCTTTGCCTATAAAAGCCCTAGTTCCCATTCTCACTTTGGACAGTTTTGGGGAAGTTTTCCCCCAGTTCCTTGCTTGTGCACTCACAATAAATCACCTTCTCACTGAGTGACATGTTTGTCCTTTGTGGTGCCAGATTTGGCAGGCCCTTCTATTGGAGATAATCATTCTTATGGTAACACAGGGAGGGAAGAGAAGATGCACCCCAAGTGCACAGGGTCAACCAGGCTCCAACAAGAAATGGAAAAAACAGGTAGGGTGGACCAGCCTGGAACCTAGCAGGGACAACTCTGTATCTGCAGGGTATCCTTTCAGTGAACAACATGGGAACATTTAACCCATAAGTTAACAGAGATAATTCACATATGGAAGAAGTTATTACAGAATAATTATATTCTATAAAATGGAATCATCCATAATATTAGATTCATCTAAAAGAAAGCATAACAGTAGAGAAAATGAAACTAAAACAATTCAGTTCAATGACAAAAAGTAAGGTACTAGGTGTAAATGGACTAAACCAATTACTGGAGCCTTGACATGAAATGCAAGTTGACTGAATACTGTAAGGAGAAGGCTGATGTTATCAGCATGAATTAATACAAAAACAAATAGATGCTTATTTCATGTCAGGTAGGACACAAAAGATTGTTTCTACAAAAAAAAGGGGGAAAGATATACCACACAAACATGGAGCCCAAGAAATTTGCTGCATCTCAATGAACATCAAATAAGGGAGACTTTAAACAGGAAGCATCATTGATCCTGTGAACAGAATGACAAAGGAGAAAAATCATACAAACATCTAGAAGAGGTGTGAGAAAATGTGTTTGATAAAATTCAACATTTATTCATTGAAAGTAATAATAAAAAAGTTAAATCTCCATTTCATTTCCACTGCAGTGGCTACAACTACAACAAATAATGACAAGTGTTGAAGAGGAAGAGGTGACAGACAAAGAAACACACATTCACTCCTGGTGGGATGTAAGATGTTGTAGACTGCCCCTGTGAAATAGTTTGGAAGCTACACATGGCCTTGGTGGTGAGCCCTACCCAACCCCAGCCCCTGCCCCTGCCACCCCTGGCCCAGCAGGTCAGAAATCCACCCCAGCACTGCTTCCGGCCCTCAAAACACTGCCCACACCCTTGCCTTGCCCCTGACTGCCCCACCATCCAAGGTCCCACCCCTACCCTAATGCCAGTAGTTCCAAGTACCACCCACACCAAAGATGAAGATCCCCTTCCCTAATTGGTCCTCACCCACCCTGAGTGTACCTGACAGGGTCCATCTTGTGAGTCATATATAAGTCCCCACCAGGTGACAGCCTACAACCCACCCAAACAGGCAGCGAGGAAGAGGGCTCACCCACCCCTCCACCGCGGAGCTTCCCAGCATGCCCCAAACCTGTCTTCCACCTGGCTTGGGATTTGGAAAATATCTTGAGGACACGGTGAGCCAGCTGGGACACTCTGCCTTGGAGACTCTCCATGCACCGGGGCAGACTTGAAAAGAGTTTCAGCATGGCCATGGCCTGGGAGACTCTGATAGTATGTTTGAGGCCTGAAGAGGCCTCAGGAGCCCAGTTCCTGGAGTCAGAGAGCAAGTGAGAGGGACTGAGTGACTTGGAAAAGGGGCAGGGGTTCAGGCGGGCAAGGACGCACGCGAGTAGGTTTCTTTTTCTGGAAATGAAACTTGTTCTTTGGAAAGAACCTCGAAGAGACCGACATATTTGGCTGAGCCTGGAAGGAGTGGGGATGGGGGGCATGTCATATGTGTGTTTTCATTTTAGTTTATCTTCTGGAAATGAAACTTATCCTTCATTTTGGAATCACGTCAAAATGACAGGCAAGGTGGAAAAGTGAAACTGAAACTAATAGCTCATGTGTGAGCTTCCAAATATCCCCAGATAGGGGCCGTGGCTAGAGAGGAAAGCTGTGCTTAGAGATGGGAACCCCTCCATTCTCCTCTTCAGGAGGAGACCCACAAGGTCTATGACAAAATAAAAGAACAAATCATTCATTCATTCATTCTTTGGGTTCATTCAGAATATGCATGATAAGCCAAAGGGGAGGAAGGAGAATAGAATGCAGACAGGCCTCAGGGGGAGAGAGAGCCCTGCCCCACCGATTGAGAACAGAATTCTCTCCCACATCAGGGCCACCCCTTACCCAGCAACAGCACACACAGGCAAACAATCCACTCTCCAACCATAGAGGACATCTGGTCCACCACCAAAGCACCCATATGAACAGTGCATTAGACAGCAGAATGGATCTGAATGCTGGGAGAGGGTCACACTTGGGCTGTGCTTATATGTGTCCTCCACAGACTTGAGCACCAGAAAAGAGTTACAAGGCCTAAGGAAAAATATTCTTGTCTTGTATAGGCTCCTCCAATTTCCAACAGGTCCCTCATGGCCCACCTCTCTTCTCACTATCTGACCTTCATTTCTTCCCAAAAGGTATACCTCAAGGACCTGAGTTGGAAGAGCAGAGTGGGAGGGATGAGAAAGACAGGGAGAGAGAGAAAGAGAGAGATCCAAATAACATGTTTCACACATCCTCAGTCTACAAACTTATGAGCTTTTCAATAAACATCTCCATAACTCAGCCCTGAGACACCCAAACAATCTTTTGCCCAAACTCTTCACACATTGCCCCACACTGATCCACAATTAATGTTCCTCACTGTCCCCATCTCTGACCCTTCAGTCACTGAATGATAATCTTCCACTGGTCAAGATACATTCTAATACCATGTCTAGAGCCCTGGCACATCACACAGAACTGACTCCACCCATTCCTTCCTCAGTTCACAGGACCTTCTTTGGGAATTTTCTGGAATCACTGGAACTCCAGGGTTGTTGAATATTTAACTTATAACAAGTAGAGCTTGCTTCTTCTTTATCCACACTTTCAAAACCCACTGGTACATAAAACAAACACTTTAGTTACTACACACTCATTGGACACATGCAAATGTTTACATTACACACATACAAATAAATTCTAGATGACTACACACAAAACCTGATTACATACAAAATGACATCATACATATATACTCTGATCATGAATACATTTCCCCTCCAACCATATTCTAAAATTTCTTTAATGACCACATCTGAGTAGTTTCTATTGTCTGTCTTCTAACAGAAAACAATAACAACAACAGTATATAACCAGAAAAATACCTGTATGAGGCATTGTAAAGCAATCAGTGCAGAGAGTATTGGGTTACAGTACCTGACAAAAGGGAAGCATAGGGAAGCAGATGTGGCTCAGGTGACTAGGCTCCTGCCTACAACATTGGAGGGTATTGGTTCAGATCCTGGGGCCTCTTAAAGAAGACAGCTAGCTGGCATGACAAACAGGTTCAGCCAGCTGACACAAGAGGCACAAGAAGAAAAAAACAATGGGAGACACAACAAAGCAAGAAGCAGAGTTTCCTGGTGCCTCCTAAAGAAGACAGCAAGCTGACATGATGGGCAGGCATGGTGAGATGACAAAACAAGATGACACAAGAGACATGGGGGAAAAACAGAATTAGGGACACAACAAAAGCAGGGAGTGGACATGGCTCAAGCAGTTAGGCACTTCCCTCCTCCATCAGGGGTCCCAGGTTCAGCTCCCGGTGTCTGCAAAAGAAACAAGGAGGATGAACAGACACAGCAAGTGAAAATCAACAAGGAGGTGGGAGAAATAAATAAATGAAATAAACCTTTTTTAAAAAGGAAGGACAATTATATGAGTGCCACAATTGTAAGGGCTTTCTTCCTGAGGCATTTGACATTTTTCAGGGTGGGGTATAAAGTCCCAGAAAAAAGAAACTTCTTTTGTGGATTATGGAAAAATAGACTGACATATTTGAAGGGACAGTATGCAAAATTTTGACTCCAGGTAGGTTGTAGGGAAGAGAGACTTGACAACAACTAAAAAGAGATTTATTATAAAGTGTTTTTAAAAGATCACAGGGTTGTACAAACAGAGATGACTAAAGGAACTAAGATTCCACAAAAGTAGAAGCCTTTATTAAATGAGACAAGATCACCAAACATTTTTACACATGGAAAATTTGCTTAGTTTGGACACTGAGCATAACAGGTAGAAAGACACTGTTAGGGAATAAAAACAAGGAGATGGTTATATAGACTGAAGTTGGGTAGATATTGGGTTGAAATCTAGTGTGTCTTCAAACTAGTGGATGATTTACCCACAGGCCATTAGTTCAGGGCTAGACAAGAAAGTGTAATATCTCATGCAGTACAAGGGTTCTTTGGAGATAACATCCAACCACAAGAAAATGTCTGCCATAAAAACAAAGAAGACTGATCTTAAAGACATGAAGGTTTGTCTGAGTATAAATCAAAGCAGTAATGAAGCCAGAATGGATATCAATTCCTGATTGACAGTGATGAGCCTTTCCTCATTCTGCCTAAGAGAGAATAGCTAATCTCATTGGGGAAAACATCAACTAAATTCTCTTTCTGTTTATTAGGCAATGTCTGACCTATCATAAATAACATTTTCTGTCCAAATTAACAGGGAATGTGATGAAGAATAAAGAGGAAAAATGACAAGATGAATAATTCTGCATATATTTTGAGATCAGAGTTAGAATAAAATTAATGTAGAATAAATATAATTATGTTACAAAAAATTGAGGAAATTGTAAGAAAAGTATGCAATGACAGAATTGCAATAGCTGAGAATTTGCCAAACTGTGGCCCATGGGTTATCTCAATGGATGAGTTTAACAAATGTCACACATAAAAAACAACATTAATGAACTTGAAGATCTTTGAATAGGATCTCTCTTTTCCAATGTGTGAAAGAGGGATAATTATCCATTACTGAGGTCAAAGACCAAGATTTATCTTGTCATTCTTGCAATGGAGAGATTTCCACCATTTTCTTCCCTAGTCTTCTGTATGTATGTATAGAGGGTGGGATCACAGCCAATTGGTGATTTGGGGGTTGATGACTGTTGTGTCAGGAATTGTTCAAGGTTATGTTGTCATGTGTCTTGATCTCATATTTGTTGAATAGTGCTATTTCTATACCTAGAAGAGGAAGTGCTTTATGAATACTTAAATTATGTATATAAGGAATCCTTAAAATGGAACACTTCACAAACCTTCAATGATTTCCCATATACTTTTTCATTGTGATCTCACTTTTCTTGTTGAAAAAAGCCTTTTCAAATAAAATTCTAATGTATGGAATTACACACTGCATTATTCTGGGTTCTGGGGAATTTTTATGTCAACATACCCATTATTATCCTGGACTGACATGTTTTTTATTTCTTTAACATAAGAGGATTCATTTTCAGTTCCATCATACATTTTGTTGACAATATTAAACAGAATTTTAATAGGATGAAAATGTATGTACCATCCTACTTTATATATAAAGTGCATGTGATTATTCATGTTAATTTCACACTTGCCATTTGCATACACATTAAAATCCCATGATAATAATTAAGACATGAAATTTTGCATTCTGTGTTTCAGTTTATAGTTTACAGTTTGAAATTTATTTGAAGTTATTTTCAGATTGATTAAAATCTATGTGTTTAGGACTGCACCAACAAATTATATTTTGACCAACATCAAATTTTCAGTAACAAATTTACTGCACACACATATATGTGCAAGTCCTAATCTATGGAGTTTAATCTGAATTTTTATTTATCTTTTACAAAATTCTGTACTAAATATTTTCAAACAACAAAAAAATTCTGTATTCTTTGATGGATTTTGAGCTTAATGTTTCTTTCAGAGATTTATTTGTTTTTATTCAAGTCTGAGCTGTCTGCTGTGAAATACGCCTTTAGGATTATATTCTTTTCTATGTAAGAATATTAATATTGTTTAAGGAGTGATTGCTCACTGAAGAAATTCCCTCATTCATAACACTGAGAAGACTTGATATAGTGTGAATCCTCTTATGCCTTGCAAGTGTTGTGTGAATGAGTGATTTCTCTTGATTTTCTTTTAATAACTTCTTAAGCATGAATTATCTCTGATAGGCTTTGTTCTTCTAGTAAATATTTTCAACTTTATTTATTGTCTTAGTGGTTATTCCTACTCTGAGTTTTCCTCTTGTGCTTGGTTGAATAATAGTGAATAATGATTGCAGGCCTAGAATTTATCTCATAGGATTTGACTTCTTTTGTTTAAAGCATAAATTGTAACTTAAGAATAATTATTGCAACAGTTTGAAGTTCTCCTAGGAATCCCCAAAACGGAGAGATTATGATTTGAACCAATTCATTACTGTGTGTCTGAGAACATTTTTTTGAACTGCATCAGTAAGGCATGACTCAGGTTGGCCTCTTGCTGTGTCTGATAAAAATAGAGACAGAGAGAGACACACACAATAAAAGGGAACTTCCATTTTAATCCTGTCTTGTGAGAGTAAGGACTCCAGTTTCATGTATTAACTGCAGAAAGTTAAAGAAGCTCTGAGAGACTGAGAGAAGAAGCCTGGAAAGAGACAGACCCATCTGTCCAGGAGATGGTGGATTCTGGAGGGGAAGGCAGAAACTTTGGTGGCCATCTTGCTTCACCATGTGGCAGCTGAGTTGGTAAGAAAGTATCTTTGCTGATACCTATACTGGACATCTCTTAGTTTCTGTAAGTTAAGAACAGTGACTCTAGGCTATGCCATATACATGGGATACATATGGTTTCTCACCAGTGTGACATGTTACTTAAGTTCATAAAAATAAACTCTTTCCCACATAGATCACCCCTTTATGATTTATCTCCAGTGTGTTTTCTCATATTTTCTGAAGACTAAACATTTATTGAAGACATTCCCACATAGCTGACATTCATAGGGTTTCTTTACATTATGAGTTTTCCCATAACTTTGAAGAATTGAACATCTATTGGAGGTTTTTCCACATAAATATATATAGTGTCTCTCTCCAATATGAATCTTCTCATAACATCTAAGAGAAGAATAACTAGCAAAGAACTTTACACATGGTTAACATTGATTATGTTTATTTCCAGTGTGAGTCCCCTCATGTTGTCTAAGGTTACATATATTGGATGTTTTCCAAAACATTACAGCCATATGGTTTCTCCCAAGTTTGAATTAATTTGTCTTATCTAGGGTAGAACTTCCACTGAATGCTTTCCCCCATGTGTGACATTCATATATTTTCTCTCCAGTGTGAAGTCTCTCATGTTTTCTAAATTTTGAACTGGTATTAAGGGATTTGCCATCATATGGCATTCATATCACTTCTTTCCAGTGCTAGTATTCTCTTTTCATTTATGGTCAGAATTTTATCAAAGGTTTTCTCATATAGATGGCATTCCATTGTTTCTCTCCAAAGTAAATTCCATTATAATGTCTACTGATAAAGATTCAAAGATTTCTCACATGGATGTCATCTGTAAAATTTACTTCTACTGTGAATTTGTTAAGTTGATTGAAAGTTGACTGTCCCAGAGGATTTTTCCAAATTCTTTGCTAAAATAAGGTTTCTTTCTCATGACATTTAAGTCACCTTGAGTCACTGTGGATCTCTGATTGAAATATTTTCACAATCATTATATTCAAAGGGATTCTGTCATGTGTGCTATTTTTAATTTTGGGAAACAGATGAGAGACTAAATATTTCTCCTTAGACATTAATTTGTTCATTTCCCAACATATGAATTCTAGAGTAATAATTCAGTAATAGTCTCCAATTAAAATGTTTCCCATCTTGGTCACATGCAGCCATGTTACTCTCTGGCGTGCACAGAAACTTGCTCTTTTTAACCATCACAAATGGCAAAGTGCCCAATTTTGAGAAATTCTTTAAGTTTAAAAAACAAGATATATGGATCAGGTTTATGCAATTGTATATTTACAAGACTTCAAATTATAGTTTTGAGCTATAATATAGTTTTAAGGTTAATTTTTTCCTTAAAATCAAATGTAATACATTTTGCTTGATCAGCACTTAATCCAACTTCAGTGACAATCACATGATTTTGCTGAATTATTTACTTATATTTTCCCCATTTATCTAATTATATACCCATGGTTCATATCCATGAACTTACCAATAACATGATGGTAGATGTGTCTTCCTGCCAACATATTGTATTCTACTTTTGTAAGGCCATTTTTCTGCCTGAAATAATTGAAAACAAACAAACAAACAATACATTGCTAGAGTAGAATTAGGAGAAAGAAAATGTAGAAATTTCCCCAAAGTTCATATATTTCAAATATTGATTCTTAGTTTGGTAAATAATTTCAAATTAAGGAATAATCTAGGGCACTGATAATTAAAAAGGCTTTTCAGGATTTAAAAATGAAAAGAGAGAAAAGAAAATTGGAAGTTGTGCAGGTAGGGGGAGGGAAAATCTTCAAAGAGGAAGATCAGGACAAGGGCCAAAATTTATTTCCACTAGTATATGTTATCCCTTTTCCTAAAGACAAATACACTTGAATACAGATTGACAAGTTCAAGGAATAATGGCACCATAGGAGGAAATTTTTCCACTTATTCTCATCTATATTTCAGAAAATTTGTCAATGGAATATTGTAAATATGAACAGTTGATATTTACAAGGACCTATTCATTCAATCATTAAACTCCTCATACTTAACACATGTTCTTGGAGTATTTACCTGTACTTTTGAGTAGTCTTATGTATCTTCTTTCCACAGTCCCCTTTTTTGTTCCACTTGAAATATTACATTTGATTTGAAGGCCTGATGTTCTGTCATGTGGAATAGGTAAAAGAATTTTGAGTTCTGTATTTTAACAGTGCATGAAAATAGAATCCAGGGCAGGATATTGAGGTACAATGAAGTTATCATTGAAGGTATACCATGGAAATTGTCCCTAGAATACAAGACATTGACAATCCTTTAATAGTAATGAGTAACTCTTGACTTTGTATCCAAATTCAGTGATAATTCTAGATATTAATGTTTACAGTATAAGTTCAAACACAGAATTCAAAATACTCAGACTTTTCCAACATAGAGAAAATCTATGTTTCCACAGTGGTTGAAAATAATTTCCAAAAAGAATCTAATAAATATAAACATCAATAGAACACTGTAAGCTCAATGTGGAAATGATATGCTTATTATTTTTACTACTATGACCTAAAATATCAGCATAATTCAAAAGGCAGAATAATTGCTTATAAAATATCTAATCCATATATTTATGTAGTCAAAATTATTCATTTTGTTCCCAATGCTGTTCTAGCATTGGAGACTAAGTGGCAAGAAAGATGTGAAATTTTGTTTAAGAAAATCACATTCTATGAATTGAAAAAGAATATATAACTAAAAATTAGGGAATCATTTATTTTAAATAGTTGTAGGGATTAAAAGTAATAAGGAGTTGATGATAGACAATACCCAACCAAAGGAACAGAGTGTGTCTGCAATTGGAAGCAAGATAGTTCCATTCATCTTCCCCATGGTTTCTAACTCCCTCTCAATTAAAAGCAGACTTGTGGGAGATGTTTGTGTGGGATGTGGTGGGAGGTGTGGGAGGTGGGCATCATGGGAATCCCGGTGGGTTCCGTGTAATATTTTGGGTAATCTAAGCACCTCTTAAAATATATGTGTATATATATATATATATAAATAACATTTTTGTAAGCAAATACACATATATGCATATATATTTATATATCATTTTGCAAATGTTTGTATGTATTGTGAGAATTTTGATTTTTACCCATAATAAAAAAAAAAAGCAGACTAGATATCACCATCCCCAAATCCCCAAGTTTGCAGAATGAAAAATGGACTAAAGTAGACATTATTATTCTGCTATAAACTTATTATTATTCTAGCAACGGAAGAACTCTTATCATTAATGTAAAGACAGTGGCTACTAGAGGTTGTAAAGGGTGGGAGAGGGAAGAATAAGTGAAATATGGAGGCATTTTCAGGACATTGGAATTATCCTGTATGATGTTGCAATGATGGATACAGGCCATTGTATATTTTGTCAAAACTTACAAAATTATGTGGGACAGAGTGTAACCTATAATGTAAATTGTAGCCCATGGTTAGTAGCAATGCTTCAATATGAGTTGCTCAATTGTAACAAATACACCACACTAATGAAGGATGGTGTTATTATGGGAAAATGTGGGAGGGAGAGGCAGTGGAGCATATGGGAATCCCTTAATTTTTTTGTTACATTTATGTAATCTAAAGCTTCATTAAAAATTAAAAAAAATTAATGAAGTATGATTGGAGTGGTATATGGGGAAGGTCATCTAAGTATTTTTTGTAGAGATAGATTAGATAGATAATTAGAAAGTGTGGTAGTTTGAGTCTTTTATTGACCTAAGAAAAGGTCATGTCCTTAGGGCTAAATCATTCTTTTGATATGAACCTATTGTAGGCAGGGCATTTTGATTAGATTACTTCAGGTAAAGGTCTTTTGTTTAGATTACTTCAGTAAGGCATAATTCAGGGTGGATGTCAATCCTTTTATTGGAATCATTTATAAACAAGATAAATACAAAAAAGAAACACACAAGATCACAGAAAGAAACCCCCAGAAACTAAGAGAAAGTCCCAGAAGCCAGAACCTGTGGGTGGTGGAGCCCAGAAAATAATGCAGAGCCCAGCAGATGCTGTCATATGCCTTGACATTTGACAGAGGAATCCAGAGTCACTAGAAATGATCTAGTCTTTGGTGAGAAATCATCACAGGGTGATGTCTTTATTTATACACTTATTTATACACTTTTCTCAGTGTACAACTCATTTCCAGCATATTGCTTTCAGCAACTTTTAGCAAATTAAAACAGATAAATAGATAGAAAGATAGATATAGATAAATTTAGGGAGTAGCTTATTGAGACCAGATGATTGATATTCTCTAGCATTACAATTCTTAACAACTTTCTCTGGTATGTACCCATTAGAGTTCGCTCTTCCTTGGTGAAGCCTATAGACATTCCTTTGAAAGTCATGACTCCTAAAACATCATAGACATTCAGGGTCAAACAGGACCATCACTACCAATGTCTAAATTAGGATGATCATTTGACAGCACTGAGAAAGTGGGAGCTGTGTGTATAGAAAGAGCAAACTGGTTTTTGGGTTCCTGTCAGATCATCCTCTGTGGTGACTTTCCATGTGCTTTTCACATACATACTCTGAATATATAAATCTTCATTATAATGTGATCACATGACAGGTGGTGTGACATAACCTGGACATTTCCCAATAGTTAATTATGATTTCCAGATGGTTACTATAAATTTTGCACTTGAGCATTCATTACATAAACAATATTCTCCAACAATTTCATAAAAATCTATTTATCAAAATAAAAAATATCCATGATATGTCACCTTTAAAACATGACTATGGTTAGATTATTTACCTAGATGACATCAGTTTTCTGTCTTCTATAAAGTGGTTTAAAAACCTGTTATTAGCTTAAAAGTCTCAAATGAGCTAATGTGTAATGTGCCTCTCATCTAAATATGAGCCAAAGGTCTATTATCCATTAAAGTGGCAGTTGACTTTGAAACATTGACTATCATTCTGAAGCACTGAAAAGACTTTGTACAGATTATGGGATCCATAAGTGCTGCCTCTCTTGACTCTATATAACTCAGGTGTTCATTTTACATATAAGTAAATGTTGTTCAAGTGTGCATATGATTCAAGACTACTTATTATAAAATTGTTCTATCCTGATCATTCCTGTAATATGAGATTCCTCATTTTCAAATTTTTTTCTGGGTCCACAAGCATAGGTTTTCATTTTCTCTCTTGTATCTTCAATACAAGATAAAATACAGTGACTCTTGTTTGTCTAATAGATGAAGAAGTCTCTTGATTTGTTTTGGTCTCTCCAATTCTTCAAAATTTCTAAAGAGCCATAAATTTTCATTGCATTCTATGTCTGAATGAACAACCAAAATTAAGGAAAAATTATTTCCTATTTATGTCTTCCATTTATCAAATTTGAAGAAATGTTATCTGAAGGAGGAAAAATTGGCAATTGGGGACAATGGTGGTAATGAAAATTTTAGATACATTTTATTGAGGTTTTCAAAATATGCAGTAGAGTCTATCAAAATTTTAGAAATTTAAAATTAGGAAATAAATATGTGATTCCTCATTGCCTTCTCTGTCCAAAAACATCCTGTGTGCCCACATCAAGAATTCACTTTCTTCTTCACCCAAACATCTGTAACACTGGGCTGATTGAACTAAACTGCTGAAACAGTAACCTCCTTAATGGACTTAAAACTTCTATCCTTATTCATTTCTAACACCTATGTTAAATATGTTTTTAAGCTGATGGCAGGTACTAAATAATAAGTGAGTGTATTATTTCTCCAAAAAAGACCTGATACTGGATGAAAAAAGAAATCCTCTCTCATATTTTCAGGTAATACACAGCATTAGTGGAGGTTGGAACAATTTAGTGTAATGTTAGGAAAGAGATTACTTACTGATGAGGCCTTAGTCTACCATAACCATCCTAGAGTTCTGGAAAAGCTAAACTGGAGCTCAGATCATTGAATAGTTCTTGAACACACTTAGACTATCCATGCTGTGGTGGTTTGAAGCTATATGTATCCCAGAAAAGTATATTTTTATAGTTAATCCATTCCTGTGCACCTGGACTCATCCTAAGCAGGATATTTTGGTGAAGTTAAGGTGTCACTCACCTCATTCAAGTTGGGTCTTCATCCTCTTACTGGAGTCCTTTATAAGTGAATGAAATTCAGACAAAGAGAAAGAAAACCACAGAAGCAAGAAACTGAAGAAAAAAAACCACACACACCAGGAAATGCCACCATTTACCTTGTAATGTGACAGAGGAGTCCTGGATTGTTAGAAGCTGGTCTTCCAGAAGAAAGTATCATCTTGATAATGCCTTGATTTGGACATTTTCATGGCCCCAAAACTGATATCTGCTTTAATCATCCTAGGAAATAAAAGCATATGCCAGAAGGAGAAACCTACACAGTATAGTATAGAACCTATACTTCTAGCAACAGAAGTATAATTTCTATTGAAAAAAGAATTTCCTTCTCACCAGTGGTTATGTCCTCAAAATCTCATTTGACAACAGTCTTCCTCTGTGTTTTCACTCACAACCATATAAGCATTAGGTGGGAAAGTCTTAGGATGGGAAAAGAAGTTATGAGAAATCAGTCTTCAGAATTTCCTGACCCACTTATCATGAAGTCCCATGCCTTTACCTGGAGGTAACCCCTACTCCAATGAACAGGATTATTTAGAGTACTACAAGAAAAATATGAAAAGGGTTTTCCCTTCCCAGGGTCAAATGAAGATTGCTATGGCTACTCTTGCTATAAGGAAGATAAAAATACCATCACTGTACAGGTAAGAACATGGAAACATTGAGTTTTGCAGTTAATTATCTCACAACATTCAGAGACATAGGATAATCTGGAATAGGCAAAACTGTAGAGACAATAAAACAAAGTGGTTGGCAGGGGATTTTGGGGGATCTGAATATATGAAGCAGAGTAGATGTTTAGGTTAATGAAACTAGTCTATGATCCGCTACCAGTGGATATGTGACACTATTCATTTTGTCAAAGCACATAGTAGAGTCGATATGAAGATGGAACAATTTAGATAAGTACAGACTTCATTTAATACAAATATACCAGTATTGGTCAGTCAATTGTAACAAATATACCATATTAATTGAAGAAGTTAATAACAGGGAAAGTGTGTGCAGTAGGAAAGAATATATATGAACACTCTGTATTTTCTGCTTAATTTTTCTGTAAGTCTAAAATTATACATTAAATTATATTAATATAAAAGAAGTTCCACACCCACTTGTTCTTCCCCATCCTCACTCAGCCATAAGCAATCACTTATTTTTTTCATCTCTATGCATTTCCCATTCTGGACCTTCATATGTATTGAGTCACATAATATCAAGGCCTCTGGGATTAATTCCTTCACTTACCATGTTGTCAAGGTCCATTTTGATTGTAACCTGTACCAGGACTCCATTCCTTTCTATGGCCAAATAATATTTCTTTGTTTAGATAAACTAACTTGTGTTTGTCCATTAGTTATGGACATTTGTGTGGTTTCCACAATTGCGTATTATGAATTATGTTACAAGTTTATGAATTCATGCACAAGTTTTTTTGTGGACATATTTTTTTTTATTTCTCTTGGGTACAGGTTTAGGAGTGGCTTTGCTGGTACAAATGTTACTCTATGTTTCTTTTATTTAAGGAATGGCCACAGTGTTTTCTGATGTTATGGTACCATTTTATATTTCTACAAATAGTTTATGAGGGTTCCAGTTTCTTTACATCCTCACCATACATTGATAATATCACTTTTTGTTTGTATTCATCCTAATGGATGGGAAGTGGTATATAACGGTTGTTTTGAATTAAACTTCCCTGATGACTAAAAATTTTATTTTCCTTTTCATGTGCTGATTTGTCATTTGTATAACTTCTTTCCAGAAATGTATATCCCAATCCTTTGCTCATTTTGTGTTATCTTTTTGCTATTGATTTGTAAATGTTCTTTATATATTCTTGAAATATGTCTTGTCAAGTATATGATTTGCATCCATTATTTTCCTCATCAATGTTGTCCTTTCACTTTCTTGACATTTTCCTTTAAAGCAAGAAGTTTTGCACTAATTTTCTTTTAGATATGCATATCCAGTCCCCCCAGCACCATTTGTTGAATAGATTGTTCTATCCCAACTGGGTGGACTTGACAGCTTTGTCAAAAATCAACTGACAATAGATGTGAGGGTCTATTCCTGAATTTGCAAGTTGACTTCCTTAGTCAGTAAGTCTATTTTTATGCCAATAACATATTAGTTTTTTTTTCCTTTGTTTTGTTTTGTTATTTTACCACTGTAGCTTATCAATCTGCTTTAAAGTCAGGAAGTAAATGTCCTCCAAATCTGGTATTCTTTTTTAAGATATGTTTAACTATTCAGGGCCCATTAATTACCACTCCAAATAAATTTGATAACTGGCTCCTCCATTTCTGAAATGTAGGCTAGTGGAATTTTTATTGGGTTTAAGTTGAGTCTTTAATTCAATTTGGGTAAAATCTACATCTTAACAATATTTTTCCTCCAATCCATGAACGCAAAATGTCTTTCCATTTGTTTAGGTCTCCTTTGATTTATTTTTAGCAATGTTTGGAGTTTTCTGAATACAGATCTTTTACATACTTGGTTAAGTTTATTTCTAAATTTTTAATAACTTTAGTTGCTATTGTAAATGGAATTTTATTCCTGATTTCCTCCTCATTTTGCTCATTACTAGTGGATAGAAACACTACTGACTTTTGCCTGTTAATCTTGTATCCTGCCAATTTGCAGAACTCATTTATTAGCACTAGCAGCTTTGTAGATTGTTGGAGGGTCTATCTATGTATAGGATAATGTCATCTGCAAATAGCAAAAGTTCTACTTCTTCCTGTCCAATTTGGATTTCTGTTTCTTTTACCTGCCTAATTGCTATATCTATCACTTCTAGCAAAATATTGAATAACAGTAGTGACAGTGGGCATTCTAGTGTTCTTCCTAATATCAGCAGTAAAGATGTCAATCTTTCACCATGGAAATCTGTGTTAGCTCTTGTGTTTCATATATACCATTTATCTTGTTGAGGAAATTTCCTTCTGCTCCTATCTTTTACTGTTTTTTTTTTAAAGATTTATTTATTTACTTTATCCATTTTAACACCCCCCCTTCCCCATTTGCTGTTTTGTGTCCATTCACTGGGCAATTCTCTGTGTTTTTCTGCTATCTCTTCTCATCCTCCTCCTCCAGGCTTCACCAGGATTAGATCCTGGAGACTTCCAATGTAGGAGAGAGGTATTTTGCCGCCTGCACCACCTTAGCTCCTGGCTTCCGGAGCATTCGGAGCATCTCGTCTTGTCTCTCCCCTGCGTCTCTCTCTTGTTGCGTCATCATCTTGCTGCATGGCTCCCAGGGCCTGGTGGCTCACCAGCACACAGAGCCTGGCAGCCCGTGCGCCTTCTCTCTCTCTATTTTTTTTAATTTTTACCGGGAGGTCCCAGGGATCGAACCCAGGTCCCTCCATATGGCAGACAGACGCCCAACCATTTGAGCCACATCCGCCCCCCTTTTACTGTGTTTTAATCAAGAAAGGATGCTGGCTTTTGTCAAATGCCTTTTCTGCATCAATCAAGATGCTCACGTGATTTTTCTCTTCTTATTTTTTATGGTGGTATATTACATTAATTGATTTTCTTGTGTTGAACCACACTTGCATACCTGGTATAAAACCCACATGATCATAGTGTATACTTTTTTTTTTTTAGGTACTGGGGATTGAACCCAGGACCTGGTATGTGAGAAAGCTGGCGTTTAACCACTGAGCCACATCATCTCCCCTGAATTGTTTTTTCATTTATTTGCTTGTTATTGTTTTTTAGGAGGCACCAGGGACAAACCCAGGACCTCCAGTGTGGGAAGCAGTAACTCAGCCACTGAGCAACATCCACTCTCCCATGGTGTATAATACTTTTAAAGTGCAGATGGATTAGATTTGCAAGTATTTTGTTGAGGATATTTACATCTATATTTATTAGAGAGATTGGTATGTAAGTTTCTTTTCTTGGAGTATCTTTGGCTTTGGTAGTAGGGTGATGTTAGCTTCACAGAATGGATTAAGTAGCAGTCCCTCCTCTTCAATTTTGTGGAATATTTTAAGGAATATTGATATTAAGTCTTCTTAGAATGATCCATAGAATTCATTTGTGAAGCCTTTTTGTCCTGGGCTTTGCTTTATTGGTAGTTTGTTGCTGACTGATTCAATCTCTTTAATTTTGACTGTTATGTTTTGATGTCATCTATGTCTTCTAGAGTCAGTGTAGGTTCTTCATGTGCTTCTAGAAGTTTGTAGATTTCATCTAAGTAGGTGAGTTTGTTGGCATACAGTTGTTCATAGTATCCTCTTATGATGTTTATTTCTGTGATATAAGTGATAATGTGCCTCCTCACATTCTTGATTTTGTTTGCATCTTCTTTGTCTTTTCCTTGTCAGACTAGATAAGAGTGTGTCAATTTTGTTGATTATCTCCAAGAACACACTTTTTATTTTATTGAACCTTCTCACTTGAAGGAGTGAGATTCCTTTCCAATTTCTCCTCTGAGGATGTTGATCTGTTCTGTTTTTTCTTAGGGGGTAGCAGGGATTGAACCCAGGACTTCATACATGGGAAGCAGGCATTCAACCACTGACCTACATGTGCTCCCCAATGTGAATAGCTTTTGTTTGTTCTTTTGTCTTTAGAATGTACTGGGGAATGAACCTGGGACCTCATACATGGGAAGCAGGCACCCAACCACTTGAGCTACACCTGCTCCCATGTGCTGTTTCTTTTTTATTTGCCTTTATATATGTTTAATATTCCTTTCATCATCTCTAGATGTTTTTACCTGGAGGGCTAATTTTGGTAGGAGGCTCTTCCCAGAGTTGGCCTTCCCAAATCAGTTTTCCCAGGCAAAACAGGCCCAGGGACACACAAAGTGGATGTACATTATTTCCAATGTGTCCTGTAGTGGAAATTTGAAGAGCTGCCAATCTTCTCTTTGATGTCTCCCAGAATTTGTGGTTTTCTGACATATCCAGCAGATGATGCTTTTAACCCAACTGTTCCTTGCATTCCTAATGTGGTACTTTGCCTTTCATTCTCAGACAACTTTGCTCCTGTCAGCATTTGGTGAAGATAGAGGCTGTCAGCTGAATTGGAGCAAGAAGGAACTGTTGTGTGTATCCCATACCTTGTGATGTGATTTCTCTAATAAACCACCACAACCTGTACTGGGCCTTGTTCAGCCCCCTTTTTCTTGTAAAATAGCTGCCCATCAGCAAGCTGTTCCCCCACTACCCCAATATGGCTCTGTGTCTCTAAATTAACCCCAATCCCTTCCCTGCTGGGGGTCTTTTTGAAACAGAGGTTGCTGATTGCTTTCTGTCCTTGTTGGATTGAAATTGCCCCTCTTGCCTCCAAGAAACTGATAAAGCTTTCTCCCACTTCCTCCTCTGCCAAAGGCTGGCTTGTAGCAGAGGCTGTGGTGTGAATTTCTATCCTAGACAGGTTGAAACTCTCCTTCTTGCCCCAAGAAATTGATCAAATTCTGATCAAATTCCTCCTCTGCTGGGGGAGGATGGTAGCAGTGGCTGCTCATGGCTTTCTGAGTTGGGTGGGTTGACACTATATCTCCTTAGAGCTGGAATCCAGTATTCTGAATTAATAAATCAAAAGCCACAGTCCATACCCATCCATGTACCCCTCAACTACTTTTTCAAAAGGGAGCTTTTATTTCCAGTCATGGCGTGGCTCCCAAGGGGGTCTGGCATGCCAATAGAACATAACCACAAACTTCCATAGTGTGGAGGAATGTACTTACAAATCTTCATCACAGTTTGTCTGTCTCTTCCTTCTCCTCTTCCATGGAGGGTACACAGTGTTCTTCATGTCTCTGGAGCCCCCAAACAGTTGACTAAGAAAAATCTCTATTGATTATTAGCTGCTCTGAAAGACAGACTGAATCCCTGAGCTCCTTATTCCACCATCTTGGATCCCACATCCTATGCAATTCTTTGATGAACATAGGATTGTTGATTGACAGGTTTGTTCTTTAAGAACTTTGAATGTGTTATTCCACTACACTATAGCCTACATAGTTTATGGTGAGCAATTAGATACTATTCTTTTTTAGTTTCCTTTGTAAGTGATAAGCTGTTTTATCTTACTAATTTGAAGATTTTTCCTATTGATTTTGAATTTCAGCATATTTTCTCTGATATGTCTATTTGTGAGTCTCTGTGTTTATCCATCTTTGAGTTCATTGAGCTTCCTAGCTTACTTGATTAATCCTTTGTTGTTTCTGACCACAGTAGTGCTCCTCTCAGCCATCTATTCCCTAATTCTTTCTCTCAATCTAGCTGACCCACAGAGTAGCCTATATATTCACTGATCAATGGATTCCTCCCACTTGTTCCCACCACAACTTACAACTCCCACTCATTTTTAGATGACACTTAGGGTCAAATATCTCCACACTGTTACAAGATTTTTCAGATCCTCTGGGAGTACATTAGTCTTTATCTGTGTTACAACCTGTTTCTCAACCCAGTAAAAACTTCGAAGTCAGGGGAGATAGGAACAATGGCATGCTTTGATTTCATTTGCACCTTTGTTTTAGGAGCTAAGTGCACAATGGATTTGGGGAGAGTTTATATGTCTTCTTGGTTAGCTTCTCCTGTCTAGATACCACCCCCTTCACAGGCTTGGCATTTAAGGTGAAGGTCTCAATATTCTAAGTGGTGCCCACATCTCATGTAGAGCTTCTTTTTCCTTCATTGTGTTAATGTGGTGTGTTATATAAATTGATTTTCTTATGTTGAACCATCTTTGTAAACTAGGAATAAATCTCACTTGATCATTCTGTATAATTCTTTTAATATAATGTAGGATTGATTTTCTTACTATTTTCTTGAGAATTTGTGCATCTATATTCTTAAGAAACATTGGTCTGTAGTTTCCTTTTCTGGTGTTATCTACATCTGACTTTGGTATGAGGATGATATTGCCCTCAGAATTAATTTGGGGTTTTTTCCTCCTATTCAATTCTCTGGAAGAGTTGAGAGTAATTGGAACCAAGTCTCCTTGGAATATTTTGTAGAAATATCATGCATAGCCATTTCTTCCTGAGCTTTTCTTTGTTGGGAAATTTTTTAAATTACCGATTCAGTGTCTTTACTAATAATTTGTTTGTTGAGATCTTCTGTTTCCTCTTGAGTCAATGTAGGTAGGTAGTATGTTTTTCATAATTTGTCCATTTTATCTAAGTTATCTAATTTACTGTGTACAGTTGTTTATAGAAAATTATTATAATCCTTTTTATTTCAGCATGGCCACTGTAATGTGATATGAAATGAATTCTACATTAATTTATTGCATAATTCATAAGTGAAGGAAATGCTAGATTTCAGTTAGATGTCAGAGAAAATAAAGATAATAAGTGATTTTTTTTTCAATTCAATCTCAAGAAGTTCATGGACTCTTGGTTAAGAACCCCTGATTTAAAGCATTTCAAACCACTGCATTTTTGCCTCCATCGTACTTGACAATAAGTCAACACTCAATCTAATTGGGACTTCCTTGTACATAACATGTTGCTTGTCTCCTGTGGCTTTCAAAACTCTCTCCTTGTCTGTTTCATTGAATAGAGTGATGAATATATGATGGGGTGTATTTTCTTCATATTCATCTTGTTTATGTTCTCTGGGACTTTTCAATGTGCATAACATGTGTTTTGCTAAATTTGGGATTTTCCTTGTCATTATTTCTTTTTTAATTCCTTTTGCCTCTCCCTCCCTCCCTCCCTCCCTCCCTCCCTCCCTCCCTTCTTTCTTTCTTTTCTTTCTTTCTTTTTCTCTCCTTCCTTCCTTCCTTCTCTCCTTCCTTCCTTCCTTCATTCTCCCTCCTTCTCTGCAGCCCTCCCTTCCTCCCTCCCTCCCTCCCTTCTTTCCTTTCATTTTTCCTTCCTTCCTTCCTTCCTTCCTTCCTTCCTTCCTTCCTTCCTTC
>JAKSZT010054586.1:2637212-2654545 GCA_026826555.1 Tolypeutes matacus
TCCTTCCTTCCTTCCTTCCTTCCTTCCTTCCTTCCTTCCTTCCTTCCCTTTCTTTCCCATAATATGTACATGGGTGCATTTGATGCTATCTCAGAGGTACCTTAAGCTATTTTCACTTTTAATATATTTTTTCTGCCTGACTCATTTCAAGTACTTTGTCTTTGAGTTAACTTATTCTTTATTCTGTTATATCCAATTGGCTATTGAATGCCTCCTTGGCATCTTTCATTTCAGTTATTGTTGCTTCATCTCCATTCATTCTGGTTTGTTCTTTTTAAAATTTCCATCTCTTTACTAAAACTCCCATATGTTCAGTAATTGTTTTCCTGGTATCCTTTTGTTCTCTCTGTATTTTCCTTCATCTCCTTGAGGATTTTTAAAGCCATTTTTAAGGGATTCATTTGGTATGTCCACATTCTCTTTTTCAATTGTGTTTTCTGAATTTTTATCCTCTTCCATTCGAAGGGCCATTATTTCTTGTGCTTTTGTTTGTCTTGTACATTTTTACCACTGTAAATTTTAATATTTTAAAATGTTAATTCTGCACCTTAACTTGTCTCTTTTTTTAAATTTATAACCATCTGGTGATATGGGAAATACTCTTGAGCTTCAGCCCTCCTATAGGAATGTCTGCCCAAGGCAAGAGCATTGTGCAGGGATTTCCAAGTCTTTTTGGGCATCTGTCCTGTCATGAGATTTTGCCTTTGAGTTATTTTACAGTTGCCAGATTTACAGGATTTTAGTTGTCCCCTTTATTCCCCAAGAAACAGATGTGCCTCTCATAAGTGTTTGAAACCATCAGGATTTTGCCCCAGATTTTCTGCCTCTATAGTTTCTTGTACTCCTTTTATTGTCTCAAGCTGCTTTTCCCTGTAGGGAAAATTCTGGGAGGATGGACAAATTGACATGGACTTTACCAGGAAAAATATATCCAGGAACCCAAAAATGGCATTGACTCTAGCTCCAAAAGCCTTGGAAAAGGAGTCAGGATGGGAGCTATGCGTTTCTCTGATGGCTTCCCATAGCTGAGCTTTCCTAGCCTGCCCAGAAAATGCAGCCCTTCAACAAAATGTGCACCACATCCCTGAGGAAGTGCAGCATCTTTGAGTCTCCAACCCCCCAATCCTGCTGGGGAGGATTGAAACAAATGTTGGTGCAGCATTTGTATGGATGGGATGAAACTATGGTTACCTTCAGATCAGACACACCAGTGATCCAAATTTGATAATCAAAAACAGTGATTAGTGACCCAATATTCCCACTCCTATTATTGGGGAAAAGAATGCTCATGTCCCTTTCTACCACCAGAAATCTACCCAGAGACTGGACTCCAAGTTGGCCTGCTGCAAGTTTGGGGCCTTGGCACCAGGAGCCACTACATGGAGAGAACAATGTATCATAATTTATCACCTTCTTCCTCCTGCTGTTCCATGGATGGTGAACAGTGCTATTATGGCCTCTGGAGTTTCAACGTTGTTTCAGACCATTCTTGCTTGTTTAATAGTTGTTTTGGTGAAAAGACTGTTTTCCCACAATCTTCCCAATTGATTATTTTTTTCAATTTAAAAATTTTATTGAAGTATATCATTCATACATGAAAATATATAAACAATATGTGTATAGTAGAAGTTATGAACTTACAAAGCAAACATTCATATAGCCTACAGGGTTGTCTTTTAATAACTCCTCCACAATACTTTGCAAGGCTGTGAAACACTTGCTACAAACTATGAAAGTGCATCATCAAACTACTACTACTAACTATAACAAATATCTTATATATCTTATATTTGGTGCATTTTCCCACTATCCACAAGAATATTAACACCATGTATAATTATTATATATTTGTTATAGTTCATGAGAGAACATTTTCTTATTTTTTATGTCAACCACAATCCATCTTCTACCACAGGATTCACTGTGTTATACAGTCCCTTGCTCTGACTTGGGATTCCAAAAGATCCAGCTATCCTGAATCATCATTCCTTTGAATACAATGGGCATATGAACAATATGTAGATTTAAGTCTCTGAGAAATGTACTTAGGTACATTATAGGTTCAAGCCAAAATTATAGATTCAAATCAAAGGAGAAGAATCATGATTAGGGGAATTTATAAATGAGTATTACTATGCTATATTGGGAAAATAGATTAGCATAAATTCCCAAATAGGGCCCTTCAAAGGGATGTTGATTTCACGAGACTGTGTCTTTCCTCTAATATCTGGACATTCCCATAGCCCTGAAGAGCACTCTTGCTTGAGACTTTATTTACTTTGGCAGTTAGTGAAATGCCTGAGACCTGAAAAAGCATTACCTCCAGAATGACCTTGTGACTCATATTAAGTCTCTTAGCCATAAAGACTTTTTTTAAATTAATGTTTTCCCCATTTGGTCAAGGTTTTTTTCCAAATACATCACTGCTTAGATCTTGGTAATAACCCCTCTGTGCCAGAGATGCTTTTCCTTGGGAGTCATACACCATATTGGGGGTCAATGTTGCATATTTATTTTGAGTTTGGCTTAGAAAATGGCCAAATTTCAGTAGCAAAGAGATTTTCAAGAGATAACTCTCAGGCATTAAGTATATTTAGATTAAGCTTCAATTTGACAAGAATAAAGTTCATCCATAAAAGCATTAAGATCAAGAACATGACATATAAACCTGTTTTCTTTTCCTTGGCACAACTTATATATTCCAGAGATGTTTGACATTTTATTTGAGAAAGTAGTAGGGTTTCCACAGTATGGAAGTTTAATATTTTTGTTAGCTGCTGTGTGGGCCTCTATCTATTGAGAAAACATATTTATTATAATGCAAACACATTCATGTCCCATAGATATATATTTTATGTGTATTTTTCTATATACATCACCCTACTATCAACACCCTGTATTAGTGATGTAACATTGTTATAGATCCTGAAAGAAAATTCTTCAAATTGTATACTTAATTACAATCTTCAGCCACCCCAAAATTCACTGACTTATATGCTTGCCCATTTTATCCTCTGTTTTTACTTCTACCTCCATAGAGGTGCCAAAGCATCCCCTTTTAATCAGATTCATATTCACACTTCAGCAATCTTAATTACACTCACATTGCTGCACAACGATCAACACTGCTCATTCCCAAACTGTTAAAATCAACCAAATTACAAGTTCTGCATATATTTAACATTGGCTCATCAATCTTTACTCCTCTTTTATCCCCTAACAACCTACCATCCAGACTCTTCCTCCATGAGTATGCTCACTATCCTTAGATCATATCAGTGCGATCATACAATATTTGTCCTTTTTTGTTTGGTTTATTTCACTCACCATAAGACCCTCAAGATCCATCCATATTGTCACATGTGTCAAAACCCCATTCCTTCTTACAGTTGCATAATATTCCATCATCTGTAAATAACACAATTTGTTTATCCATTCATTTGTAGATGGACACCTGGGTTACTTCCATCTTTAGAAATTGTGAATAATCTTCATTGGTGTGCACATATCTATTCATGTCCTTATTTTCAATCCTACTGGGTAGCTGGATTGACAGATAATATGATAATTTTATACTTAAATTCCAGAGGAACTGCCAAATTGTGCTTCACAGTGACTGCACCATTCTACAGTCCCACCAGCAATGAAGGAGTGTTCCTATTTCTCTATGCCTTCTCCAATTCTTGTATTTTTCTGTTTTTCAATAGCAGCCAGTTTAGCAGCTGTGATGTGATATCTCATTGTAGGTTTGATTTGCATTTCACTGATAGAATGATGTTGAGCATCTTTTCATGTGTTTTTTAACCATCAGTGTATCCTCTTTGGAAAAGTGTCTTTTCAAGTCTCTTGTCCATATTTAAATGGATTGTTTGTGTTTTTATTTTTGAGTTGTAGGATTTCTTTATATATGTTGGATATTAGACCCTTATTAGATAATGGTTTTCCTAATATTTTCTAACAGTGAGTATGCTGCATTTTCAGTTTCTTGATAAGCCCCCTTGAAGCACAAAAGATTTTAATTTTGAAGAGGTCTGATTTATCTATTTTTTCTTTGTTGCTTATGCTTTGGGTGTAAAGTTTATGAAGCCATTGAATATCATAAGATCACAAAGGTGCTTCCCTACATTTTCTTATATGAACTTTATGGTCCTGGCTCTTATGTTTTGGCATTTGATCCATATTGAGTTATTTTTTGTGTAGGGCATGAGATAGGGATACTCTTTCATTCTTTTGGATATGGATATCCAGTTCTCCCAGCACCATTTGTTTAAGAAACTTGTCTGTTCCTGTTGAGTAGACTTGGCAGCCTTGTCAAATATCAGTGTGCCATAGATGTGAATGTCTATTTCTGAACTCTCAATTCAGTTCCATTGGTCAAATATGTCTATCCATGTGCCAATATCATGCACATGGTATTGGCACATGGATAGAAACAAAGTCTACAAAGTGTAACTTTGTAGTGTGCTTTAAAGTCAGATAGCATGAGTCCTGCAGCTTCTTTATTCTGTTTCAAGATGTATTTGACCATATAGGTCCCTTTGCCTTTCCAAATAAATTTGATAATTTTCCCTACATATTTCATCTTTGGCTTATGCAACATGCAGTGATCACATGCCAGATTCCAGTTTCCTCAAGTGTTAATCATCTTTTGTCCTCCACACTCCTTCATTTCCATTTGGGATTGAAAATTTTAACTTGTATTTTTATTGTTGTTTTCTTTTTAAAACTTAAAAATTTATTCCATGAAATATCAGGCATAAGGCATTTGGGGCTTTCACTCTGTACTCTGGTGTTCTGCACACATATTCTGCTGTACAGTGGTATCTTTTAAATCCCCACTTCTATTCCCCTTGTCAACCAGAAGACTGAAGGCTGTCTTGGGTTACAATAATATATTATGGTTACTGAGTTTGCAGTGTTGTAGTTGGTGGTTATGTGCATTCTGTTGTCACTTTCTGTGAGATATGAATATTGTCATTTCCTTAAAAACACAAGAGAGCACAGGTTAGTGTTTTCCTGCTATTTCTTTAGCTGCACCAGTTTCAGAGAAGATGGATGTGGATGGAAAACAGGAGACCTGAGTTTGTGCCTGAGACCGGGGGGGTTGGGTCAGAACAGCTTCCTAAGGAAGGTCAGTTTTCAAAAGTTGGGAATGGGGAATCAGTAAAAGAGAAGGATCTAAGCATCTTACTTTCATTCTCAGCCCCTCTTTAGATACACACTTGGACAATCCCTGGCTGAGGCTCTGGGAGCATCACAATGGAATTACTATGATGTTTGGATCATCCCTTATTACATATGGCCCAATCCAAGGATATCCTTGAATAATGTCTTTTAATTCTTATTGCCCATCATACAGGAATAGAGTTGACTTATGTTAGACATAAAACTAACAATGCAGAAGAGGGGATGCTGTATAACTCAGAGATTGACACATTTCCTGATGGACATTGAGCCTTGTGGGTTTCATTCTTTTAAATTGCCATGTTATTTGCTAAAGTGATTGGTGGAAAGAGTCCCCAGAGAATTACATATTAAAAAGTTAGTGAGAATTGCATGATTTATTTTGAGAGATTAACCTTATGTGCATTCCAAAAAGTCTTTCCCTCACATGGTGTGTGTGGTAGGCAAGAGTTTGGATCAAATGAAAACTGATAACAGAAACATTTATAATTTCTTCCTGCAATTTTTGCACACCATAATTGACAGCCCAAGTGTGACCTATATCTTTCCCTTTGATGATATAATATTATAAGGAATGGAAGTGAGCTGGAATACATATGCCCACTTTTTAAGTTGTAACTTCATTGCTTTGGAGTTGGTTTACATGAGTTTGGTACCCATGTTTCATTGGCCCTCATATGAGGGTCAGAAATAAGTTCTGAGAGCCCTCTTTCTCTCTCCCACAATCTCTACATAAAGAAGAGTAAAATGGAATATGACTTAGAAGGCTACTGAAAGTTATTTTGTGAACCAAGTAACATGCTAAGAATAATATCCATATCCTACACTAGCACTTTCACATTATTTTTAAAAATAATCATGGGATCAGATTGTAGAGTCACAACATGGTAAAAGACTGCCCCTTCCTCAAATCATTTCCCCACACCTCTTAAGTTTCTTTTTGAGATTGTTGATGTTTTTCCAACTTCCTGTTTTTAGGGTTGAGAAGGTATATGGAATTACTTAACCAATCTACTGCTGCAGATGTGTACAATTAGACTGTTTCTAGTGGAAAACAACTGAGGTGAACATGAACTATTTAATTGGAATATTGATTATAAAACCTGAACAAAGAGTAGAATGTTGAATTATGTGTGTGCTGTGCCTACAACCCAGAGTTGTTTTACTTCAAACCATCTTCTGTTAGGCCTTGGTCTTTATCTTTCCACTGCAACATTCTAACATGGACTCTAAACTTAGCATCTTATTGACTTGGACACCCCCAAAGAACAAAATAATTAAAATGTGTTCTTCTATGTGAATGGTCATCAAATGGATTAGCAGTGTTTCAAGTTTATGAAAGTGAGGTCAGATTTTGACCCAGATTGTTGAGTTATCTCATACTCTGCAACTTTAAACATATATCTTATGGGCAAGGTAATTAAAAAAAACTTTTAATGGAAACAAGCCTGAGCCTAGATTAAAACTTGATCTTTAAAATAACTTTAAATGAACTAGCTGTCAAGTTTTTAATTTGAATATAGTGAATATAGTCAAATAGTGGATTTGGGGGAAAGGCAATAGATTTCATTATTAAATGGTGACCTAGACCTTTATTTCACAGGAAATCATCCACAGGAAACTAGCAGAAGGTAGTTAGGGTCAGCTCTGAGAACCTGAACTAATCTGCTTTGAATAATCTTCCATATGAACTCAGAAGATTTCTATGGAATATCAAATCCAATTTTATAACTATCTTAGAAAATTTGGGAAGAAAAAGGGGAGTCTGTAGTATTTGAACTGATTATTCCTTCTTCCACTCCAACTGTTGTAAGAAAAAACTCAAGTCTACCCCTCTCCCTGGTCCCAAATCTGAAGGCTTTCTCACCTGAGGGGGCAGGCAATCAATAATTCTCAGGCTTTTCTGAAACTATCTATTGCCAAGGTTAATTTCAGGGGTAGTATGTCAGAGAGGTGGATACTTCTGTCTTACACCTAGCTCCTACTTGTGGAACACAAACTGTACTTTTAGTATGGGTGCCACTGAGAATCATTGTACCCTGATTGCCATGGTGCATGCTCAGAAAGTGGTGGTTCCATGCCAAGAGAAGTAAGCTGTCAAAATTTCAGTCTACTTCCCTCCCTCCACTGAATTCTTAGTTACAAAATCAGTAGTGCCACTCACACAGAAGTTTTCTATTGTCCACAACCACAGCTCTAGAGCTTTGTTTCAGAGATCTGGTTTATGTGGAGAATAAAGTGCTGAAAGAGATAGCTATTCATTTCTTCTCAAAGAAAGTGGCTACTTTTTGTGGCAGAGTGGAGAAATTCAAGCCTACAGATGCTCCCTGAAACAGTGTGGTTGGTGTGTATAGGTAACTTGGAGGAGATTCATGTATTCATTGAAGATACAGATTAAACTACTGTTCAACTAATTTGTGAGAGAAAACCAAAGAAAGAGATAGCTTGGAAAAGTTTTCCTGAGGATATGAGAAATATCAAACAGCAAACTCAAGAAAATTTTCTTCAAGTGAGAGGAATCTGATTAGATTACTCTGTAGAGTAACTATGCCTCAGGTCATTGTTGAAAACAATATAGACATAAACCTGGAATTAATGTAGCAGTGTGGTCAGGAAAAGAGTATAAAACAGTCCTGCAAAAACCTCTGTCATTATAGGGTCACTATGGAATTGCCCAAAATTGTGCATTCCAGAGAAGGATCATTGGAGCCTTAACTGTGGAAGGTGCAGGAGTTGACTTCAGTAAAGTGATCCAGGAGGTCACTTAAAAAATAAACAAAGAAAAAATACAAAGTCCAGACACTGAGAAGAGCCATGCCATACTGGGATCATGTCCTAAAAAGAAACAGATAAGTATGATCTCTACCCTTGACCAAAATAAACATAAAAATGCTTGTTTTACAAAACTAAAGTAATAATAAAATGAAAAATGCTTCTAAGTAGCCATTACATTCCATATTCAAGGAATTGGGGAAAACAGGATTTAAGAAGGAAAGGATGGTGTGATAGATGATGGAAATATTGCCTTAAAGGGGGAATAAGAGTCAAATAGATATTCTGGAGTTGAAAAGTATTATTGTTATCATAAACCTAAATGGAAATCATTAGACTGTTCTAAAGTTGATTTTAAGCCACAGAAAGAATAGAAAACTTTAAGAAATATCAATAAAGTTCATGCAATCTCAATAAGATAGAGAAAATGAATAAGGAAAAAGGACCAGGGCCTCAGAAAAATAGAAGGCATTGTGAAGTGTGATGGCTTATGCATAACGAAAGTGCCAGAAAAAGAGTGCAAAGAAGGGAGGAGAAAAAGGATTTAAAAGATAATTGCAGGGAAGCACATGGGGCTCAACCACTTGGGCACCTGCCTGGGAGGTCCCAGATTCAGGTCTTGGTGCTTCCTAATGAAGACAAGGAGACACCCACACCCACCACAATGAGAGCTATATGCCACACCCTGCTGCAACAAGAGCTAGATGTCTGCACTCTGCAGCAACGAGTAAACACCTAAATGAGAGATACCAAAAAGTGGCAGATACTGCAGCCCATGGGGAGCAGATGTGGCTCAGGCTTTTGGGCATTCCCACCTGGGAAGTCCTGGGTTTGATTCCTAAAGCTTTCTGGAGAAGGCAAAGCAAATAATGAGCAGATAGACAGGAAATAATCTCAGGGAAGAGGGAGAAAAATTGAAAAAAAATTAATAAATAAAGTAAAAAATGATAATGACTGAAAACTTCCCAACAATGTTGAAAGACATTAACCTACAAATCCTGGAAGAGCATCAAATTACAATTAGGATAATTGCAAAGAAGTCTATAAACAGATGCATAGTCATAAAAGCCAAGAAAGAATCTGAAAGAAAGAAGACAAAAATTACACATAATTTACAAGAGAATTCCAATAAAATTAACAACATGTTCTGAATGAAACCAATACATATTAAAGCAGTTCAAGTGAAAAATAACTGTCAACTAGAAATACTACTTACAGCAAATCTATCTTCCAAAAGAGAAGATGAAATAAAGACATTTCCAGTTAAACAATAACTACAAGATTTGTTTCTAGCAGACTTGCCTTCAAAGAAATACTTTGGGAAGTTTTTCAGGGTTAAAGCAAGGTATTAAAACATGGTAGGGAGGGGGCAAGATGGCGTTGGTGTAGGAGGGCGCACACTGCAAGCTCCCAGAGCAAGGCGGATTGGGGACGGGGTCCTGCCCGGGGGTCTGTGCTGTGCACGCGTGGAGTGAGAAGCTTGGGACATCTATCTGCGCGGATTGGCGGCGTGGACCGAACGGTGGAGATTCGTGAGTTTTGAGGCTGCCGGTGGAGGTTGGCACAGGCGGCTGAGCCCCGCGGTTACGGAAATAAAAAATAAAACGGCCATTTGGAGCCGCGGGCGGGGGTGAAAAAGTTTTATTTTCTGGGGAGCTGGCTGCCTGGCGCCCCTTGGACCTTGTGTGAGCAGAGCAAAAAGCTAGTCAGCACCCGGTGAACCGGAGGGGGATTTTGGTCGGGGAACGGAGCTGATCTCCCTAGCCACCCAGGGATAAGACCCGGGCCGCTGCGGAGCCAGGAGGAAGGGACACTTCCCAAAGAAGGGAGGGTTCGGTTGGAAGACAGGGAAGGGTATTTTATATTTTTAGACATCGATCTGGCTGCCTGCACCGCCCCATAGCTTTGGGGAGCAGATAAGCCGAACTGAAGCAGCACCAGGCTGAGAGCAGACGTGAATCTGCACTCAAACTGATTTACTGAGCAGCCCGGTGACGCTGGAGCTCCGCGCCAGAAGGGGCGGAATCCGCCTTCTTTAGCAATCTTCACTGACTAACATCAGAGTTTCAGCTAACCTGGGCAGTCCGGAAAGTAGGACGTGCTTGATTAATTTCCACGGGCCCAGCTAGGGTCCCTTCCGTAAGGGGGTAGGTCTAGAAGAGGAATTATTTTGGGTCCTGCATTTGGCTAAAAAAAAAAAAAAAAGTGAGGTCACCTCAACAATTGAAAAATAAATTCTTTTTAATTTAGTTTAATAGCTAAAAGCTGCTTCAGGACCTGCATATAGAACCTTGTGGGGAAATTCATTGATAAACACAAGTAGGCAGGAAGGATCCACTTGGACCCTAGGGGTATCATTGACCCCCCTTGTTTCCTTCTTCTTTTTTCTTTTTTTTTTTTTTTTATTTTTTTCTTTTTTTTTTTATTTTTTATTAGTATTAACTTTTTCCTTTCAGACCTTTCTCTACTATTTCTCTACCTCCTCATAATTCTAGCCTTCTAAATCACTATATATATATATTCCTCCATTTGTTTTCCCAGTCCATTATAGGAACTCCATATTTTTTCCTAGTACTCTACACTGCCTACACAAGTTAAATATTCATCTCATTGAATCTCATTTTGCCCCTCTTCTAACTTTTATCAACATTTCTATTATCCTTCTGCCTTCCTTATATCTTTTGATTCCTCTGGCCCTAACCTTCTGCCTTCAAGGGAACATAGAAAGAAGTAAGGAAATAAAATAAGAAGAAAAACTGCCAAAGAGAAAACTTAACTCACACGCAGAACCAACAGCTAAATAAAATTCTAGAGCATAGAGAAAATCTAATCAACTGAACAAACCCAGCAAGGTAATATGATGACCAGACGGAACCAGAAAAATACAAATGACTCTGAGAAACTGGAGAACATGGACCAGTCCAATTCACAAAATAAAAACCAGGAAGCAATGCAGTACATCGAACAACTAATCAAAGCTATCCAAACAAATATCATGGACCAACTTAAAGAACTGAAGGAAGAGATTAAGGATATAAAGAAGACACTGGGAGAACATACTGAAAAAATAACTAACACACCTAAAAACGTAATGGATATGATGGCAAACAAAGACACAAGTCAAGAAATGAAAAAGACGCTGGACTCACATGGCAGCAGAATTGAACAGGCAGAGGAAAGAATTAGTGATATGGAAGACAATACAGTTGAAATCAAAGAGATTGTAGAAAAGATAGACAAAAAGATAGAAAAAATCCAGTATGGTCTCAGGGAATTAACCGATAATGCAAGACGCACACACATACGCATTATGGGCATCCCAGAAGGAGAAGAGAAGGGAAAGGGAACAGAAGGAGTGTTGAAGGAAGTTATGGCTGAAAACTTCCCAACTCTATTGAGAGAGATGGATGTGCAGATCCAGGAAGCACAGCGCACCCCAAATAGTATAAATCCCAACAGGCCAACTCCAAGACATATACTTGTCAAACTGTCCAATGCTCAAGACAAAGAGAAAATACTCAAGGCAGCAAGAGAAAAGAGAACCATCACATACAAGGGAAGCACAATAAGATTAAGTGCTGATTTCTCAGCTGAAACCATGGAGGCAAGAAGACAGTGGTATGACATAGTCAAAACACTAAAAGAAAAAAACTTCCAGCCACGAATTCTCTATCCAGCAAAATTGGCATTCAAAAATGATGGAGAGTTCAAAATATTCACAGATAAACAGCAATTAAGAGAGTATGTCAAGAAGAAACCAGCACTTCAAGAAATACTAAAGGAATCTCTACAAGTTGAAAGGAAAAAACAAAGGAGAGAGAGTTGGAGGAGAGTTTAAAAACAACTGAAAACTCAAAAAGAGAAACAAAACAACATATGACATACATTAACCCAAAGAAAAAATGACTGAAGTAAGAAATTCATTACGAGTAATAACACTGAATGTTAATGGATTAAATTCACCAATCAAAAGACACAGATTGGCAGAATGGATAAGAAAATATGATCCATCTATATGCTGTCTACAAGAAACCCACCTTCGGCCCAGGGATTCAAGGAGGCTGAAAGTGAATGGCTGGAAAACCATTTTACAAGCTAACAATAGCCAAAAAAAGGGCAGGAGTAGCTATGCTAATATCAGACAAAATAGACTTTAAATGCAAAACTATTGTAAGAGACAAAGATGGACACTACATATTAGTAAAAGGAGTAATCTCTCAAGAAGAGAGAACAATCATCAACATTTATGCACCTAATCGAGGTGCCTCAAAATACGTGCGGCAAACTCTGGAAAAACTAAGAGGAGAAATAAATACCTCTACAATTATAGCAGGGGACTTCAACACACCACTATCATCATTAGACAGAACATCTAGGCAGAGAATCAATAAAGAAACGAAGGCACTCAACAATACATTAGAAGATTTGGACTTAATAGACATATACAGAACACTTCACCCAAATACAGTGGGATTTACATTCTTCTCCAGTGCACATGGAATATACTCCAAAATAGACCACATGCTAGGCCCCAAAACAACACTCAATGAATTCAGAAAGATTGAGATTATACAAAGTAATTTCTCTGACCACCACGGAATGAAGTTGGAAATCAATAAGGGCCAGAGAAACAGGTTAGGCACAAGGATATGGAAGTTAAACAACACACTCTTAGACAAACAGTGGGTCAAAGAGGAAATTTCAAAAGAAATCAGTAACTACCTTGAAACTAATGGAAACAACAACACAACATATCAAAACCTATGGGATGCAGCGAAAGCAGTCCTGAGAGGGAAGTTCATAGCCATAAATTCATATATTAAAAAAGAAGAAAGAGCTAAAATTGAAGACCTAACTACAGCCTTGGAGGAATTGGAAAAACAACAACAAACTAAACCTAAAGGAAGTAGAAAACAGGAAATAACCAAGATTAGAGCAGAACTAAATGAAATAGAGAATAAGAAAGCACTGGAAACAATAAACAAAACCAAAAGCTGGTTCTTCGAGAATATCAACAAAATTGACAAACCCTTAGCCAGACTAACAAAGAAAAAGAGAGAACAGATGCAAATACATAAAATAAGGAATGAGCAAGGTGATATCACTACTGACCCCACAGAAATAAAGAGTATCATAAGAGGATACTTTGAAAAATTATATGCCAACAAGAATGACAATTTAGAGGAAATGGACAAGTTTCTAGAAACCCACAAACAGCCGACATTGATGAAAGAAGAAATAGATGAACTCAACAGCCCAATTACAAGTAAAGAGATAGACTCAGTCATTAAAAACCTCCCAACTAAGAAGAGTCCAGGACCAGATGGCTTCACAGCTGAATTCTACCAAACATTCCAGAAAGAGCTAACACCAATTCTACTTAAGCTCTTCCAAAAAATAGCAGTAGAAGGAATACTACCTAACTCATTCTATGATGCCAACATTACCCTAATACCAAAACCAAATAAAGATACCACAAGAAAGGAAAATTACAGACCAATTTCTCTAATGAACCTAGATGCTAAAATCCTTAACAAAATACTTGCTAATCGCATTCAACAACATATCAAAAGGATTATACATCATGACCAAGTGGGTTTCATCCCAGGTATGCAAGGATGGTTCAATATAAGAAAATCAATCAATGTAATACACCACATAAACAAACTGAAAGAAAAAAATCACATGATCATCTCTATAGATGCCGAAAAAGCATTCGACAAAATACAGCACTCTTTCCTCATAAAAACACTACAAAAGATAGGAATAGATGGAAACTTTCTGAAAATGATAAAGGGTATATATGAAAAACCCAAAGCTAACATCATTTTCAATGGTGAAATCCTAAAAGCCTTCCCTCTGAGATCGGGAACAAGACAAGGATGCCCACTATCACCGTTCCTATTTAACATTGTCTTAGAAGTACTTGCACGAGCACTGAGACAAGAAAGGACATAAAAGGCATCCAGATTGGAAAAGAAGAAGTAAAAATTTCATTATTTGCAGATGACATGATCCTATACATAGAAAGCCCTGAGAAATCGACAACAAGGCTTCTAGAACTTATAAAGGAGTTCAGTAATGTTGCAGGCTATAAGATCAATGCTCAAAAATCAGTAGCATTTCTGTACACCAATAACCAGCAAACTGAGGAGGAAATCAGGAAAAAAATACCATTTACAATAGTAAACAAAAGAATCAAATACCTAGGAATAAATTTAACTAAAGATGTAAAGGACTTATATACAGAAAACTACACAACACTGTTAAAGGAAATCAAAGAAGACTTAAATAAATGGAAAAATATTCCCTGTTCATGGATGGGAAGATTAAACATCATCAAGATGTCTACCCTATCCAAACTAATCTACAGATTTAATGCAATCCCAATAAAAGTCAACGCTATATTTTTTAAGGAACTGGAAAAACTAACCACAAAATATATTTGGAGACGTAAGAGGCCCCGAATTGCCAAAGATATATTGAAAAAGAAAAATGAAGTTGGAGGTATCACATTACCTGACTTTAAAACATACTACAAAGCTACAGTGATCAAAACTGCATGGTATTGGCACAAGGATAGACCTACTGACCAATGGAACCGGATTGAGAGTTCTGATATAGATCCTCGCATATACAGTCATCTGATATTTGACAAGGCCACGAAACCCACTCAGCTGGGAGAGAGTGGCCTCTTTAACAAGTGGTGCTTGGAGAACTGGATATCCATATCCAAAAGAATGAGAGAAGAATACCATCTCACACCTTATACAAAAATCAACTCAAGATGGATCAAAGATCTAAATATAAGAGCCAAAACCATAAAAACCTTGGAAGATAATGTAGGGAAGCATCTACAGGACCTTGTAATAGGAAATGGTTTCATGAATTTCACACCCAAAGCACGAGCAGCAAGAGAAAAAATTGATAAATGGGATCTCCTCAAAATTAAAAACTTCTGCACCTCTAAGGATGTTATTAAGAAAATAAAAAGGCAACCTACCCAATGGGAAAAAATATTCGGCAACCATGTATCTGATAGGATCCTAATATCCTGCATATATAAAGAAATCCTTCATCTCGAAAATAAAAGGACAAACAACCCATATAAAAAATGGGCAAGTGACCTGAAAAGACACTTCTCCAAGGAAGAAATACAAATGGCTAAAAAGCACATGAAAAAATGCTCAACATCACTTGCTATCAGGGAAATGCAAATCAAAACTACAATGAGATACCATCTTACACCCATCAGAATGGCAGCTATTAAAAAAACAGGAGACACTAAATGTTGGAGAGGATGTGGAGGAATAGGAACCCTCATCCACTGCTGGTGGGACTGCGGTATGGTCCAGCCACTGTGGAGGACAGTTTGGCGGTTCCTCAGAAAACTTGCAATAGATCTTCCGTATGATCCAGCAATTCCACTACTGGGTATATACCCAGAAGAACTGAAAACAAAAATACAAACAGATATATGCACACCAATGTTTATAGCGGCATTGTTCACCATTGCCAAAAGTTGGAATCAGCCCCGGTGCCCATCAACAGACGAATGGATAAGCAAAATGTGGCACATACATACAATGGAATATTACTCAGCGGTAAGAAGGAACAAAGTGCTAACACATGGAATAACGTGGATGAATCTTGAAGACCTTATGTTGAGTGAAGCAAGCCAGGCACTGAAGGATGAACAGTATATGACCTCACTGATCTGAACTGAGGAAAGTGAGCAGTCTCTGAGAACCATTGTCTGAAAGATAGGTTAACAAAGGAGAGTAAGAGAAGAGCAGGCTTTGAGCCATCTCCCATATGGACATAATCTATGGTAAAGGGATAGAGTGTGGTTGCATGTTGGGGGATGGGGCAGATGAGCGGTGGTGTTCCTGGGTTTGATGGTACAACACTGGGGGGTGGATGGTTTAGGAAGTGCTGGTTCAAATCCCCAGCGCATGCAACTGTGAATCTTGACATTCCATGGGTTAGGAGAGGGGGTTATCATGGGCCCTGGGGGGCTGGGGAGAAGGGAACAGTCAAGATCTAATGGGATGTTTGGTGGTCATAGGGAAGGCTTTTCATTACCTTTCAGTAATGGACACAGGACATGGTAAATATCATCAAAATTATTTAACTGTATCATCTAAATTGTAAACTATACTGTAAATCACTGACAATGTTTAGTTGCTATATTTTGCTATCTGCATAACAGTTATAACAATGCTAACAACCAAAAAAAAAAAAAGGAGGGGGAATTAATATGGGGTGGGGAAGCGGGGGTGGTTTGGTATCTGGGAGTCTCCAGCACTCCGTGTGTGACTTTGCTGTGACCTAAAACTTCTTTGAAAATTAAATGAAAAATTGGGAGACAATGGGGATTGAGAGGAGGAAGGTGTCATGGCACACCAAACATCCGATAACACAGTGATAAAGGGTAGGAAAAAGGGGAAAAAGGAAGAGAGAAAGGAAGAAAATGAATATATATATATATATATTTTAAAGGCATTTCCTTTGCTTTTTTGCCCATTTTTTGAATGTCCCAATCCACTAATTATATTTTATTTTGTTTTGTTCTTTGTTTGATTATTTGTTTTTTTTTTCCCTTCTCTCTCTTTTTTTTTTTCCCCTGAGTTTCCTTATGTTTGGCTCTTGCATGTAATCTTATCAAACTTGTTTCTTTTTCCTAGTAAGTGTATTTGATTATTTTATGGACTAAATGTTCATGGAGGATTTGGATCACAGAAGGGTTACAATGGGTACTGCGGGGGATTATTGGGGGGAGGGTGTCTGGGGGGGGGGTTCGTGGGGATTGGTTCAACCGAATATGCATGAAAGATATACAAAATCATTCAAAGGATCGGGGGATGGGGCAGGGTCACGATGGGTGGATAATCACACAATAAATGAGGGAATCTGAATTCCTAGCCTGGAGAGCTCTGCCACAATCTCCAAGGGAGCAGCAATAGTCCTCTGAGTGTAGGCACAGTGCTTGTCAAAATAGGATGACCTACTGATGTGTTTTTTTTGTTTTTTTTTTTTTAATTGATGACTACCCTTGTGAGTTTTTGCTCTTGTAAATGAGACTTAGCCTGCAGTTGTGGGGTGCCTAAGGGTTGCCACCTGAGAGCCTCCTTGTTGCTCAAATGTGGCCTCTCTCTAAGCCAAACTCAGCATATGATTGCATTACCTTCCCCCCAACGTGGGACATGACTCCCAGGGATGAGCCTCCCTGGCAACGAGGGATTAATACCAAGTGCCAACTGGCAGCTTTTTGCAGTGGCAGTATCGTAGCCAATGAGGTTTATCCGAGGCACGATTATTGCTAATTGAAAACTTTTCCCAAGTGCCAACTGGCAACACAACTGGAAAAAGACCTC
>JAKSZT010054586.1:2654645-2765520 GCA_026826555.1 Tolypeutes matacus
GAGGGATTAATACCAAGTGCCAACTGGCAGCTTTTTGCAGTGGCAGTATCGTAGCCAATGAGGTTTATCCGAGGCACGATTATTGCTAATTGAAAACTTTTCCCAAGTGCCAACTGGCAACACAACTGGAAAAAGACCTTGAATAAAAGGGGGAAACGGTAAAGACAAATGAGTTCAAGTGGCTAAGAGACTTCAAAGAGAGTCGGGAGGTCATCCCAGAGGTAACTCTTACGCACACCTCAGTAGGAGCTCATAGAACTTCTAAGTGCCTATCACCCCACTCAGTGGGGTTCCTGAGAGCTCCGGAGACACCCTGGTCTTATATAAGGGGGGATAGCCCCAGAGACTGATGCCTTATCAGTGGGTTCTATTTTGTAATCTGTGCTCCTGAGAGTGACAGAATTAGACTCAAATAAGTCCTCCCTGCACATGGTTCACCAGTCCCTTCTATTGAAACCTACATGTGATGCTGGAGTTTCTTAGGTATACTTCCAGCGACTGGAGCCTCCCACCTACCTATGTGCCAGGTGTACATGAAATCTAAGTGGAGCTGCAACTCCTACCCTACAGCTCAATGGACTCATCCAAGTCACCTGGTGAGGAGACAACGATGGGAAATGGCCATCCCAGGGAATGGAGAGGGCCTGCATCTGCAGGCAGGATCATCCCACCCACCATATCCATGGGTTATAAGCCCTCTCTCACTTGGAATTGGAGTGGACATCACCATCCCAGTCGCCTCTGGATTGGGGGAAGAACTATGGACTAGAGTGGACTTGATGGTATTCTCTTGCTCACATATGGTGATTCTTGCAATGCAAGAAATTATAACAATGAGGTGGAGCCAGTGGCCACTTGACAGTTTTTTGGGTAGGGAGGGGATGAGCAGTTGGAATACAGGGGCTTCTTTGGGAGTTGGAGGTTGTCCTGAGTACTGTTGTGGCAATGGATGTAGGCCATTTTAAATCAGCACACACCACTCAGAACTGAGTGGGAGAGAGTGTGGTCTACAGTGTGAACTGTGGTCTATGGTTGGTGGCAAGGCTCCAGGATGTGTAAGTTCATTGAGGTTGGTGGGCCACACTATGGGAGATGTTTGTGTTGGATGTGGTGGGAGGTGTTGGAGGTGGGCAACATGGGAATCCGAGTGGGTTCCGTATAATATTTTAGGTAATCTAAGCACCTCTTAAAATATATGTATATATATGTATAAAAAATAACATTTTTGTAAGCAAATACACATATATGCATATATATTTATATATCATTTTACAAATGTTTGTATGTATTGTGAGAATTTTGATTTTTACCCATAATAAAAAAAAAAAGAAAAAAAAAAACATGGTAAATTCAAATCTACATGAAAACAAAACAAAAGAAAACAGAGCACTTGTAAATATGATATGTAATTGTAGAAGATGTTAGGTACTGGGGAAAGAATCCACAAGTGCAAAAGCAAAGAAAAAGAAAAATAAGAGAAAGGAAACTACCATCCCAGAATGCTGGGTCCATTCCTTTCCCTTACTTGGTCCTTTGCAGATTGGGTATAAATCAGAGTTAAGGAAGCCAGGATTCCTCCTTCCCACTGTGGCCACAGATTTTATAGACAATTGCAAGTTTGTTAGAATGCTACACATATCCAAGAAACAGTTCCCAAGTCCACAGAGACCCAGGGATGAACACAAGTCATGTGGGAATGCCATCTGCATAAAGACCTCATTAGGAAAAAAGGAAAATTTAGCAATGGCAGGAAAGTGATGCACTCATTGAATCCAGTTCCTGTTGGTTATGCCACATAAACACAGAACAGACTTTATGGAGTGACCCACCATTCTGGGGCAGCCCCACTTGGCTCCCTGGGCAGATACTATAATGGGGAAGACACTGGGGTAGAACATCCTCAGGAAAAGAAAAAAAGGCATTAAAGTGGAGATTCTGATAACTGAAAAATGCAAGGGAAATGAGACACTGAGTGAGTGAGGGAATTTTTTCAAAATATAGGAGCTGGGGAGAACATTCTGCACAAAAACAAACATAACAGATAAAGATTCCTAGAGAAAGAACAGAGGAGAGGAAGCTTTCTCCTGGAGATGAAATAATTGCACAAAAAGCACAATCTCAAAAATTCTACTGAATATCCAGGGCAACAATCAGGTGAGGAAGAGCTGAAAAATTAAAGTCAATTAAACACAGGCTATTCTAAAGATTTTAAAATGAGGTAGATTAATCATCAAAGAAGATCCTTAGCACAAAGCCAATCAACAATAAACCTTAAGCAAGAGAGAGAAGCTGGAGTCTTTCAGGAAGATGGAGGATTAGAGAGACATAGGACTTAATTCTTTTTCAGAAAACTAGCTAGATGACAGGAGAAATGGTTCAAAAAATGTTTTAGGGTTTAGTGCACAAGGGAAGGCTGGACACTACCCAAAGAGAGGGGCAAAGGAAAAGAAACTCAATGGGAAGACTCTGGGTGTAAAAGCTGCAAATTTAGATGCCAGTGCAAATATGCCACCCTCAGAGCAGACAGCTTTGAATTCTCTGTCTTCTGGTCAGTTGTTATGGATAGAGGGTTCCACTGGGTCCAATTCCCCAGGAAAGGAGAAAGAGAAGGATGCAGCCTAGGGCTCGTGTGGCTTTTGACAAAAATTTTGGTCTGCTGTGTGTCATGAGACCTTCTGGGAGGGTGGGGCCACACCATTGTTTGCTCTGGGATGAAGCAGGGACAAATGATATCCAACTCTCACGCAAACCCTCCCTACTCACTGGGACTGCTTGTTGAGGAGGCAGAGGATAGTGGGATTATTTCCTATCCAGGAAAATGAAGGGTGCTGCCAGCAAAGGTTGGATAATAGCTGCTGAGAAAGTTTGATTTGTGAGGCTCTGAATAGCTGTGAGGCAAGATCCTCTGTCACATTGTTGCAGTCAGTATTGCAGGGACTCCTTCTAACCAGCGTTTGAACTGAGAGGGCTGCCAAAGAACACCCCCAATGAGTGGACCAAGGATGTGCATGTGAGGAAATTAAACGTAAATACATAAGAGAGGCTTGCTTTACAGTTTTCCTTCCAAGGCTGTGGAAGTGGATCTGTAACCCTTTACTGGGTCCAGTGTCAGGATTTGAGTGATAAAACCAGGATAAATCCTAAAAAGCTAGAATAAGGAGAAGTAAGAATCAAAGAGTGGCAGTAACACACAGCCTCCCATCACTAAATCCTTATGCAAGACAGTAATTGAACATCGGAGTAAACTGACCCTCATAATCAGATGCCTGGATATCAACAAAAAATTATATGACATAATAAGAAAATGGAATATGTCCAAGCAAAGGAATATATTAAAGCTCCAGAAGAGACACAGGATTGGAGAAAGCTCATCAATGAATTTCATATAACTCTCCTAAATCAAATCAATGAATTGAAAAGAATATGATTAAAGAGATAAGAACATTAAGAGGACACTGGACAAGCACAAAGAAGAACTTGAAAATCTGAAAAGAAAAATAACAGTGCTTATAAGAATGCAAGACACTATAGGTGAGATCAAAAGCACATTAGAAGAGCATAACAGCAGACTCAAAATGATAAAAAAAAAAAGAATAAGAGATGAAGAAGACAGAGCAGCTGAAGTTGCAGTGAGAGAACAGAGAGATAAAAGAGTGGAAAAATTTTGAACAGGGTCTCAGATAGTTGAATGATAACATGAAGCACAATAACATACATGCCATGGGCATTCCAAAAGGAGAAGAGAATGGGAAAGGGGACAGAAAGTGTATTTAAGGAAATAATGGTTGAAAATTTCCCAACACTTAAGAAAAAAATTAATTTACATATTCAAGAAGCACAGCTTACCCCAGTCATAATAAATATGAAAAGACCGAATTCAAGCACATACTACTCAGAATGTCAAATGACAAAGATAAAGAAAAAATTCTGAGAGCAGAAAAGAAAAAAGAAAACATCACATACAAGGGATGTCCAGTATGATTTAGTGTGGATTTCTCATCAGAAATCATAGAGGTGAGAAGACAGTGGTAAGAAATCATTAGGATACTGGAAAATTGCCAGCCTAGAATTCTCTATCCAGCAAAAATGTCCTTCAAATAGGGTGAGTTTGAAATATTCATAAATAAACATATCCTAAAGGAATTTGTAAAAAGGGGTAAAGAGAGCAAGATGCATTAAAAGAAAATAAAACAGGAGAGACAGGCTTGGATGAAAGTACAGAAGGGAAGATTATCAGACAGAATAACCAAAGTGTAAAAAATGGGCAAAAATAAGATATGACATATAAAAACAAAATAATAAAATAGTGGAAGTAAATAATGCATTTTCAGTAATATCATTAAATATGAATGGGTTAAACTCCACAATCAAAAGATACAGACTGACAGAATGATAAAAATAAAACATGAGCCATCCATATGCTATTTGCAAGAGAATCACTTTAGATCCAGGAATGCAAATCAGATGAAAGTGAAAGGATGGAAAAAGATATTCCATGACAACAGTAACCAAACAGAGCAGGGGAGCTATTCTAACATCAAGAAAAAAAAAAAAAAAAAAACAGACTTTAAAACAAGTTTTTTTTTTTTTTTAAGATTTTATTTATTTCTTCATTTATCCCCCCCTTGCTGCTTGTGCTCGCTGGGTCAGCTAACCACGCCATGTGGGCGGGCTTGCCTTCACCAGGAGGCCCCAGGAACCGAACCCGGGGCCTCCCATATGGTAAACGGGAGCCCTACTGATTGAGCCACAGCCGCTTCCCTAAAACAAGTTTTAAGAGATGCAGAAGTTCATTATATATAAATAGAAGGGACAATCCACTAGGAAGTAGTAACAGTCATAAATATCAATGCACATAACAAGGGTGCTCCAAAATGCATGAGGCAAACTCTGGCAAAACTGAAGAGAGAAATAGATGTTTTTAAAATAATGTTTGGAGACTTCAACAGACCACTCATATCATAACTAGACAGAAGATCAACAAGGAAACAGAGAACTTGAACTATATTATAAATGAGTTAACCCTAATGGACCTATACAGAAAATGCATCACAGATTGGTGGGTTATTCATTCTTTTCATGTACTCGTGGATCTTTCACAAGAGAGACCACATGTTGGGTCACAAAGCAGAACTCAATAAATATAAAATGATTGAAATTATAAAAAGCACCTTCTCAGAGCATAATGGAATGAAGCTCAAAATCAATTTACAGTCAGGAAAGGGGAAAATTCACAAATGTGTGGAGGCTAAACAAGGCACACTCCCAACCAATCAGTGGGTGAAATAAGAAATTCTAAGAGAAATTAATAAATATCTCAAGACAAAGAAAAATGAGGACACAAATTATCAAAACTAATGGGATACAAGAAAGACAGTGCTGAATGGGAAACATACAGCCCTAAATGCCTATATTTAAAAAAAGAAGAAGGAGCTAAATTTGAAGACCAACATTATCATAAGGAGAAACTAGAAAAAAAGAGAGCAAACCAATCCCAAACAAGCAAAAGGAAAGAAATATTAAAGATTAGAACAGAAATAAATGAAATTGAGGGGAAAAACCAATAGGGAAACTTTAAAATAAAAGCTAGCTGTTTGAGAAGGTCAATAAAATTCAAAACCCCTTAGCTAGACTAACAAAGAAAAAAAAGAAAGAAGATGCAAATAAATAAAGTCAGAAAAGAAGTGGGAGTGTTACAATGGACACCACAGAAATAGAAAGGTTCATGAGGCTATTATGAGAAACTATGGCTACAAATTAGGCAATCTAGATGAAATGGAAAAACTCTTAGAAATGCACAAATTACACTGACTTTTGAAGAAATACAAGACCTCAATGAACCAATCACCTTTAAAGAAGTTGAATCAGTCATCAAAAATCTCCCATCAGGGAGCAGATGTGGCTCAAGCAGCTGAGCACCTGATTTCCACATGGGAGGTCCTGGGTTCAGTTCCTGGAACCTCCTGAAAAATAAACAGCAAACAAAACAAATAAACAAACAAAAACAACTCAGGGGAGCTGACATGGCTCAGTATTTGAGCACTGGCTCCCCATAATACCTGGCCCCTGGTACATAAGAATAAAATCTCCTGACAAAGTCCAGCACCAGATGGTTTTGCATGTGAATTCTACCAAGAATTTCCAGAAGATTTAAAAGCAATCCTGTTTAAACTCTCAAAATTTTGAAGAAAAGGAAAAATCACCCAACACATTTTATGAAGCCAACCTCATCCTAAAACCAAAGCCAGATAAAGACACTACAAGAAAAGAAAATTACAGACCTATCTCTCTAATGAGCATAGATCCAAAAATTCTCAATGAAATATTTACAGATAGAATCCAGTAGTATATTAAAAGAATTATACACCATTACTAAATAAGATTTATTTTTGGTATGCAAGGGTGGTTCAACAAAACAAAATCAATTACCAAATTGAAACAAAAAACAACATGATCATCTGTAGAAAAAGCATTCAACAAAATCCAGCATCCTTTCTTAGTAAACTCTTCAAAAGATAGGAACAAAGGAAAAGATACTCAATATGATAAAGGATATATATGAAACACAGCCAACATCATACTCAATGGAGAAAGGTTGAAAGCTTTCCTTCTAAGATCAGGAACAAGACAAGGAAGCCCAATGTCACCACTGTTATTTAACATTATACTAGAAGTTCCAGCTAGAGCAATTAGACATGAAAAAAATATAAATTGTATCCAAATGGGAAAAAGGGAAGTAAAACTCTCATTATTTGCAGATGACATGATCCTATATTTAGAAAAGATTGAAATTTCTATGACAAAGCTACTTGATCTGATAAACAAGTTCAACAAAGTGGTAGGATACAAGATCAACATTCAAAAATCCGTAATGCTTCTGTACATTAGTATTGAACAATATAATGAGGAAATCAGGAAATAATTCCATTTACAATAACAACAAAATAGCTCAAATAACTAGGAACCAATTTAACCAAAGATGTACAGAACTGTACAGAAAATAACAATATAATACTAAAATAAATCAAAAGAGACCTAAACAAATGGAAAGACATTCCCTGTTCATGGATTAATTATCATGAAGATGTCAATTCTACCCAAAATGATTTACAGATTCAATGTAATAACAATAAAAATTCCAACAACATAATTTATATAAATAGTAGAGGCAATTGACAAATTTATTTGAAAGGAGAAGCTTATGTGAATAGCCAAAAACATACTAAAAATGAACAAAGATGTGGGAGTACACTTAATGCCTGACCTTGAAACATATTACAAAGCTACAGTGGTCAAAACAGACTGGTATTGACATAAAGATAGACACATTGATCAATGGAATATAATTGAGAGCCTAGAAATAGACCCTCACCTCTACAGCCAATTGTTTGTTGACAAACATACCATGTCCACATAGCTGATACAAAACAGTCTCCTCAACGAATGGTGAAGGGCAAAGTGGATATCATATCAAAAGAATGAAAGAGGACTCCGTTTAAAAGAATCAATTCAAAGTGCTTCAAAGACCTAAATATAAAAGTCAAGATCATAAAACTACTAGAAGAATATGTAGGGAAACATTTACAAGCTCTTATGATAGGTGGTGGTTTCTTGGACCTTAGACTCAAAGCAGGATCAACAAATACAAAATTAAATAAATGAGATCTCTTCAAAATTAAACACTTTTGCAAGTCGAAGGACTGTCAAAGTGGTGAAAAGGAAGCCAACTCAATGGGAGAAAATATTTGGAAATCACATATCTGATGAGTTTAATACTCATGATATATAAAGAGATGCTAAAACTCATCAATAAAAAGCCAAACAACCTGATTAAAATATGAGCTAAAGACTGGAATACACATTTGTCCAAAAAAGAAAACAAATGGGAAAAAAAACCACATGAAATATTATCAACATAACTAGCAATTATGGAAATGCAAATCAAAATTATGAGATATCATTTCATGCATTAATATTGAGTGCTTAATATATTGGTCTCTTTTCTTTTATTAGGGACTGCCTATATTCTCAAGAGATACTTGCCTTCTAATTTAGAATATAACAAGACTCCCCAGGATGGGAGTTCAATATTTTCTTGTTTTTTGTGTGTTTCTCCACTCGCTGAGATAGCCAAAATACTATTAAATTCCAATCCTGGGATGTCCTGCTATATTCGTTATTGAGTGGCAAGAATTCTTAGAATACTTAGGCAATGCCTAATGAAGAAGGACATACCAATACACTAGGCCCTTGACATTGATGGTTGTACTTATGAACCTTGTTCTTGTGAAATTGAAACTTAGCCTAGTATTATGTATTGCCTGAGTTACCTCCAGAAAACCTCCTTGTTGCTCAAATGTGTCCTCTCTCTAAGCCAAACTCAGCATATAAACTCACTGCCTTTCCCCCAGTATAGGACATGACTCCCAGGGATGATCCTCCCTGGCACTGAGAGAGTATTACCAAGCACCATCTAGCAATGCCTTTGGACAAAGACCTTACTAAAAGGGGGAAATAATAAATACAAATGAGTTTTTATGGTTAAGTGACATCATGAGTCCGGAGGTCATTCCAGAGTTTATGCCAATGCACATCTCAGTAGGATCTCTTTGACAGCTACACTAAACAGTGTCTCAAGTGGGGGGTGGGTACTGAGGGCTCTAGAGACATCTAGACACTGTCAGCAAGGTAGAAATTTGAAGAATTCAGCACCCTGTCAGTGGGTCTTGCCCTTGGCATATATGTTCTCCAATGCAACAGACTTAGACTCATTTATAATTTTCCTACACATGGGTCTTCTCCATTTATTTGAACCTATAATTAGTACTATACTCATTAAATATACATCCCAGAGACTTAAATAGTCAGTCTGTTCCCATGCTGGTTGAGTGTTGAATCTCAGCAGTGTTGCAACACCTACTCTCCAGTTCATTGGAGCCACCCAGTAAAACTAACACAAGGATGGTGATGGACAATGCCTACATGCCCCAACCCCCCAAAAACAGAGTATTTACAACTGCAAACAAGACAGTTCCATCCATTAGTCCTATGAATCTCAGACCCATTTCAATCAGAAACAGAGTGGGCATCACCACCCGAAAAGTCTCAAGAATGAAGAATGAACAAACAAGGAGGGGATGCAAATATGGACTAATGTAGACTTATTATTCTAGAAATGGAAGAAGTTGTAACATTGATATAAAGGCAGTGGTTATCATATTTCTGTGGGGAGGGAGAGGGAAGAATAGGTGTAACATGGGACATATTTGGGACATTGGAATTGTTCTGAATGACATTGCAATGACAGATACAGTCCACTATACATTTTGTCAAAACCTATAAAAATTGTGCCATGCACAGTGTAAACTATAATGTAAACTATCAAGTATGACTAGTAGCAATGCTTCAATATTTGTTCCTCAATTGTAACAAATGTATCATGTTAATGAAAGATGTTGTTAATGGGGAAAGTGTGTGAAAGGGAGGCAGTGGGGCATATGGGAATCCCCCTATATATTTTTTTCTACATAATTTCTTATTTTTAAAAAGATACTTAGATTACATAAATGTTACAAAAAATATATTTTGCACAGAGCTCCTCTGTCCCTTCTATTCAAACCTATACTTGGTGCTGGAGTTTGTAGGTGTCTTGAGTCTTTGGGATGTCCATGTGCCAGTTGGGCCTGGAATCTTGGTGGAGCTGCAACTCCTACTTGACAGCTCATTAGACTCACCCTGGACACCTGGTGGGGAGATGATGATGGACAATGGCCATCCCAGGAATGGAGAGAGTCTGCAGCTGCACGCAAGATAATCCCATCCATCTTCCCCATGGGATATAAGCCCCCTATCAATTGGAGGTGGAGTGGACATCACCATCCCAGACTCCTCAGGATTGGGGGAAGAGATATGGACTAGAGTGGACTTACTAGTATTCTACTATGGATGTATTGTTATTCAAGCATTGGAAGAAATAACAACATTGATGTGGAGCCAGTGGCCACTGGAGGGAGGCTCTGGGGGCAGGGAAAGGGAAAAGCAGTTGTAATATGGGAGCTTTTTTGGGACTTGGGAATTGTCCTGAGTGACATTGCAATGACAGAAACAGGCCACTTTATATCATCATATAACATGCAGAACTGTGTGGGAGAGAGTGTGGTCTACAATGTGAACTATAGTCCATGCTTAATAGCAAAGCCCCAGGATGTGTTTATTATTTGCAATTAATGTGCCACACTAATGAGGGGTGTTTTTGTGGGTTTTTTTAGGAGTTGTGGGATGTGGGGTGTATGGAAACCCCTCTATTTTTTGTGTAACATTTATGTAATCTAAGTATCTTTAAATATTTTTTTTTTAATTTAAAAAAGAAGGGGCTTAGATCTCATGGGGCAAATGGATGGGAATATCTTCATTGCAGTTGCAGACTCTCTCTATTCCTTGGGATGGTTGTTGTACATGTTCATTTCCTTGTTAGTTGTCCTGGGTGAGTTCAATGAACTTGAGAGTAGGTGTTGCAATTCCATTAAGATTCAATGCCCAACTGGCACATGGACAGCCCAAATATTTAAGTCTCTTGGACATATTACACCTATCAAATCTAGGACTAATTATAGATTCAAATAGAAGGGGCAGAAGAGCCATGTGTAAGAAAAGCAAAACTGAGTCAAATTCTGTCACAGTGAGGAGCATAAATTCCAAAGTAAAACCCACTGACAGGGTATCAAACTCCTGAGCTATGTTCCCTGCCTATAGTATCTATGTGTCTCCAGATCCCTCAGGAGACCCACTATTTGAGGCAATATTAATTTTTTCAGTCAAGAAGATCCTGCTGAGACATGCATAAGCCTAACTTCTTGGATGACCTCCCAACTCAATTTGAATTCTTTTAGCATAAAACTCATTTGTCTTTCCCCTTTTCCCCTTTTGGTCAAGGTCTTTTTTTCCAGTTGCATTGCCAGTTGGTGCTTGGTAGTAATCTCTCAGTGCTAGGGATGCTCATCCCCAGGTATCATATCCCATGTTATAGGGAAGGTCATTCATTTATATGCTGAGTTTGGCTTAGAGAAAGGCTGCATTTGAGCAACAAGGAGGCTCTCAGGAGGCAATTCTTAGGCACCCTATAATACTAGGTTAAGTTTCAACTTCAAAAGTAAATGTTCATAATTACAGTCATCAATATCAAAGGCCCATCAATGGTCCATCTTCCTTCACTTGTCCCTGCTCCTATACATGGGGGATTTTTGCTGCCTAATTAGAGAATGCAGCAGACATCCCAGGATGGGAACTCTATATTATTTCAGTTATTGTGTGACTTTCCACCCTCCATGACAATGATTCACAAACACTGGAACATATTCATATGCCTTATAGGTATCCCCAGGTGAACCTCCTCCCACAGATACCCTATCACCGACACACTGCACCAATGATCCTCTCCTGCCACTTTTGTAACCCTTCTGTGATCCAAAACTTCTTCAAAAATGAAGTCAATAAAATAAACAAATAACATTTATGAAATCTAAAGCTTCTTTGAAAATTAAATTTAAATAAAATAAAAAACACCCTCAATCAATTGGTCAAAGATGAAATTGCGAGAGAAAACAGTAATTGCCTTGAGATGAAAATAAATGAGAACAATTATCAAACCATATAGGATAAAGGGGAGCAGATGTGGCTCAAGCAGTTGAGTGACCACCTTCCAAATGGACAGTCCTGATTTTGGTTCCCACTGCCTCCTAAAGAGGACAAAACAGACATCAAGCAGAATGAGGAGACAATGAGCAAAAATTGTCAATGAGCAGACATTGAGCAAAACAACAACAAGCAGATGAGGAAAAACAAATGAGCAGAGTGTGGATGTAGCTCAAAACAGTTGAGTGCTCACTTCCTACATGGGAGGTCCCAGTTTGGGCCCGCTGACTCCTAAAGAAAAAAAAATATGGGAAGGCAGTGTTGAGAGGGGAATTTACAGGCTTGAGTGCTTACATTAAAATAGAAGAAAGAGCTAAAATCAAGACTTTACTGCATACTCTAAGGATCTAGAATGAGGACAGAGGATTTTTCCTAAAGGAAGCAGAAGGAAAGAAATAACAAAGACTAGAGAAGAAAGAAATAAACTCAAGTTAAGAAACAATATAATCAAAAACCCAAAAATGAGTTCATTCAGATCAAGAAAATGGACAAATCCTTAGCTAGACTGAAAAAGGAAGTTTAGGGATGATGAAAATAAATGAAATCAGAAATAAGAAGGGGTACAATACTACTGACCCCAAATAAATAAAAAAGATCATAAGAGGACACAATGAAAAACTTATATCAATAATATATTCAACCCAGAAGTGAAAAGGAAAAATTCCTAGGAACACATGAACAACCTACACAGAATCTAGAAGAAATAGGTATTTTCAACAGACCAATTACAAGTAAAGGTATTGTGTCATTCATCAAGAAGCTGCCAACAAAGAAAAGCCTAGGATCAGATGGCCATACAGATGAATCCTAATATCAATCTTGTTCAAAGTCTTCTAAAAAATTGAAAGGAGGGAAAAGTACCTAACTCAGTGAGGCCAAAATCACACTAATACCAAAACCACATAAAGATACTACAAGAAATAAAAATTAGAAACCAATTTCCCTTAAGAATATTGATGCAAAAATCCACAACAAAATACTTGCAAATTAATTCCAACAGCACGTTAAAAGAATTATACAGCATGATCAAGTGGGTTTTATCCCAGGTATGCAATGGTGGTTCAACTTTTAGAAATTGATTAATGGAATATACCACATTAACAAAATGAGTGGGAAAGCCACATGCCCATTCAATTGATGCAGACAAGGCATTTGAGAAAAGCCAGTATCATTTCTTGATAAAACTCCCTTGAAAATAGGAATAAAAGGAAATTTCATCAACATGATAAAAGGCATATATGAAACACCCACAGCTAACATCTGCTTAATGAAAATGACTGAAATCTTCCTTTACAAGATTGGGAAAAAGATAATAATGCACACTGTCACAACGATTTTTCAACATTGTACTGGCCATAGAAGTTAAGCATGAAAAAGAAAGAAAAGGCATCCAAAGTAGAAATGAAGAAATATAAGTTTCACTTTTTGCAGAAGACATGATCCTACATGTAGAAAGTCCTGAAAAATCTGCAAAAAACTACTAGAGCCAATAACTGAATTCATCAATGTGATGGTGTGCTATAACAACATACAAAAATCAGTAGTGTTTCTATACACTAGTAATGAGCAACCTGAGGATGAAATCAAGGAAAAAATTCCATTTACAATTGCAAATAAAAATAAAATATCTAGTGATAAGTTTAACTAAGGATGTAAAGGACTTGTACACATAGAACTATAAAATTTGCTAAAAGAAATCAAAGAACTCAAAAGGTTCAGTGGTGCCTTTATCTGTTTTTCTCTATCTTCAGAGCTATCAGTCATCACCTTTGATCCTTTTGTGATCACCAATCACAACAATGCAATTTACCTACTCACAGCTTTATTGAGTGATTCATGAATCAGGAAACATGCCATTAATAAGATATGAGGAAACTCCACTGAGAAGCTTAAGTCTAGAATTAGCAAGTGATCCATCAATCCCACCTCAAGGTATATATACAAAAGAATTGAAAGCAAGTATTTGAACAGATATTTGCATACTGGGAAATATTCACAATTACTAAAGTATGGAAGCAATCTATGTCCCCATAAGCCAATGAATGAATAAATAAATGTGTTATATGCAAAAAATGAAATATTACTCACCTGTAAAAGAAATGAATTTGTGATATATGTGGCAACATGGATGAGGCTTGCAGACATCCTGTTGAGTGAAATATGCCCTACACAAAAGACATATTGTACAATATCAATGAAATAAAATAATTAGATTTTACAAACTCATATTCTCAGGATCTAGAATATAGGTTACCAGGGACCAGGCTGGGATAAGGAAAGGGAAGTTAATGCTTAAATTGTACAGACTTACAATTTGGTTTTGATTGTAAATTTTTGATAATGGATGGTAGGGATGGTAGCATAACATTTTGAATGTAATTTACATCTTTAATTATAGATGTAATTATAAGGGAAACTTTCAGGTTGCATATATGTTACTAGAATAAAATTAATCAAATAAAACATAGGACTCTACCACACAGTAAATGCTATTATAAATAATGGACTATATTTAAGAGCATAATTATTAAAATGTTCTTTCATGAATTGTAACAAATGAATAATACTAAGATAAGGTGCTAATTATCAGGTGGTACATAGGAACTCTATTTTATGTTTGATTTTTCTGTAAACCTGTAACTTCTCTTTAAAATTTCAAAAAATATCACATAATTTTTGTAAATGCACATAATTTTGCTTCATCCTTTCCAATATGTGTGGCTTTTACTCCTTTTCACCCCCAATTTCCTTAGCCTAGAATTTCCTGTACAATGAAGAATAGAATTGGTAAAAGTGGACATCCTTGATTTTTTCTTGATCTTAGGGGGAAAGCATCCAGTCATTCAAAATTAAGTATGATAGTAAACCAGTCTTGCATTTGTGGGATAAATCTCACTTGCTCTTGGCATATAGTTTTATTTATATATGGATTTATTTTGTTATTTTATTGAGAGTATATTTATCCATATTAATGAGAAATATTTGTCCACAGTTTTCTTTTCCTATAATATTTTGTTGAGTTTTTTCATCAGGATAATACCAGCCTCATGAAATGAATTGAGTAATATTACCTCTCGTAAATATTTTGGAAGAATTAGAAAGGAACTTGTATGAGTATTCTTTATTATTATATTTTAGGTAGATACTCCTAGGGAATCCAATTCAGTCTGTGTTATTTTTTGAGGATAATTAATTGATTACCAATTCAATCTTTTCAAATATTATGGATTTATTCAGACTTTTTCTTTGAATCATTTTAGTAATGAAAAGTTGTTTCTCTCTAAGACATTTTAGTAGAATAAAGTCAATAGTGATGTCCCCTATTAAACTTCTGATTTGAGTAATATCAGTCTTCTCCTTTTTTCTCCCTTGATCAATGTAGACAAATGTTTGTCAATTTTCTTGACCCTTTCCAATAACCAGATTTTGGGTTTCATTTACTTCCTGTCTTACTTTTTCACTCTCTACTACATTAATTTTTCATTTCCTTCCTTCTCTTTGCATTAGTTTAGTTTTTCTCTACTTATTCTAGTGTCTAAAGGTGGAAAGGATTGGTTATTGATTTGAGAGCATTATTCTTTCTTAATATAGCTATTTACAGCTACATATGTGCCTCTAAGCCCATACGTTTTGACTTGCTCAGTACTCAATTTCATACATCTCAAAGTATTTTCTGTTTTCACTTTTGATTTCCTATTGGACCCATCAGTTATTTAGAAGTGTGTTCTTTTATTTCCACATATTTGTAATTTTCTATTTTTTTAAATTGACTCTTTTTCCATTCTATTGTAGTCAGATAGCATACTTTCTTTTTTCTATCCTGTTGAATACATTGGTTTTTTGTTTGTTTGTTTGTTTGTTTGTTTATTCCCTAGCATATGGACTATCCTAAACAATGTTTCATGTGCACATGATATGGCTTTATATTGTTATAATTCTATAGAGTTTTCTCTAGATATCTATTAGTCTAATTGTTTTAAGGTGTTTCTCAAGTCTTCCACTTCTTTGTTTTCTAGTGGTTTTATCCATTATTGACATATAGGAATTGATGTGTTCACCTAACATTTTTGAATTGCCTATTTCTTCCTTCATTTCAGTAAGTTTTGTTTCCTGTATTTTGGTGTTCTTTTGGTATTTGCTTATATGATTATAGTTGTTATATCATTCTGAAGAATTGATATATTTTCCTCATTATAAAATTTCCATCCTTTCAAAAGTAACTTTTTTATTTTAAATTCAATTTTTTTTTTAATTTTAGTATAGCCCCTACAGCTTTCCTGGCATTGTTGATTGCATGGTATATATATTTCCATTCTTTTACTTTCAATCTATTTGCATTTTTTAACCTAACTTGGATCTTATGAAGGCACTGTATAGTTGGATGTTTTAAAATCTAGTCTGATCATCTTTGCCTTTGCATAATGTATGTACATTTAATCTTATTTTAATAAAGTTTGATGTTCACTTTCCATTTTACTACTTGTATTCTATATCTTGCATCATTTTTGTTACTCTATTCTTCCTTTTCCCTTCCTTTTGTATTAAATAAACATTTTAAATGAATAGTCCATATCTCTATAATTATATTTTTATTTTTTGTTTAGTGGTTCCTCTGAGGCTTAATAAGCACATCTTAATTTAAAAGAATAAGTTTCAGAATTATCTTGTTTAATTCCTTTGATATACAGAAACCTTACATCCATATAGCCCCATTCCCTCCCCTCCTCTTGGTATTATAGTTTTTCATATAACATGCAATTGATAAAAATCCAACAAAACAAAACATTGTTTCATGTATTATTTTAGCAACTATAGTTGATTCCTTTGCCTATAGATTTTTGCTAACACATGCATACATGTGGCTTTTATTGACAAATATATTAAATTTGTATTTGACATAGGCTGAGAAATACATATACAATTTAACTCATTCAATTGTATTTTTTCATTCAGTTAAGGTACTAAAGGGGGTAAAAACATACTTTATACTAGGTTTTGTAATTGCATATTACTCTTTTTTTCTGTGACCAGAAAAATTCTTTAATAATTCCAAACTTGGAATTTAATTTTACTTTTAATATTTTAATAAGAGATGTGGGGTTTAAAAAATAATTATGTATAAACTAAGGATTCCCATACACCACAACACCAGCTACCCAATGCATTGGTGTGGAATACTTGTTATCATTTATGGCAGAATTTTTAAAATAATTGTACTATTTTTAATAGTATTTACCTTTGATACAATTGAAGGATTATTAATGTCATACTATTATCCAGCATGCATAATTTTTAGAAGATGTGTTTTTCCCATACTTCACCTTATTATTACAACCTTGTATTAGGATCATACATTTGTTATAATTCATGAAAGAACATTCTTTTACTTGTGTTATTACCAATACTCCATCATCTACATTAGGTTTCACTGTGTTGTACAGTCATATGCATTATCTTTTAATTTGTATTCTAGTAATATATACATCCTAAATTTCCCATTTAACCACATTCATCTCTATAGTTCACTCACAATAATGTGCTGCCATCACCACCATCCATTTCCAAATGTTTATCACCAACCTAAACAGAAATTCTCTGTAAGTTAAGCATCAACTCTCCATTCTCTAAAACCCAATCTATCTCCTCATAACTTATGTTCTATATTCTAACTCTAAGAGTTTTCTTATTCCAATTACTTCATATCTCTGAGATCATATAATACTTGCTATTTTGTGTCTGGCTTATTTCACTCAACATAATGTCCTCAAGGTTGATCCACATTGTTGCATGCATCAGGACTTCATTCCTATTTATGGCTGAATTTTTTATCCATTTATCAGTTGATGGATACTAGTGTTATATCCATCTTTTGGCAATTGTGAAGAATACTGCTACCAATATCGGTGTGCAAACATCTGTTTGAGCTGCTGTTTTCAATTCTTCCAGGTACCTATTATTGGGATTGCTGAGTCACAAGATAATTCTATACTTAGCTTCTTGAGGAACTTCCAAACTGTCTTCCATGGTAGTTGCACAATTTTACATTCCCACCATCAATGAATGAGTGTTCTTATTTTTGCACCTCTCTTGACACTTGTAGATGTTTATTTCTTTAATAGTAACCATTCTAATGAGTATGAAATGATATCTCTTTGTGGTTTTGATTTGCATTTCTCCAATAGCTAGTCAAGCTCAACAACTTTTCATGTGCTTTATAGTCATTTATATTTTCTTTTGTAAAAGTCTTTTGCTTATTTTTTTGGTTGTACTTTTTTCCTTTTATTGTTGAGTTGTAGGATTTTTTTATATAGTCTGGATATTAAACACTTATTGGATATGTGATTTCCATAGAAAATATATTTTCTCCCATTGTAGGTTTTTTTTTTTTCACTTATGTGACAATATATTTTCTCCCATTGTAGATTTTTTCACTTCTGTCTAGATATTAAACCCTTATTGGATTTGTGGTTTCCATAGAAAATATATTTTCTCCCATTGTGGTTTTTTTCACTTATGTGACAAAGCCTTTTGATGCACATAAGTTTTTAATATTCAGGATTCTCATTTATTATATTTTCTTTCATTGCTTGTTCTTTGGGTGAAAATTCTAAGAAACCATCGCTTAAGACAAGGTCTTGAAAATGCTTCCTTATATTTTCTTCTAAGAGTTTTATATTCCAAATACTTATATTTATTTCCTTGATCCAATTTGACTTAATTTTTTTTTTTTTTTTTTTTTTTTACTGGGAGGTCCCGGGGATCGGACCCATGTCCCTCCATATGGGAGATGGATGCCCAAACATTTGAGCCATATCCATCCCCCCTTTAATTTTTATATATGATATGAGACAAGGGTAGTATTTCATTCTTTTGCATATGGATAGCCAGTTCTCCCAACACCATTTGTTGAAGATATTATTCTTTCCCAGTTGAGTGGATTTCACAGCTTTGTCAAAAAGCAATTTGCCTTAGTTGTGATGGTCTGTTTAATAACTCTCAACTTGATTGTATTGGCCAATATATCTATCCTTATGAAAGAACCATGCTGTTTTTGCCACTGTAGCTTTGTAATATGCTTTAAAGTCAGGAAATGAGTCCTTTAACTTTGTTTTTTTTTATCTGTCTTCCAATCGATGACAATGGACTTTCCTTCCATTTATTTAGGTCTTCCTTAACTTTGATATTTATTCACTCTATTAATTTTTCCTTAGGCAATAGAATTACAAAGTGAACTTCAAAAATGGCATTTCAATTTTTTGAAATGTTCCAAAACAGTTATATTCTTACTATGTCACAAATATTTTAGACCACATTCTTACTAGCTTTTGATTATTATTAAATACCAGTTTTGAATCATAAGTGAAAAGAAATATTTTGATATTTAAAATTTATATTTATTTTCTTTACAATTTATATCTCTTCTAATGTGAATTCTATTTGTGCAATTTGACCATTTAACTATTGGAGTAAGTGTTTTATACACTTGAATATTAATAGTAAAACTGTGCCACTGAAACCTTCCAGAACCCATAACTTCTCTCAATCTCCTCCTTTTGATCTTCTTCTAACAAGACCACCCAAAAGCAATTAGTAGCACTTTCTTCTCCTTTTAATCTTGTTTTGAAGGCCTATAAGAATGTGCAAAAACCCAGACTAGTGTCCTTTGATTACCTCCTAGACCCCATGTGCTAAAATCATCTCCCTTGGCACTAAAAGTGATTGAAGTAAGAGAGGAATGAAGATGGAATAAACAGAGATCCAAGATGGTAAATTAGGGAATGGCAAGCTGCACTCCTCCTCCAGAAACTGTGGTAAGGATATAGAATAAGTGAAGCCAGGTGTCAAAGAAGACACTTAACACAAAATACAAATGAAATAAAACCCTAGACAATAAAGAGAAGCTAATGAGCTGATTAAGTCCATCAAGATAAACAGATGTCCCACAGTGTGGCCCACCAACCTCAATGAACTTACACATCCTATATTTTAGGTAATCTAAGCACCTCTTAAAATATATGTATATATATATATATAAATAACATTTTTGTAAGAAAATACACATATATGCATATATATTTATATATCATTTTGCAAATGTTTGTATGTATTGTGAGAATTTTGATTTTTACCCATAATAAAAAAAAAAAGAAAAAAAAAAAAGATAAACAGATGCCTAGACATCAGAAAAACATTACAAACTATACCAAGAAACAGGAATACTTGGATCAGCCTAATGAGCTAACTAAAAAGCAGGAGAGGGAAGCGGCTGTGGCTCAATCAGTAGGGCTCCCGTTTACCATATGGGAGGCCCTGGGTTCGGTTCCCGGGGCCTCCTGGTGAAGGCAAGCCCGCCCGCACGGTGTGGTTAGCTGACCCAGCGAGCACAAGCAGCAAGGGGGGGATAAATGAATAAATAAATAAAATCTTTAAAAAATAAATAAATAAATAAATAAAAAGCAGGAGGATTTGCAGAATGTGGAACATCTAATCAAGATGTACAGACAAATACCATGAATCCATTTAATAAAGCAACGGATGAGATAAATGATATTAAGAAGTCACTGGAGAAAAATACAGAAGATATTGTAAACATATATAAAATGATGACAGGTCAGATTGTGATGAAAGGCACAATGCAAGAAATTAAAACTACTTTGGAAGCACATAACAGATTTGAACAGACAGGAGAAAGAATTAGTGACATAAAAGACAGGACTTCTGAAATCTCACCTATAGTAGAATAGATAAAAAGATATAAAAAAAATCAACAAGGAATCATGGAAATGAATGACAAGAAATTCACAAACATATGCATTATAGGCATCCCAGAAAGAGAAGAGTAGGGGAAGGAGGCACTAGAAGTGTTGGAGGAAATAATTGCTGGAAATTTCCCAACTCCTTTGAGGGACATGGATGTACATGTCCAGGAAGCATAGCACACTACAGTGTAAATTTTAACAGGCCTACCCAAAGACACATACTTATCAAATTGTCAAATGCTCAAGGCAAAGAGAGAATTCTGAAAGAAGTAAGAGAAAAGAAGCTTGTCACATATAAGGGAATCTCAATAAGATTATGTACTGATTTCTCATCTGAAATCATGAAGCTAAGAAGACAGTGGTATGGCATAGTTAAGTGCTGAAAGAAAAAACTGCCAGCCAAGAATTCTTTATCTGGCAAAGTTGGCATTTCAAAATGAGGAAGAGTTCCCATGCCAAAGAAATAATTTAAGGAGCTCCAAGGGTCATCTCATCCTACAAGGCAGTTAATGATTACCCAGATTTACCTAAAGCACCTGTTTGGGGGGTTCAGGAGACCAGGAGAACACCCTGTAACATACTTGAAAAAAATGGAAGGAGGAGACGGCCCATCTGCAGTGAAGCTACGTAAGTAGAGCATTCCCCACCATGGAGGCCGGTACTCATTCTCCACTGATGGTGGAAGCCATCTAAAGAGATATTCTGTGGCTGGAGTTGGAGCACTATTTCATAAAAATGGGGGGAGGGGGAGACAGTTGGTCACTGACTTCAGCTGCTTATTAGTAAATTCACCTAAGTATAATCCTAAGAACAAATAAGTTTGAACATGTCCAAGTTAGAAAGAGGCTGGTAGCTGAAATTTTAACTCTGCCTCCAGCATGAGGGGAAATGGGACTGACTGAAAATCACAGTGAAGGTAGGGACTGACTTCTTTCCACCCAGATCAGATTGCAGTGATAGCCTAAGCCACAGCCCCACCTCTGGCATAAAGGAAGCTGTGGTGAACTGCAATGGCCTCTGGGTAACTGCAGGCACTTTGAGTCAACACAGACTGAGTAATCAGACACCTGGGCTTCCATCCCAGCAACCCAATAGGAATGGAGATGAGCTGTGTTTCCTTGGTCTTTCTTAGCAACTGCAGGTGCTTTAGGTCCACACAAACTGTTTTTTCAGGCCTTAGATTCCATCTCCACCCTTTTTACCCCATAGGATAGGAGGAGGCTGGTGTTTCTTCAGCCTTTCTAGGCAACTATAGGAGTTTTCAGCCCACACAGACTGGGTACTCAGACAACTGTGGCTCCATCCCTGCCCCCAAATTGGATAGGATGGGAGATGTGCTTCCTCAGCTTTACCAGGCAAATGCAGTTGATTTCAGCCCACATGTACAGGCTTGTTGATTGCCTTTCAGTCCATATCCAACCCTGCCCCACCACAGGATAGGAGGGACTTGGTCTTTCCTCAGACTTTCAGAACTGCATGTGCTTTAGGCCTGCAAGAATTTGATTGTGGGGTGTCTGTGGCTCCACTCCCACCCCTGATAGAACAAGAGGGGGGCGGAGTTTCCTCAGCCTCTCTCGGTAACTCCAGGTGCTTTTGACACACACAAACAGAATAGTCAGACCCTTGTTGCTCCATCCCCACCCCCAAGTAGAAGGGAGCTGTGTTTCTTCAACCTTTCCAGGGAAAGGTAGGTACTTTCAGCCTTCACAGACTGAACAGTTGGGTGCCTGTGGATCGACCCTACCCCCAATTCGATAGGAGGGGTCTGGTGTTTCTTCAGCCTCTCTGGGCAACTGCAGGCAATTTTGGCTCACACAGACTGGATACTTGCACATCTGTAGCTTTACCCTAGCCCCCCATTAGAATAGGAGGGAAGATGTGTTTCCCCAGCCTCTCTGGGCAACTGCAGGTGCTTTTGGGCTTTAGGAACTGGTTTGTTTAATACCTTTTTTTAAATTTTTTTATATGCATATATGTGTATTTGCTTACAAAAATGTTATATATATATATACACATATATTTTAAGAGGTGCTTAGATTACCCAAAATATTACACGGAACCCACTGGGATTCCCATGTTGCCCACCTCCCACACCTCCCACCACATCCCACACAAACATCTCCCACAGTGTGGCCCACCACCTTCAATGAACTTACACATCCTGGAGCCTTGCCACCAACCATAGACCACAGTTCACACTGTAGACCACACTCTCTCCCACTCAGTTCTGAGTGGTGTGTGCTGATTTAAAATGGCCTACATCCGTTGCCACAACAGTACTCAGGATAACCTCCTTTGATTCCATCTCCACCTTCACCTTCACCTCCATAAGATACGAGGGGCTGGTGCTTCCTCAGACTCTCAGGGCAACTGCAGGTGCTTTTGGCCTACATGAACTGGTCTGTTGGATTCCTGTGGCTCCATTCCCACCCAAATAAGACAAGAAGTGAGTGTGGTTTCCCCAGCACCTCTGTGTAACTGCAGGTGCTTTTGGCCCACACAGACTAAATAGTCAGACAATGTAGCTCCATCCTTTCCCCTAAATAGGCTAGGAGGGGAGCTATGATTCCTTAGCCTCTCTGGACAATAGAAGTAACTTCTGGCCTGCATGAACCTGACTGGTAGGTACCTGTGGATCCAACTCTACCCCCAATAAGAGAGGAGAGGGCTGGTGTTTCTTTAGCCTTTTCAGACAATAGCAGGCAATTATGGCCTGCACGGACTGAATGCTTGGTACCTGTAAATCCACCACCTCCCAATAGGATAGGAGAAGGCTAGTGTTTGCTCAGCCTCTCTGGGCAATGGCAGGCACTTTTGTCATGCATGGACTGGACTGTTGGGTGCCTGTGGATCCACCTCATTCCATAAAAGGATAGGAAGGGGCTGGCATTTCCTCAGCCTCTCAAGGCAATGACAGGTAATTTTTTCTTTTATCTTTTCTTTTGAGGTACCAGGGACTAGGGTTTGAAACCAAGACCTCATATGTGGGAAGCCATTGCTCAATGAATAAGCTACATTGGCTCCCATGAGCTGGTTTTAATTCACTTGTTTTGTTTGTGGTTTAGGAAGGACTGGGAAATGACCCCAGGACTTTACATATGGAAAGCAGGCACACAACCCCTTTAGCCACATCTGCTCCCCATGACAGGTACTTTTGGCCTACATGTCCTGTGCTGTTGGGTTTCTGTGGCTCCATTCCCACTTCCTAAAGGGCAGAAGGGGCAGTACTTCCTCAACCTCTCAAGGAAATTGCAAGCATATTCAACCAACATGGATTATATTTGTTGGACACTCTAGAGAGTCTGTACCCTGCCTTGGAAGGGGAGGAGGAGGTTGGTGTTACATCAGTCTACATGGGAAACTGCTGTCATTTTGGGCCTGCATGGAACAGATGGTTGCCCACACTTGAGGCTCCATCCCTACCCCAGGCAGAAAAGAAGGGGGCCTGAAGCTTCATCAGACACTCTGGGCAACTACAAATGGTCTTGGACTGCATGACTTGGATTATTACACATGGCTGGAGCTCTGTCTTTACCCCTGGCAGAAAAGAAAGTTGGGAGAAATTTCATCAGTCCTGTTGCAATTCAGACATTTTCAGCCTCAACAGCTTACAGTACAGTACCAACTACATCCTCAGGTCCTACTACACAACTCCTAAAGGAAAAAGGGTAAGAAAGCCCTTCACTAAAGAAAGAAACTATGCCCAGAATAACTACATCTAGTAAGCCAGGTGCCAGGACACCAACAAAAAATTACAATCATTACCAAGAAATAGGAAAATATGGCCTAGTCAAAGGAACAATCTAAAAACCAGGAAGAGATTCAGAACATTGAACAAGTATCAAGGACTAACTTAATGAAGTGAAGGAAGAGATTAAGGATATTAAGAAGACACTGGGAGAACATATTGAAGAAAATGTAACATACATAAAAAGAAAATGGATATGATGGTGATGAATCAACAATCCAAGCAATCAAAAAGACACTGGAAGCACATAACAGCAGATTTGAACAGGCAGAGAAAAGTATTAGTGGTGTGGAAAACAGTACATCTGAAATCAAACAGATAGTAGAACAGATAGAAAAAATCCAGCAGGGACTTAGGGATTTGAATGACAACACAAAATGCACAAAGATACATATTATAGTCATCCCAGAGGGAAAAGAGAATGGACAGAAGGAGTATTGGAAGAAATAATGGCTGAAAACTTCTCAACCGTATTGAGGGATATGGATGTACATATCCAGGAAGCACAGCACACCACAAACAGTATAAATCCCAGCCGGCCTACTCCAAGACATACACTTCTCAAACTGTCCAATGCTCAAGACAAAGAGAAAATACTGAAAGCAACAAGAAAAAAGAGAACCATCATATACAAGGGAAACTCAATAAGATTAAGTACTGATTTCTCATTTGAAACCATGGAAGCAAGAAGGCTGTGGTATGACATAGGTAAGGTACTAAAATAAAAAGAAAACTTCCAGCAAAGAATTCTCTATCCAGCAAAGTTAGCATTCAAAAATGATAGAGAGTTCAAAATATTCACAGATAAACAGAAATTAAGAGAGTATACTAATAAGAAACTTGTCCTTAAAGAAATACTAAAAGGAACTCTGCAGGTTGAAATGAAAAAACAGGAGGGAGAGAGTTGGGGGAGAGTATAAAAATGACTAAAAAGACAAAAAGAGAAATAAAAACAACATATGACACACACAAACACAAAGAAAATATGGCTAATGGAAGTAATTCCATGGAAGTAATAGCACTGAATGTTAATAGATTAAATTCGCCAGTGAAGAGACATAGATTGGCAGAATGGATAAGGAAACATGACTCATTTATATATTTTCTACAAGAAACCCATCTTAGACCCAGGGATTCAAGTAGGTTGAAAGTGAATGGCAAGAAAACAATCTTGCAAGCAAACAATAACCAAAAAATGTTGGTAGTATCTGTACTAATATCAGACAAAATAGAATTTAAATGCAAAACTATTGTGAGACAAAGACAGACACTATATATTTGTAAAAGGGGTAATCTTTGAAGAAGACAGAGCAATCATAAACATTTGCATACCTAACTGGGGCTCCTCAAAATACACAAGGCACCCCTTGACCAGGCTTGCTGTCAGGGTCCATGCATGGGTGTGCCACCAGGCCCCACAAGTGGGTGAGCCCCCAGGCTCCATGCATGGATGTACCACCAGGTCCCATGAGTGGGTACACAGTCAGGCCACATGCAAGGGTGTGTTGCCAGGCCCTGTGAGTGGGTGAGCCCCCCAGGCCCCATGCATTAGGACACCCCAGGCCCCATAAGCAGATGTGCCATCAGGCCCTATGTGTGGGTGCACCACAAGGCCCCACGAGGAGGTGAGCACCCTAGCCCCACAAGTGGATGCATCATCAGGCCCTGTGAACCCCCCAGCAAGATGATGACATAACAGGAGAGTGACAAAAGGGAGAGCTAAGGTGAGACACACTGAAAAATCAGGAATGAAGGTGGCACAGGTGGTACGATGCTTCTCTCCCATATTGGAGTTTCCAAGAATGAAATAACAGCAAAGACAGGAGGAGAAGAATAAGAGAGGGCAGGAAATGGACTCAGAATTGCCCAGTGAATGGATACAAAATCAGCAAAAATGAGGGGTGTAAAAATGGATAAAAGTAAATAAATATATAAATAATTTTTTAAAAAAGTATAGGGGAGTAAGATATGGACTATAGTTATTAATATTTTAATGATGCTCGTCATAATTTATTAACAAATGTTTCAAACAGTGCAAAGTATTTGTGGTGGGGTGATATGGGGGAGCCCTGTATGATGTTATGCAAGTTTGTTTTGTAAGTTCACAATGTTTACTGAACATGTATTCTTTATATATGTTCATGTATGAATGATATACTTCAATAAATTGTTTAAAAAATTTAAAAAATAGAAAAAAATTAAAAAATACATAAGCCAAACACTGGAAAAAATAAATGGAGAAATAAATACCTCCACAACTATAGTGGGAGACTTTAATACACCATTATCACTATTAGATAGAACATCTCAGCAGAGAATCTATAAAGAAATACAGACTCTGAATAGTACATTAGAGAATCTGGACCTAAGAGACCTATACAGAACACTACACCCAAATACAGCAGGATATTCTTGAGTGCCATGTATGTGGTCATTCTCCAAGACAGAAATATTCTCAATGAATTCAGAAAGATTGAATTATACAAAGTAGTTTCTCTGACAACAATAGAATGAAGCTTGGAATCAGTAAGGGCCCGAGAACCAGATTAAGCAAAAACATATGGAAGTTAAACAACACACTCTTAGACAAGGAGTGGATCAAGGAGAAAATCTCAAAAGAAATTAATAATTACCCTGAAATGAATGGAAATGATAACATAACCTCTCAAAACCTATGGGATGCAGCAAAAGCTGTACTGAGAGGTAAATTCAATTCCATAAATGCATATATCAAAAAAGAAGAAAGAGCTAAAATAGAAGCCCTAACTGCACACCTGGAAGAATTAGAAATAGAACAACAAACTAACCCCAAAGGAAATAAAAAGAAGGAAATAACAAAGATTAGAATGGAAGTAAATGAAGTAGAAAATAAGAAAGCACAAGAGAAAATTTGAAAAACCAAAAGCTGTTTCTTCAAGAAGATCAATAAAATTGACAACCCCTTAGCAAGAATAACAAGGAAGAAAAAGAGAGAAGATGCAAATACACAAAATAAGATATGAGGAAGTGGTTATCACCACTGTCCCCACCGAAATAAAGAGTATCTTGAGAGGATACCTTGAAAAATTACATGCCAACAAGAATGATAATTTACACAAATTCCTAGAAACTCACAAGAAGCCTACATTGACAAAAGAAGAAATCGACAAGCTCACCAGACCAATTAGAAGTAAAAAGATAGACTCAGTCATCAAAAACTTCCCAACTAAGAACAGCACAGGACAAGATGTCTTCACAGGTGAATTCTACCAAACATTCTGGAAAGAACTAACATCAATTCTGCTTAAACTATTCCAAAAAAAAAAGAAGTAGAAGGAACATTGCCTAACTCATTCTATGGTGGAATATTGTCCTAATTGCAAAGCCAAAAAAAAGTGCCACAAGAAAGAAAAATTACAGACCAATCTCTTTAATGAACCTAGATGCTAAACTCCTCAACAAAATACTTGCTAATTGCATTCAATAACACATCAAATGAATCATACACCATGACGAAGTGGGTCTTATCCTGGATATGCAGGGATGGTTCAACATAAGAAAATCAATCAATGTAATACACCACATAAACAGATCAAAGAAAAAAATCACATGATCATCACTATACATGCAGCAAAAGCATTTGACAAAATGCAGCAACCTTTCCTATAAAAAACTGCAAAAACTAGGAATAGAAGAAAACTTTCTAAACATGATAAAGGGTAAATATGAAAAATCCACAGCTAACATCATATTCAATGGTGAAATCCTAAAAGCTTACCCTCTAAGATTAGGAACAAGAAAAAATTGCCCACTAACACTGCTCCTATTTAACATTGAGTTAGGAGTACTTGCTCAAGCACTTAGGCAAGAAAAAGTATAAAATTCATTCAAATTGGAAAGGGACAAGTCAAAATTTCACTATATGTAAATGACATGATCCTATACATAGAAAGCTCTGAGAAATATACGTCAATGTTTCTAGAGCTTATAAATGAGTTCAGTAAACTTGCAGGTTATAAGACCAATGCACAAAAGTCAGTAGCATTGCTGTACACCAATAATGAGCAATCTGAGGAGGAAATTAAGAAAAAAATAACATTTACAATAGCAACTAAAAGAAACAAATACCTAGGAATAAATTTAACTAAATATGTAAATGACATACACAGAATACTACACAACACTGTTAAAGGAAATCAAAGAAGACTGAAATAAATGGAAGAATATTCTCTGTACATTAAGATGTCTATCTTACCCAAACTAATCTACAGATTTAATGCAATTCCAACAAAAATCAACACATAATTTTTTACTGAATTAGAAAAACTAACTATGAAATTTATTTGGAAGAGCAAGAGGCTCTGAATAGAAAAAGACATATTGAAAAAGAAAAATGAAATTGGAAGAATCACTCTACCTTACTTTAAAGCCCACTACAAAGCACAGTGGTCAAAACTCCATGGTATTGGCACTAGGATGGACATACCATCCAATGGAACTGAATTGAGAGTTCTGATCTAGATGTTCACATATACAGTCATCTGATATTCAACAAGACCATAAAAGCCACTCAACTGGGAGAGAATGGCCTCTTCAACAAATGGTGCTTGTAGAGTTGGATATCCATAACCAAAAGAATGAAAGAGGAACACCATCTCACATCTTATACAAAAATCAACTCAAGATGGATCAAAGATCTAAATATAAGAGCCAAGACCATAAAGACCTTGGAAGATAATGTAGGGAAGCACCTACAACACCTTGTAATAGGAAATGGTTTCATTAACTTCACACCCAAAGCATGAGCAGCAAAAGAAAAAAGTGATAAATGGGACCTCCTCAAAATTAAAAACTTGTGCTCCTCCAAAGAGGTTATCAAGAAAATACAAAGGCAGCCTACCCAAGGGAGAAAATATTTGGCAACCATATATCTTATAGGAGCTTAATATCCAGCATATATAAAGAAATCCCACACCTTGAAAGTAAAAAAAAAAACAACCAATTTTAAAAATGGGCAAGCAAGCGGGGTGACTGGGGGGTGGGGCGGGGGCAGGTGCTGCCTCTTCCCTCGCTGTCACCTAGCACCGCCGGGATATCGCGCCTGTCGCCGGCACCATGAAGATATGGACGTCAGAGCACGTCTTTGACCACCCATGGGAAACTGTTACAACAGCTGCCATGCAGAAGTACCCAAACCCTATGAACCCAAGTGTGGTTGGAGTTGACGTATTGGACAGACACATAGACGCCTCTGGAAAGTTGCACAGCCATAGACTTCTCAGCACAGAGTGGGGACTACCTTCCATTGTGAAATCTCTTATTGGTGCAGCAAGAACCAAAACATATGTGCAGGAACATTCAGTAGTGGATCCAGTAGAGAGAACAATGGAACTTAAATCGACTAATATTTCATTTACAAATATGGTTTCAGTAGATGAGAGACTTATATACAAACCACATTCTCAAGACCCAGAAAAAACTGTTTTGACTCAAGAAGCCATAATCACTGTGAAAGGAGTCAGCCTTAGTAGTTACCTGGAAGGACTGATGGCAAGTACAATTTCTTCAAATGCTAATAAAGGCCAAGAAGCAATGGAATGGGTCATACATAAATTAAATGCTGAGAGTGAAGAATTGACAGCTTCGGCAAGAGGAACCATAAGGACACCGATGGCGGCAGCAGCATTTGTAGAGAAATGATAATGAAAATTGATATACAACATCAGATCCCCCAGGTCTTTCCAAGCTGGCAATATATTTAATTGTTATTTTAAAAAATCAACTATATTTTAGGTAGACTTTTTTGTAATAAACTGAAGAAAGGGTATGTGACTTTTCATGAAAACAAAGAGATGAGGGGCCTCTAAGTAAGAGACCTTCTGAAATTTGTGTTATTTGAAATGACCATCTCATTTTAAGGGTTCCAGTATTTTTAAATTTTACCGTTTTTGGAAAAGTACTTTGAAATTGATCTTGGCATATTGAATTTCCTTAAGGTAGAATTTTAAAGCTTTTCATGCATTGGAACTCTACCTGTCTTTGGACCAACCCCAGAACAAAGCAGAGCCACCTTATTTTTATATGCACACAATTGCCCTACTGCGTTAAACTTCAACAGCTTATATGAAGGGACTCTCTTTAAAAGTAGAAAATTGTAACTTTTAAAAGCATGTGAGTTTGTATTTACAAACTTGATCTGCTTTAAACCACCATTAAAACCACAGTGTTTAGAGTTTGTACTTAAGTGATATTTTTGGAGTGAAAATTATCAATATATGACTCCAAAAAAATACAATTTTATTGTATTAAAGAGTACTGTATTGATTTGCCAAAGTTTTGTAACTTAGTAAGGCTTCCTTGGATTTGTACTTCTAAAAGTCTTCATGATTTAGTATGCTGTACCGTGAGCTGGTTATGTTAACTGAAAAAATAAAGTCATTATCTGAATTTTGCAGAACTCTAAACTTAAAACAGAAGAACAGCTGTTCACATCTTTTAGCATTTCACATTTGCCTAACTCATAAATTGCCATGTGTCAAAATCATGGTTCTGTAATTGCTAAAGCATGATATGTCAGGTTATTTGAATATAATTACTTTTTGAAGTAATTGTGACCACAAAACATCTTTTTTACATGAAGAGCTGTACATCATTTGAAATTACTCAAATGATGTCTTAATCTGAAGCATAAATCCCAGGTACTTGATGTTTTTAATAATATGGTGCCACTGCAGGGCGTGGGGGGGGTGGATAAAAGAATAAAAGAAAAAAAAATGGATTGACCTAATCACTAGGTGAACTTCACTGCAGCTTTTGTTAATGGGAAATCCTTATTTGGGATGCCAGTGGGCAGCTGCAATTGAAAAACAATCCAGTAAATGTATTTTGTTTTATATTTTGTAGCAGATAATTATCAACCACTAAATAATATCTTTAATACTTATTTGCACTATACAGACTATTTTTGTTAAAAGGTGATTAGCTCTTGCCTTTATTTTACAGTGCTTTATGTACAAGTGAAAAACATCCAGTCAGGTTTCCTGTAAGAGAGACCAGTTCATTTATGTTCATAAACCACAGAGAAATAGTGTATCAAACTGTTTTAAAAAGTAATGTTTTTTCTACATAAAATATTATTTAGCTTAAGACTTCTTAGGACATTTGTAAAAGCACATTAAATACAATAAGGTTTCTGATTATTTTTTGTAACCAGAGATGGATTTGCAACTGAAACAACATTGCTAAATTTTTATATTTGGTAAAAAAAAAATTGCCTTGTATAATTCCTGTATATTATATATTATACTTGTTCTGAAAAAGTGTAATGTCCTAATGATAAAAGACTTCTAAGCAAAAAAAAAAAAAAAAAAAAAAAAAAAGGGCAAGCAACTTGAAAAGGCAACTTTCCAAGGGAGAAATATAAATGGCTAAAAGCACATGAAATAATGCTCAACATCACTAGCTATTAGGGAAATGCAAATCAAAACTTCTATGAGATACCATCTTACATCCATCAGTCAGGTGGCTATTATAAAACAGAGGTCTATAAGTGTTTGAGAGGATGTGAAGGAAAGGAAGCACTCATCCACTGCTGATGGGAATATAGAATTGTCCAGCTATTGTAGAGGACAGTTTAGCGGTTCCTCAAAAAACTAATTATAGAACTGCCATATCGTCCAGCAATTCCACAGCTGGGTATATACTCAGAAGAATTGAAAGCAAGGACATGAACAGATATATGCACACCAATGTTCATAGCAACATTACTCACTATTGCCAAAAGTTGGAGTCAACCCAAATACCCATCAACAGATGAATGGATAAACAAAATATGGTGCATACATACGATGTAATATTACTCGTGTGAGAAGTAATACAATGCTAACACATGGGATAACATGGATGAATTTTGAGGACCTTATGTTGAATGAAGGAAGCCAGGCATTATAGTACAAATATTACATGACTTCGGTGATATGGATTAAGCAAATCGAGGAGACTCAGAGAGCTATTGTCTGGAATATAGGTTTAAAGGAAATAGAAAGGGAGAAGAAGATTGTGAGCCAATGGGCATAATCTATGATAAGGTGGAAGTGTGTATTTGGGAATTTTAAGGATACAACAGGAGGGTAGTGATACCATTGGGTTGTACAATGCAGGTTTGACAGGTGGGTAGAGTGGGGGGGTGAGTTGGAAGAGCCATGGAAATCCGGGGGGGGGGGGTTTGAGAAAGGAACAATTGAACACTGGGAATTGGTAGGTATGTGGTTGAAAGTACAAAGTTGTGGACATACTTATGGCAAAGTGCCAAGGAAGGGCTACTGGTTTAGGGGATTGGATAGGGTGGAATTTGGGACAGGGCATAGCTGAGGCAGTCTTCTTGGGAAGGTGTTAGTGAACATTTTGTCATGTGTTGTATCAATGGGTGAAGTTCCACATAATGAGTGGGAAGGCATTAGACTCCCATCCTGGGTAGGATTGATATGCTCTGAAACAGAGGGGAAGCAGCCTCTCAAGAACATGGGTGATTCCTAATAGAGGAGGACATACCAATGTGTCAAGATCTCAGTGTTGTTGCAAATACTTATGAATGTTGTTGTGCAAGGAGTTAAGCTGGGTAGTCACCTTGGGGCCCAAGGGGAGGGGGAGGGAAGAATAGAATAGACAGAACAGGGGGTATTTGGTGGACAATGGAAGTGTTCTACATGATCTTGCAATGATGGACACAGGCCATGTTAAATATCATCAAAATTTATAAAAGTGTGTGGTCTAAAGGGTAAACCATAATATAAACCATTGACCATTGTTAGTAGCTATGTTTCACTATTTGTATATCAGTTGTAACAAATGTACCAACCACATATAAAAAGGTATTAATATGGGAAGGGGGATAAGGGAGAGGATGTTGTGTATATGGAGCCCCCTGTATTCTGTATGTGATTTTTACTGTGACCTAAAACTTCTTTGAAAACAAAATGAAAACAAGTAAAACACTGGGGAATAAATAGAAGAAAATATCACTGTACATACAGGACAACAGATATTACAGTGATCAAAGCAAAAATGTCAAAAAGAATTTAAATATTTTTCATTATTTTTTAATATCCCAATTTTTAAATTTTATTTTATTTTTAGTTTAAAAAAATTTTTTTAATGTATTTCATTTCTTATATTTAAACCTGTCATTATTTCATTTTCCTATTAATTGTATTTGGATGTTTTATTGGCTTCATTTTTGAAGAAGCTTTAGATCCCAGAAGGGTTATAATGGGAAGGGGAGGATCATTGGTGTGGGGTGTTGGGGATACATGGGGAAAAGTTCATCTGGACATACATATATGGTATATAAATGTGTTCAAATATTCACGGGGCATTGTCACAGTGAGGGGAGATTAGCCCAATAACTGAAATAATATTGAATTCCCATCCTGGAGAGCTCTGTCACATTCTCTAATGGAGCAGCAACAGTTCCCTCAAGTGCAGAGACAATGACTGGTGAAGGAGGATGGTCCATTGATGGTATTGATATTGATGACTATGCTTATGAGCCTTTACTCTTTAAATTGAAATGCCTAGTATTGTGGGGTGCCTAAGGGTTGCCTCCTGAGAGCCTCCTTATTGCTCAAATGTGGCCTATCTCTAAGCCAAACTCAGCATATTAATTCATTACCCTCCCCCCCAGTGTGGAGTATGGCTCCCTGAGATGAGCCTCCCTGGCTCTGAGGGATTAGTACCAATAACCAACTAAAAATGCAACTGGCAAAAGACCTCAAATAAAAGGGGGGAAAGGTAAAGACAAGTGAGTTTATATAGCTAAGAGACTTCAAAGTGAGTCAGGAGGTCATACCAGAGGTAACAATCATGGGCATCTCAGCAGGATCACATAGACTGCCAAAGAAGATACTATTCCAAATAGTGGGGCTCCTGATGGCTCTGGAGACACCCTGGTCCTATGGTCAGTGCAGATAGCTCTGGAATTTGGTACCTTGCTGTAGGTCCTACTTTAGAGTTTGTGCCCATGAGAGTGACAGAATTGTACTTGGTTTTGGCTTCCCTACATATGACTTATCTGTCCTTTATATTTAAACCTATACTTAGGGCTGGAGTTGGTAGGGATACATCCAAGAGACTTTAATCTTTGGGCTGCCCATGTGTCAGCTGGGCCCTCCTCAACAGGGTTGCAACACCTACTCTCCAGTTCATTGGGCTCACCTAGGACAACTAACAAAGATGCGAGGATTGACAACCACCATGCCAAGGAATTGAGAAAACCTGCCACTGCAAGCAAGAGAGTCCCATCCATTGGCTGTATGAGATCAAAGCCTCCTCTCAATTAGAAGTGGAGTGGACATCACCATCACAGAATCCTTAGGATTACGGTATGAACTAACTACAGAATAGGGTGGACTTACTGGTATTCTACTATACTTATTTTGATTCTAGCAATGGAAGAAATTACAACATTGATGTTGGGACAGTGGCTACTGGAGGCTCTAGGTGCAAGAAGAGAGGGAAACAGGTGTAATACAAGGGCATTTTAGGCCTTGGGAATCATCCTGAATGAAACTGCAGTGACAGATACAGGCCATTATATATCTTCCCATAGCCTGCAGAATTGTGTGGGAAAGAATGTAAACTGAAACATGAACTATGGTCCATGCTCAATGGCAAATGCCCCAGGATGCAATTATCAATTGCAATGAATGTGCCACACTAATGAAAGACGTTGTTTATGTGGAAGTGTGTGGGAGGTGTGGGGAGCAGGGCATATGGTAATCTCTATATTTTTATGTAACATTTATGTAATCTAAGTATCTTTAAAAATTAAAAATATATATTTATAAAAGGAACAAGATAGGCCTTCAGTTGACATATAGGAATTGAGTCAATTCATCATCAATGTTCAAACAAATTTTCTTAATATTCAATGATATTGCTAAAGAGATTAAGGATGTTAAGAAGACACTGAGTGACCACAAAGAAGAATTTGAAAGCATACATAGAAATTATATCTTATTGGAATGAAAGTTGTAAAAAATGAAATAAAAAAGGTACTGGAGACATATAACAGCAGCATTGAGGAGGTAGAAGGAAGGATCAGTGAGCTTGAACATGTAGCTTACAAAAGCAAACATATAAAAGAATAGGTGAACAAAAGAATGGAAAAAATTGAACAGTGTCTCAGGGAACTAAATGATGAAAAGAGACATGCAAACATACATGTCATGGGTATCCCAGAAGGAGACAAGAAGGGAAAGGGGGCAGAAGCAATATTTGAAGAAATATTGGTAGATTTTTTCCCAACCACTTTGAAGGACATAGATATCTGTGTTCAAGTATCACAACTTGCTCCTGTCTGAATGAATATGAATAGACCAAATCAGAGACACATATTCATCAGAATGTCAAATGCCAAAAACAAAGATAATTCTGAGAGCAGCAAGAGAAAAGAGATGCATAACTTGTAAGGGATACCCACTAAGTTTAATTATAAATTTATCATCAGAAACCATGGAAGCAAGAAGGCAGTGATATGATATATTTAAGATATCTCAAGAGTAAAATTGCCAGTGAAAAATCTTATATCTGGCAGGATTGTCTTTCAAAAATGAATGCAAGTTTTGAATATTCACAAACAGAAACTGACAGAGTTGGTAACCCAGAGACTGGTTTTGGAGGAAATACTAAACAGAGAGCCTATAAAGAAAAGACAGGAGAGAGGGACTTGGAAGGGAGTCTAGAAATGAAGATTATGTCAGTGAAAGTAACTACAGGTTCAAAAAGAGTGGTAAAAATAAAATATGACTGATATAACAAAAAGGTCAAAATGGGTGAAATAAGAAATGCCTTTACAGTAATAACATTGAATGTTAATGGATTAAACTCCCCAGTCAAAAGACACAGACTGGCAGAATGGATAAGAAAATATGAGCCATCTATATACTATCAACAAGAGACTCATCTTAGACCCATGGATACCAATAGATTGAAAGTGAAAGGCTGGAAAAAGAAATTCCATGCAGGCAGTAACCAAAAAAAAAAAAAAAAAAAAAAAAAAAAAAAAAAAGAGGTGTAGTTGCTATACTTATATTGGATAAAATAGATTTTAAAAGCAAAACTGTTATTAGAGACAAGGAGGAGCATTATATATTAATAAGAGGGGCAATTCACCAGGAAGAAATAATAATCATAAATGTATATGAAACTAACCAGGATGCCCCAAGATACATGAGGCAAACACTGGCAAAACTGAACGGAGAAATAGATATCTCTACAATAATATTTGGACACATCAAAACACCACTATAGTATTGGATAGAACATCTTGGCTGAGGGCCAATAAAGAAACAGAAAGGTTGAATAATAGGAAAAATGGGCTAAACCTCGTAGACATATACATAACATTGCAGGATATACATTCTTTTCAAATTTTCATGGATATTTCTCCAGGATAGACTATATGTTGTGTTAAAAGCAGATCTCAATAAATTCAACATCAAAATTATACAAAGCACTTTGATCAAAATGGAATAAAGTTGGAAATCAACAAGAAACAGAAAAAGGGAAAATTCACAAATATATGGAGATGAAAAAACACACTCTAAAATAACCCCTGGGCCAAAGAAGATATTGGAAAAGAAATCAATAAATATCATGAAACAAATGAAAACAAAAATACAACATATCAGAACTTATGTGATGCAGTGCTGAGAGGGTAATTAATATCCCTCAATGCTTATATTTAAAAAGAAGAAAAGTGCTAAAAGCAATGACCTGACAATACATCTGGAGGAACAAGAAATAGAACAGCAAACTATTCCCAAATCAAGCAGAAGCAATGAAATAGCAAAGATCAGAGCAGAAATAAATGAATTGAGAACAAGAAAAACATTTAGAGAATTAGCAAAACCAAAAGTTGGTTCTATAAGAAAACTTACAAAAATCAACTAATCTTATCTACCCTGAAAATGAAAAAACAGTGAAGATGCAAATAAGTAAAATAAAAATTGAAAGCAGAGACATTTCTATTGACCCCACAGAAATAAAAGAGATCATGAGGATACTATGAACAACTGTATGCCAAAAAAAATCTATACAATATAGGTGAAATGGGAAAATTCCCAGGAACCTACACTGACCCTAGGAGAAATAGAAGACCTCAACAAACTAATCACAAATAATGAGATTGAAACAGTCATCAAACAACTCCTCAAAATGAATAGCCCAAGACCAGATGGTTTCAGAGCTGACTTCTACCAAACATTCAAAAAGATTTAATAATCTTACTTAAGCTCTTCCAAAATATTGAACAAGAAGGAACACTATGAAACTCATTCTATGAAGTGAATATCATCCTAATACCAAAGTCAGTTAGAGATCTTATGAAAAAAGAAAATTACCCATCCATTTCCCAAATGCATACAGAAGCAAAAATTCTCAACAAAACACTTGCTAATTAAATCCAACAGCACATTAAATGAATTATTCATCATGATCAACTGGCTTTTATACTAGGCATGTAAGGGTGGTTCAACACAAGAAAATCAATCAGGATAACACACCATATTAATAAAACAAAGAAGAAAAATCACTTGATCCTATCACTTGATGCGGAAAATCATTTTACAAAATACAGCATCCTTTCTTGATAAAAATGCTATAAAAAGAATTGAAGGAAACTTTCTAAACATGAAAAAGCCATATATGTAAAAACCACAGCTAACACTGTATTCAGTGGTGTAAGATTACAAGCTAACCTGTTGAGATCAAGGACAATGCAAGGAAGATCACTGTCAACATTATTGTTCAATGTAGTGCTAGGGGTTCTAGCTAGAGCAATCAGGCAAGAAAAAGAAATAAAAGGCATCCAAATTGGAAAGGAGTAAGTAAAACATTTGTTATTTTTAGATCCTATACCTAGAAAGCCCTGAAAAATCCACCACAAAGCTGCTAGAGGTAAAAAGTTATTTCAGTAGAGTGAGGATACAAGGTCAATACAAAAAATCAGTGATGTTTCTATACACCAGTAATGCACAATCAGCAGAGGAAGTCAGGAAAAAATTCCAAATATATATAAAGACTAAAAGAATGAAATATTTAGAAATAAACTTTAACCAAGGATGTAAAGCAATTGTATTCAGAAAACTACAATGCATTACTAAAAGAAATTTTAAAAGACCTAAATAAATGGAGGAACATTTCATTCTCATGGATCAGAAGGCTTAATATCATTAAGATGTCAATTCTACCCAAATTGATATACAGATTCAATGCAATCCTGATAAAAAATACCACCAGCATATTTAATTAAATTGAAAAAACAATTATCAAATTTATTTGGAAGGGTAAATGGCCCCCCCAAAACAGAAATGTCTTAAAAAGGAAAAACCAAGTTGGAGGACTTTAAATCATATTACATGGCTAAAGTGGTAAAAGCAGCATGATACTGGCATAGACCAATGGAAGTGAATTGATGGTTCAGAAACAGACATCTTTGATCAAATTATTTTTGACAAGACTGGCAAACCAACCCAGCTGGGTAAGAAAAGTCTATTTACAAATGGTGCTGGTACATTTGTTACAATTAAAGAAAAAATATTGAATCATTGCTAATAACCATGGTCTACAGTTTATATTATGTTTTACCGTTTTCACCATACAATTTTACAGGTTTTGACAAAATGAATAATGGCCTGTATCCATCATTGCAATATCATGCAGAACAATTATAATGTCCCCAAAGTGCCCGATGTTACACTTATTCTTCCCTCTCCCTCTCCTTGTAACCTCTGGTGACCACTGTCTTTATATCAATTTTACAATTTTTTCAATTATTAGAATAACAAATATACTTTGGTCCATAATTGCATCCCCCTTTATGTTTATTCATTCCCCAATCTTAAGGATTTTGATATGGAGATGCCCACTCTGCATCCAATGAAGAGAGGTTTTAGATCTCATGGGGCAGATGGATGGGAATTCTTGCTTGCACTTGTAAATACACAGTGTTTTTGAAGGAGATGGGCTTTGTCCACCATCATCCTTCTGTTTGTTGTCCTGGGCAAGTCCAATGAACTGGAGATTAGGTATTGGCTGCTGAGATTCAGTGCTCAGCTGGCATATAAACAGATCAAGATTTAAGTCTCTGGGACATATTTTTCATGGGTTTAGTGCTGAATATAGGTTCAAATAAAAGGGGCACAAGAACCATGTGCAGGGAAATTATAAAGTAGTCTAACTAAGTTCATGCTCTCCCTAACATTGGGGATATAGATTAACATATATTTTATGGGTGTCAATTTCCTGGGATTGTTTGCCCTGCATATATTGTCCAGATGTCTCTAGAGCCCTCAGGAGCAACTCTGCTGGAGGCATTGTTGCCTGTGGCAGTCAGTGAGATCATTTCAAGATGTGCATAATTGCAACCTCTGAAATGACCTTCTGACTCACTTTGAAATCTTTTAGCTATAAACACTCATTGGTATTTAATATTTCCCCCTTTTGGTCAAGGTCTTTTCACAAATGCATCACTAGTTGGTGTTCCATGCCAGTAAGGCCCATCCTTGGGAATCATGTCCCATGCCATGAAGGGAGTGGTAGGCAGTGAGCCTATATGCTGAGTTTGGCTTAGAGAGAGGCCATATTTGAGTAACAAGGAGGTTTTTAGGAGGTAACTTTTACACAATATATATTACTAGGCTAAGTTTCAATTTTATAAGAAAAACATTCATAAGTGCAAGCATTAATATCAATGTCCTAGTATATCATTCTGTCTTCTTTTGCTAGCCACACTGAATATGTACTCTAGAGATTCTTTCCATTCTATTAGAGAATATAGTAGGAATTCTCAGAATTGAAATTCTTTTTTTTATTTTATTTTATTTTATTTTTTTTAACATTTGCAAAATGATATATAAATATATATGCATATATGTGTATTTGCTTAAAAAAATGTTGTTTGTATATATATATACATGTATTTTAAGAGGTGCTTAGATTACCCAAAATATTACACAGAACCCACTGGGATTCCCATGTTGCCCACCTCCCACACCTCCCATCACATCCCACACAAACATCTCCCACAGTGTGGCCCACCACCCTCAATGAACTTACACATCCTGGAGCCTTGCCACCAACCATAGACCACAGTTCACACTGTAGACCACACTCTCTCCCACTCAGTTCTTTTTTTCTTTTTTTCAGGGAGAGCGTGAACGCAGTCCCCCACTAGTACAAATTATGCAGTCGAGTTTCCCGCATTTGGGGAAATCGCAGGGGTCAGCATATCTGGAGTGCAATGGATAAGACTCACCTTTGTGATCATGGTATCCCCCCTGCCAGGTAACTAAAGAATTGAAGTTTAATATTTTGTGTGCATCTCTACCCATTGAGATAACACCCGCATGACCACATGAATATATTCATATTACATAGAGGCATGCCCAGGGTGCATCCTTCCCCATACATTCCCCCACCACTAACACCGTGCACCAGTGATCCTCTCCTGCCATAGTTGTAACATTTTTGTAACCCCAAACCTCCCCAGAAACAAAGCCAAAATGAGATTTTTTTTGCATTGTGCCTTTCATCACTGTAAGATCTATTATCTTTTATGTATATTTACAAATCCTTCTGTATGTTCCCCAGGGTCTTATCTTTTCCACTTTGTTTTCAAAGAAGCATTAGGTTACAGAATAGTAACATTGAAAACATAAGGAATTGCCATATACCACATTCCCTCCCCTCTCACATTTTCCCTATCTTGGTCAAGATGGCAGGTTTTTTGAGGAGAAATTCTCCTTGATTTCCAAATTGAGTTCGATTGCCCTGATTCCAAACAGCAAACAAATTTCAAAGAAGAGGAAAAACCTGTGCCCCCCAAACAGCAAAAAAGTATAGAACTAAAGACAATGTTGAGGTTTCATTTTACACTTGGTCTAACTGATCAAATTCATCCTTTCTTTCCATGAAATCCTTATTAAAAATATACAGAGCTCAAAATTTGAATTAAAGGATGCTTAATATGCTTAGTGAAAACTAAGAATATTTATTTTTAATGTAACAGTTAAACTAATATATTATTGCATCAATTGATGCAGACACTATTTTAATTTACTTCTTTTAACCTTAAAATATGAAAGTGCTGTTTGTGGTTAGAAACATGAGTGTATTTAGTAATAGTTCTAACCTGCTAAGTTTAAAGTCCAGAAATTCTAACAAAATGTTTTGTTTCACTTGTTTACTGTACTCTAAACACAGGAAAACCATCTTTGACATTTTAAGGCATTCATTTAACTACATAAAAAAATTATCATGCACCTACTTTATACCAGGTACTATGTTAGATACTGGGGAAAAAGAGATTAGTGAGAAACCTTTTTGAAAGGACACCTTAAAGCCTACTTGTAGGCAGGCACATACGTAGATAATTGTAATTTTTTTAAGTCCTGAGTTTTAGACCATTTACGTGATTGTGTCAGAATTTTACAGGATGCCCACAGTCTACTCCTAGTAAGACTGTTATTCCTCCTTTTATACTGCCCACAGTCAAGCTTAAAAGGTTCCCAGAATCTCATAGCCTGCCTTCCAAGAACTGCACTGTGACAGTTTGATATAGTTATGAATTTCAAAGTAGATATTGGATTATGCTTGTAAACTGGTCTGTTCATCTGGGCATGATTAAGTTATGATTAGGGATTTGATTGGGCCATGTCAATATGGTGTTGGGCCCCACCCCTTGGTGTGTGGGGTCTCAAAGATAAAAGATATGGCAAAGGACAGAGTTGGAGTGTTTTGGTGTTAGAATTCTGATGCTAAGATTTAATGCTGGAGCCCTGGGAAGTTAACACACAGAGGAGTTTGATCATGAGGAAAGAGAGAAGGCCCCGGGTAAAGAAACAAGCTGTTTGCCTGATAGTCTACAGCTGACCTTGTGGAGATATCAGAGGAGCTGAACCCAGAGACAAGCAAGCCCTGGGAAGAGATGAACCCAGAACGTCTGAATCCTCATAGACTTTATCAGCCATCTTGCTCCAACACATGGCAATAGATTTTGGTGAGGATAGTAAATTATACTTTATGGCCTGATAAATGTGGACTTCTACCCCAAATAAATACCCTTTATAAAAACCAACCCATTTCTGTTATTTTGCATCAGCACCCCTTTGGCTGACTAATACACTCACCCACCCAGTCCCTCTACCAGCTTCACCACCACATACAGCCTACGAATCTTATTCAAAGAAGAAAATTAAACTTAGAATTATTTTTCCACCTTTCCCTAAGAGTCCACTAGGATTAAGCTGTCATTTCTCACACTTTTCTTTTGTAAGCCACCATCAGAAGTTCAACTTCCTAGATCATCATGGGATACTTCACCCATTCATTTCTATTGATTCATTTATCTGACTCTAGCTCCTACTCCTTCCAAAACTGCAATTTCTTTCAAAGGAAGGAACTTAGGGCTTGAGCAGCAAAACCTCTTTTACCTTAAAACTCTTCTCTGAACAACCTTCTAATCCTAAGACATGAAGTTTTCCCCTGTGTCCTGAAGACCTACAGCTGTTTAAAGTGGGAGATGATTTTGCTCCTACACCCCATATTTCCAGGGCCTAGAGGTGGGAATAGGTATTCTCCTTGTTTCTCATTGTTGCTTCTCTTTCAGGAACTACCTTGGTGGCTACAGAAGGTTATTCTCATATCCCATCCTCCCAGTAATTCACCTTCATGGAGGTAATATTTTAGCAACTGACCAAATGCAACTCCTGTCATCTTTTATGTTGATTTCAACATCTATGTAGACCACATGTTCTCAAATTTAGCTATACAGTTGAATCAACTGGGAATATTTTTAAAAATTATCTGTGCTCAGCCTTTCCTCAACCTCCAGAAATTTAATATGTTAAGGTAGGATTCAGAAATTTGCAATAAAAAAAACCCCACAAGACTCCACAGTTGATCTGAATGTGCAGAAATGTTTTAGAATAACTAAGAAGAGCCACTACCCAGCAAGGATTCCCAGTTTTTTACTTCCTCACTTCAACATCTCTTCCCTTGTTTTCCCCAAAGTCATATCCTAGATGTCATCATTACTAGTAACCTCCAAATTCTGCCTTTCATCATCCCACTTTCTTACACCGACCACATCTCTACCTGTTTCCTCATTCAAGTATGTCACCATTCTAATTATCCATGGACCTAACCATGATTTTTCCCTTTCCATTTCTCCCCTCTTTTCCTTACTTTTTTGCTTACCCAGCTTAGACTACATATTTTGTTACAATAACTCCCTTATATATATACTCAACACTTTTGCCTCTCTATCCCTACTTTGTACATGCCTGGCAAAATGCAAACCCTTGTTATATTACCTCTGCCTAATCTATATCTGAATTCAATAGCTAAATGGATGGGAAAAACATATTCACTTTAAATGAATGGCCACAAATCTCAAGGAAGTCATCAGTACTGAGACAATTCTGTTACAGTTCTCCAGTCAGTTCTTTGTTCATTTTTCCAGATATGTCCTTTAAGTCTCTCCTCAAACCTCTACACTCTCTCAGTCCTCACATTCATATGTCTGTAAATTTTATTTCTCTAAGAAAACAAAAGCATGGAGAAGGCAACTGCCTCCTTTTCCATTTATGAAATCAACCAACTTCCCTACTCTGTATTCACATGCTCTGTCTTCCCTTAGGACAAAAATGTCTTGTTATGGCTCCTTCTTAAAGATAAGCCCTACTCTCTGGACCACATTCATTTCACCCATGAAAGAGCTCTGCTCCTGCAATTAGTAGTAGACTTCCAAATTCTGTTTTACTGTAATTTCTACAATTAGGAATTAGCTATCCTCTCCTCTACATTGACTTTCACTCTTAACAGACCATTCCCACCAGCATATAAATATACTGCTCATTTTAATAAGGCAAAAATGAAAATTTCCTAGACTTCCAAGATCCAGCCATGTTTCTGAGTTCCTCTTTCCATCAAGGTTTCTTGAGTTTTCTGTACTTAAAGTCCCACTTTCTCACTTCTCACCTCATTAACTCATTCCAATTGGGATTTAGTCCCCAACATTCCCTGAAACTGCACTTGTCAAAATCACGAGCAATCTCTACATTGCTTAAAGCAGTGATTAAGTCTCAATCTTCATTTTATGCCACCCCCCAGTAGCATTTGGCACAATCATCCTACTTCCTGAAGTACTTTCTTATTAGCCTTCCTAGATATCACACTCCCCTGGTGATGCTTCCATGTCTCCCATTGCTGCACTCTACCTTCCACTGAGTTCTTCTCCTTTTCTAGAGAGCTCCCTCCCCTCTATCCTCACCACCTAGATGATCTTACCCAAGACTGTGTCTTAAAATAGCATCTTCCTGTCAATGATAACACCCTTCATTCTCTCCCCAAAACTCAACTGTCTATTGAATACCTCCTCTTTTTCATTACAGAAGTTGTAAGTTTACAAAACAATCATGCATAAAATAAAGGATTCCCATCCACTACCCCATTCCAATCCCTTGCAGTGGTGTGGGACTTTTTTATTATTGATGATATCATTTTTTTAATGATTGTATTACTTTTAATAATACTTAAGTGATACAATCGATAAAAGATTATTAACTTTTTAATCATCCATTATTTACATTAGGTGCATATTTTCCATATATCACCCTATTATTATCACCTTGTATTAGTATTGTATATTTGTCATAATTCATGAAAGAATATTATAATCCTTGTAGAGTTCATTGTGTTGTATATTGCTGTTTTACCTTGTAATATTTTCCAAAAATATATATGTCATAAACATGTCTTTTCACCACATTCAACTATACAGTTGATGATTGCCCCCACAATAATTTGCTATTATTGTGACCATCCATTTCCAAACCTTTATGATCAGCTTAAATAGAAAATCTCTACAGGATAAGCATGAACTCTCCTTTCTTAGCACCTAATAATCTATATTCTAGATTGTAAGTATATGAGTTTCTTTATTATAATTAATTTATAAAATTGAAGTCATACAATATTAGTGCTTTTGTGTCTGGCTTATTTCACTCAACAAAAGGTCCCTAAGGTTCATCCATGTTGACACCCACATCAGAACTTCATTCCTTTTTAGAGCTGAATAATATACCGTCACCTGTATATACCACAATATGTTTATCCATGCATTGGTCAATCAACATGGGTAGCTTCTATCTTTTGGTAATTGTGAATAAAGCTGTTATGAATATTAGTGTGCAAATATCTGTTTGAGTCATTGTTTTCAGTTCTTCTGTGTATATACTTAGTTGCAGAATTGCTGGTTCATATGGTAATTCTATACTTATTTTCCTGAGGAACTTCCATTCTCTTTTCCACAGCAGCTGCCATTTTACATTCCCACTAGCAAGGAGTGAGTTTTCCTATTTCTCCACATCCTATCTACACTTGAAATTTTCTGTTTTTTAATATAGTAGACCTTTCGGTGGGTGTGAAATGGGATTTCATTGTGGCTTTCATTGACATTTACCTGATATCTACTGATATGGAACATCTTTTCATGTTTTTTGGCCATTTGTATCTCCTCTTTGGAGAAATGTGTTTTCAAGCCTTTTGTCCTATTTTTACATTGGTTTATTTGTTGTTGTATTTTTTCATTGTTGTTGAATTAAAGGATTTCCTTATAAATGCTATTAAACCCTTGTCACACATGTGGTTTCCAAATATGCTCTCCCATTGAGTAGGTTGTCTTTTAACTTTCATGATAAAGTCCTTTGATTCCCAAAAGCTTCTAATTTAGATGAAATCCCACTTAGAAACTTTTTTCATTTCTTGTTTGTGTTTTGGGTGGAAAGTCTAAGATACCATTGCCTATCAAAAAATTCTTAAGATGCTTCTCTATATTTTCCTCTATGAGTTTTATAGTCCTAGTTTTAATATTAGTAAACATCCAGGTTGCTTCCAAAATTTTGCCAGCTCATTAAAAATTCTGCTTTTTCCTTGGGATACTTTGCTATAAAACTGGGTACTAGAACATGCATATGAATACTTTAATATATAGGGCCAAATTGCTTCTAAAATAATAATACTATGTCCAGAGAATACAGTAAGACTAAGCATGTGTGTGTGTGTGTGTTTGTGTAGGTGAGTGAGAGAGAAAGAGAAAGAGAGACAGACAGTAGACTTGAAAGAAAGAGAGAAAATCCCCAAATGCCAGACACAGAAAGAAAATTAAAAGATAGAGTCCAGAGTAGGAATTGAAGATGTTTTAAAATAAGGATACCAATTACATCAATTTAAACATATCTACTATACATTATACAATTTTATGTAACATTTTCAATAGTGTGTTAATGAACCACTTTCTCTAGAATTTGACCAGAATGGCATGTCACAATTTTGGTTAAATAGGTGAAAAATGTACTTCATCTTCTGTAAGGTTAATGTGTTTGCCTGGAGATTATTTAGTCAGCTTTGCATACATACAAAATCATACTCTGTCACCTCACACATCATACATACAGAGACACAGGGTCAAATACATGGTCAACTCTTCCCCAGAAATGTAACCTTTATAAACATCTAGACTTCTAACTCCCTAAAAGTAATTTCTCAAGTTTAAAGGGAAACATCAAGTGTCAGAGAAAGATAAAGATACCCAGGCATTATGAGGAACAGAGAGGAGATTCCCATGTTTTCAATGTCACAAAGACTAGGGGAAAGGAGGCTGAAATTCTAAGCCAGCTTCCTTCTTTAACTCCATGGATTCTTCCCAAGAAATATATAGACTTCAAGGAACCAAGGAGAGTGAGTTGTTTGTTCCGCCATTAACATTGACTGAAGTGGGCAAGAATTTAATCTCTCTCTGGGGTTAATGAGGTAATAGTTGGAGGATAATTTATTGAAATATATGAATCTGCCTCACTTCATTACTCTTTCAATACAATTCAAGAAGTTGGGGGGAATTGATATTTGTGGAAGATAATTAACCTAAATCCTGAATCTCAAAGCAAGGACCCACTAATAATGCAAATTACTTTCTGTGTTTCTACTTCGTAATTTTAAAAAGCTAAAAAATGACATGCTGGATCATACTCCCAAAAATGTTACATCTCTTGCTTTGTAACTCATAACAAACAATTCTCCTTTTTCCAAATAAAAAATTACTTCATGAAGTTTTTTTTGTAATAAAAATGACATGTGTATTAATTTTAGTTTATTAAAAATAACCCATGGTCTTTTCATTGCACCACTCTATTAGTCTAGGCAAACTGCCCAAGAATTCCAGAATTCCTTCTTTCTTAGATAGCTCAAATTGCTGGTAATAGTGTCTGATTTGGAGTCAGCAAGTCCAGGTTCTATTCCTGAGTCTGCCAGAAGGTCACTGTGTGACTTTGTAAATTCACTTCATCTCTCTAAGCCTTAGTATCCTCACCAGAAAAGTGAGGAAAGGTGGAGAAGAAGCAAGTGTTATCAGCTATAACTCTTCTCTTATGTTTGTGAGCCACTGCTCTCATTTTACAGTCTCATCCTCCTCTGAGACATATTTTAACTTAGCTTCAAAACATTAATTGGTGTGGCCTTGACCAGCTTCTTAACATTTTTATGCTTAGAGGCATTGTATTAGGGTTCTCAAGGGAAACAGAATCAACAGGAGATATCTGTCAATAATATGAGATTTTATGAGTCTCTCATTCGATTGTGGGGATGCACAAGTCCAGGTTCTGCAGGCAGGCTGCACACCAGGGGCTCTGATGAAAGTCCAGTGAAGGTCCTTAATGAGTTTCTGGGATAAGTTGGCTGTCCAAAGATGAGCTGGGAAATTCTCTCTGAATGTTGAAATCATTTTCCCTTTTAAGGTATTCAACGGATTGGACAAAAGCATCACCCATTGCTTATGCCATTCTCCTTGATTGATGCAGATGTAATCAGCCATCCACCCAGTAAACTCACTGGTGACCAAAGTCCATAAATGTTCTTATATTACAATTAGCCCAGTGGCTTCTAGACCAAACACCTGGACACAATTACCTGGCTGGGTTGACACATTAGCTTAACCATCACAGGCATCTTTATGTCTATTCCCCTTCTGTGTTATTACCTAAGGGGACAAAATATATTTTCACTTTTCCTCCACAGAAATGATACTCAGGAAATGAAACAACCTTCCCAGTTCAGATTTCTTCATATAAAGCCCTGACTACCAACCCACTGATCTTGGCCTGTGTCCACTTATTTCTTTCAGCAATTGGAAGAAAGAAGCAGGAATCTAACCATTCTGAGTCCACCTTGAGAGGTGGATACAAGAACCATGGAGGAATAATGCATTCAAATTATGAGTGAACAAAATAAAGTCATATTTCAGTCACAGTTCCCTGGTAGGTTTGAAGGGTACACCCACAATAACTCTGCTCAAAAATACTTTCCCTGATAGCTAGGAAGAAAATAGGTGCAGTTACAGCCTTAGCAAAGGGAAAATCTATCTTCCATGTCCAGGTTTCTTTCACATCTATCCACCTAAAGCACAGGAAAAAATCTAACAGATTGGGACATTTGCATCTAGGGCTCCAAACAGATGGATTGTCATCTCCTCATTATATTGCAGTATCTTGGTCACAGGGATGTGGGGAATCCACCGACTTTGGAAAACTGCAACCTCTTATGCTATTTGGGGTTTCAAAGGAATATCAACAGAATCAGGAAGGCCTCATTCATCCCACCAACATTGATTATTGAAGACTATTCTGTGGTTAGGTGTAGAAGAATTTTCAGACTTATGGATGAAAAGACCTCACTAAAAGGGTAGCAGAAATAGAGGCATTACCTGTGTACTAGTCAGTCAAAGGTGTGCTGATGCAAAAATACCAGAAATCTGTTGGTATTTTTAAAGGGTATTTATTTGGGGTAGAATCTTACAGTTACCAGGCCATAAATCATAAGTTTCATCCTTCACCAGTCTGTTGCCATGTGTTGGAGCATGACTGCTGCCAATGTTTGAAAGGGTTCAGGCTTCTTGATTTCCTCTCTTCCCAGGGCTTCATTTCTCTCAAGGTCAGCTGTAGACTATCAGGTGAATGTCTCATCTTTTCCTGGGGCCTTCTCTCATTCCTCATGACCTAGTTCCTCTACGTGCTTGCTTCCCCAGGCTCCAGCATTAAAACTCAGCTTCAGAACTCCAACTCAAAAAGCCTCTAACTCTGTCCTTTGCCATGTCTTTTATTTTTGTGACCCCACCCACCAAGGGGCATAGTTCAACACCTTACTGATGTGGCCCAATCAAATCCTTAATCATAACTTAATCATGTCCTGATTAACAGACTAGTTTTACAAGCATAAACCAATACCTATTTTTGGACTTCATAACTATATCAAACTGCCAAACAGCTACACTCTACCCTCTGAATTCCAAAAATACATTACAATATTCAAAAAACCTTAAATCAGTAACAATGAAAGTACAAAACCATATCATAATCAGTTTAAAGAAATACAGTTTGTCTCGGGCAAAATCCTGTCTGCTGTAGACTCCTGAAACTTACAAAACCATTTAACTGCATATGATACAGAAATGGTAAGACAAAGGATAAACATTTTCATTACCATAAGGAGAAATTGGGAGGGAAACATGAGTCAGACCCTCTACAGTTCAGTAAATCTGCATGATGTGCTTCATAGATGTCAAAGTCTGAGAGTCATTATTAAGATGATGGTTTCTTCTTATCCTTGGGGACTCATGGGGCCCTCCCTTTCCACAGGCTTGTCCAACAGCCATTTTCTTGGTTCCACCCTCATCAAGCATCTGGTGTCAATCAAGCTCTAGACCTCACCCTTCAAGAGTGTTAGGGTGATTGCCACACCTTACCTTCTGAGAGTCTTAGTCCCCCTAATACACTGAGGTGAAGACAACATTCCCCCTAATCTTTGGCATACAGGCACAACCCTCTCAGAACAATGAGTTGACCACCTGGCCTTCTCTAATCCTTGGAGTACAGGTATATCCCCCTCAGAACTATGGGATGCTGACTTTAATCCTTGAAGAATGTGCTCCCCCCTCTCTGCACCCTAGGATGGCAAAACTCTCCCAGAACATCAGGTGACAACACCCACTCTCTTCAACTGTCAGAGCAAACTCACCTTCTCTGTACACATGGGTGGGGTTCCTCTCTTGGCCCAAAGTGATGCCTTGATACCAGATCTCTGTTTCCATGGTTTTTCTCTTGAAGCTGTTTCTTTTCATCTCTTCCCTCCATGTCCTTTTTTTTGTACAAGCTGACAGTGGTTTTGTTCATACAGCTCTCTCATAAACTTTGTTGGTTTAGCATGCAGGAAGCAGGGTTCCAAGCCATCAGACAGTAAGACTTTCCACACATCTTTCTTAGATAACTGCATTTTCAATCCTGATTTACAAATTCCAAGCTTAGACAAATCCACAAATGGGGCACTATCACCTAGGACCTTTATTTCCAGGGGCTTGGAATTTCCAGAATCAGTTTCTGCTTTCTTTGTGCCCAAGAGTTCAGTCCTTAGTATATTTCTCTCATCTAGCATTTTGCTATAAACTGCAAGGAGAAGCCAAGCTGCATTCTCTGGGTTTACTTTGGAAAGTTTTTCAGCTAAATAACCAGGCTTGCTATTTTCAAATTCTGCCTCCTATAAAACTCCAGGAGTTAATCTTGCTAAGTTCTCTACAACTTTAAAATGTGGATCACCTTTCCTCCAGTTTTCAATAATAGTTTCATCATTTACTTCAAAGGTATCATAAAAAGTCTCTTTAGTGTCCATATTACCATCAACCATCTCTTCAAAGCACTGTAGGTATTTCTACCAAACATCTCACAATTACTCCAAAAAATACCCCTTACCCATTTATAAAACCATTCCAACATTTTGGTAATTGCAAAAGCACTTTCCCACTCCTCAGTACCAAATTCTGTATTAGTCAGCCAAAGGGATGCTGATGCAAAATACCTGAAATCTGTTGGTCTTTATAAGGGGTATTTATTTTGGGTAGAATCTTACAGTTACCAGGCCATGAGTCATAAGTTTCTTCCTTCACTAAAGTCTGTTACCCTGTGTTGGAGTATGGCAGCTGCCAACATTTGCCAGGGTTGAGGCTTTTGGGTTCCTCTCTTCCTGAGGCTCTGTTTCACTATGGGCCCAGCTCCTCTGTTTCCTCCACAATGTCACCTGTAGAATCTCAGGGGAACAGCTCATCTCTTCCTGGGGACTTCTATCCTTCCTTATGACCAGGCTTCTCAGGTGCTTGTTTCCCTGGGCTCCAGCATTAAAATACAACTTCAGAACTCCAACCCCAAAGACCTTCATCTCTGTCCTTTGCCATGCCTTTTATCTTTGAGACCCCATGTACCAAGGGGCAGGGCTCAACACCCTACTGATGTGGCCCAATCAAATATTTAATCATAACTTAATCATGTCCACATGAACAGACCAGTTTTACAAGCATAATCCAATATCTATTTTTGGAATTCATAACTATATCAAACTGCCAAACTGCTACAACCTACAAAGAAGAACTATAGGTGGTGGGGGGCAGGATATAAAAAGAAAAAGAATAGAGATGGGAATTTTTATAGAGAGCAAGATCAAACATTTTATTCAATCTCCTCAAATATCTTTAAAATATAAGTGTCATCTTCACAGTGAAGATATTGCAGCATAGAAGATGAGTAGAATGCCCATGCTTACCTCTATCAGTCAGTAATTAACCCAATCTGGATTTAAACCAAAGCAGTCTGAAATCACATAATGAGTTTGAAAATAAAGGACCCTGAATTAGGAAATGGTTAATTGTCTTGACCATTGTAACTTTGTATGGAGTTTTTTTGTTGACAACAGTTTGTTAAATTACACTACATTTGTACATTATTCTGTAGTTTTTAAAGTCAATCACAAATAGGCTTAGTAAAAATGTACTTTATAGAACACTGTATTAGTCAGATAATAGGGGTGCTGATGCAAGGTACAAGAAATCTATTGGCTTTTATAAAGTGTATTTATTTGGTTTGGAAGCTTACAGTTACAAGGCCCTAAAGAGTCCAACTCAAAGTTACTTCACCACCCAACTCTGTTGTCACATGTTTAAGCAAGATGGGGGTCTATGTCTGCATGGTTTCAGTCTTCCTCTTCCTCTAAGGGTCCATGGATCCAGATTTGTCTGATCTGAGCTGTAGGCTAGAGGGCTTATTTCTTTCCATGCTCAGCATTTCTGTACTCTTCATAAAGTCAGTTGTAGCCTATCAGGCTCATCTATCTTCCTGCGGTCACAGGATCAAAGTTCACTCCTCTTCTGTGTCTGTGGAATTCTCTCTATTTCTATGTGTGTCTTATTCTGTGTCTTCTCCTGTTTATATAACCCACCAAGGGGGTGGGGACTCAACCCTTAGTTGCTCTAATGATGTGGCCAAATCAAAGCCCTAATCTTGATTTTTAATCAAGTAAATGTATGACCTTTGAATTTAATACTATCAAAATGTAATACACCCAGAGGAACAGACCAATTTACAAACATAATCTCTTTTTGGTGTCCATAAATAATCTCAAACTGCCACAAAAACCATCTGCAAAACTAAAATGAAAACAATGCATATATTGCACATGTATTAGATGACTGCTGAAATATTAGGAGCTATCTTAATTTAATCTGTACAGATACTTAATGTAGGTCGTCATGAACTATTACGTGGCTTGTTTCTCTTAAATCTGATATCAGACTATAACTTCAAAAATGTTCAGGCTGAGTTGCAGATGCAAAAACATCCACAGTCAAAATGTTTATCTAACAGTGTTTGAGAAAAGAGACAAATTATCATTTTTCTTTTACAGATATTTTCTAATCTATTCTCCAGGCATTCTCTCCCCCCATTCAGAGAAGTATTGTGTAAATCAATGATGAGACAAACAATCAATTCCTTTAAAAATGAACAAGTATCTATTTTCAAAACATGCAAAGGGACAATTTTAAGTGGGTGTTACTGTTGAACTGATTTAAAGTGAATACAACTGAGTGGCAGAATATATCTTTACTTCTGCACATCTAGGCCCTTCCCATTCCTTTCTGGAAGAAATACATTTTCAGGATATGGACTGTAAAACAGCATATAATTCAAAGACAGAAACAAAGAAGTTTGCAAATTCCTTATATTTCCAATTGTTGAGACAAATATTTTTGAAAGCTGAGGTTATCTCTAGTGGTGAAACCAGAGCCAGCTATTGAGCAGCTAGAGTGCTACAGTAATTGAATACATGACCATTTCCCTTTTAGCATGTTCTTTGTTCTCCTCTTCTCAAAGCTGTAGACATCTATTTAGTTTGATTATCTGTCATCTTAATGAAGTTCCATCTACAACAGTTATGCCATCTGAAGTTCCTTCAATTGATGTCTCTATATTTGAAATGCCATACATGGTATCATCTCTAACCAATTGTCCATTTTGGTGAACAGCATTTTCACTCATAGAGTGCTCTCTTTTTAAGTTGCCAACTGTATAGATTTCTTCATTTTGAGGGACTGGAGGAGGTCTTTCTAAATCCAGAAAATCTAGTGGCCTTCAATTAGCGTAAATACATGAGGTGGTGTTTTTAGTGCCAGAGATTTAAAGGGAGTTGACTGAATAAGATCAAGATCTGCCGGTCTTGAAAATGGAGTGTCTTCATTATTTCCTGCTATAACAATCCTCTCTGGAACCTGCATTATTACACTAGCATTTGGAACTCCTTCTTAGAATCCTTGTTCCATGTCAGCATTTGGTGGTGCTACATTTAATTTTTCAAGAACCCTCATTTACTGACTAATACCTTTGGTGTATTCCATTTTATACTGAATTGGACTAATTTCCACCTTCTCAGCAGCAGTGGGAGAAGGAAATGCTGTCCCACTCACCAAATGTGTACCAACTACTGCTTGATATTTGGCATTATCTGCTTCTGGGATTCATATTAAATCATTTAACTTGCATCAATGTGTATGTGATGGATTTAGATCCATTTTTGTCCCTCTTCTTCCACTGGAGAGTTCCTGGCAAGGGCAGACACATGCTGGCTCCTGGGTTCCTCTGAAAGGTGGTTGACCGAGCTCACGAAGGGATCCAGGCAAAGCTAGTAATGAGCTTTATTGTCAGGAAGTGTGAGTCTTCTAACTTCATTCTCATTTTTAATGAAGGTTTTGACTATTTTAGGCCCATGATGCTTCCAAATAAATTTATTTGGCTTTCCATTTCTGCAAAGAACGTTGTTGGAATATCAATTGAGATTGTATTCAATGTATAAATACTTTGTGTCGAATGACATCTTAATTTCCAGTCCATGAGCATGGAAAGGCTTTGCATTTATTTAGGTGTACTTTGATTTCTATTAGGAAAGCTATGTACTTTCCTGTGGTGGTGCTATCATCAACATGATGAAGTAAGCCATACCCTGGAACAGTATCTCCTCATAAACAACTAATAAAAGAACAATTCCCACTAGCTTGGAATTCAGGAGGATGATAGAGACTGGAGAAATAGGATGTGATCTTGCATTTAAGAAACCTCAGGAGCTCTCAAAGAAACTATTAAAATGGTTAAAGAACTTAATATTACTGTAGAATGGAAGATCATTATACATACATGTATTGTGCATATTACTAAATATTACTAAATCAAAAATATAATACCATTTACAATAGCATCAAAAATATTGAAATATTTAGGAGAAAATTCTTTTTTTATTTATTTTATTTTTTTATATTAATTGTTTTATTTATTTAAAAGATACTTAGATTACATAAATGTTACACAAAAAATATAGGGATTCCCATATGCCCCACTTCCCACACCTCCCACACCTCCCACACCTCCCACAGCCTCCCACATAAACATCTGTCATTAGTGTAGCACATTAATTGCAATTGATAAATACATCCTGGGGTTTTGCCATTAAGCATGGACCATAGCTCACATTGTAGACCACACTCTCTCTCCCATGCAGCTCCACATGTTATATAATGATATAAAATGGCCTATATCTGTCATTGCAATGTCACTCAGGACAATTCCCCAGTCCCAAAAAAGCCCCTGAATTGCAAATGCTTTTCCCTCTCCCTGCCCCCAGAACTTCCAGTAGACACTGGCACCACATCAATGTTGTAATTTCTTCCATTGATTTAGTCATAATATGTCTATAGAAGAATACCAGTAAATCCACTCTAGTCCATAGTTCTTCCCCCATCCTGAGAAGCCTGGGATAGTATTGTCCACTCCCCCTCCAATTGAGAGGGGGTTTATGTCACAGGGGGAGATGGATGGGATTATTCTGCCTGCAGCTACAGACTCTCTCCATTCCCTGGGATGGGCATTGTCCATCATCCTCTCACTGCTAGTTGTCCTTGGTAAGTCCAATGAACTGCATGTAGAGTTGGAGTTGCTGTTCCACTGAGGTTCCAGACCATCTGGCACATGGACAGCCCAAAGACTCAAGTCTCTGGATGTACACCTACAAAATCCAGCACCAAGTATAGGTTTGAATAGAAGGGACAGATGAGCCAGGTGCAGGGAAGACAGAGTTGAGTCCAATTCTGTCACTCTCAGGACACAAACTCCAAAGTAGGGCCCACTGGCAAGGCACCAAACTATGGAGCTATCCACCTGGACATAGGACCTGGGTGTCTCCAGAGCACTCAGGAACCCCACTATTTGTAGTGATATCCATTTTGGAATTATATGAGATCCTCTGAGATGTGCTCTAGGATGACCTCCCTACTCATTGTGAAGTCTCTTAGCCATACAAATATTTCCGCCCTTTTATTCAAGATCTTTTTCCAGTTGCATTGCCAGTTGGTTCTTGTAATCCTTTGGTGCCAGGAAGGCTCAGCCCAGGGAGTCATGTCCCACGCAGGGAGGAATGTAATGCATTTTATATGCTGAGTATGGCTTAGAGAGAGGCCACATTTGAGCAACAAGCAGGCTCTCAGAAGGCAACTCTTAGGCACCCCACAACACTAGGCTGTTTCAATTTCAAGAGCAAAGTCCCATAAGCAGAGTCATCAATATCAAGGACTCATCAATGGATCATCCTCCTTCACCAGTCATTGTCCCTGCACTTGGGGTACTGTTGATGCTCCCTTAGAGAATGTGGCAGAACTCTCCAGGATGGGAATTCAGTATTCTCTCATTTATTGAATGGTTCTCCACCCACTGTGACAATGCTCTGTGAGCATTTGAACCTTTTATATATCTTATATTTATATTCAGGTGAACTTCCTCCTGTACATCCCCCATCCCTGACACCCCACACCAGTGACCACCCCCCATGCCAGTTGTAACCCTTCTGTGATCCAAAGCTTCTTCAAAGATGAAACATTTACAATAGCTCAATACAATTAATAGGAAAATGAAATAATAATGATGAAATGTAAGAGATAAAATATAAAAAAAAATTTAAATACAATGAAATTAAAAGATTGGGATTTTAAAAAATGAAAAAAAAAATTTTTGACCTTTTGCTTTTCATCACTGCAATGTCTGGTTTCTAGTCTCTACCGTGAAACATTCCACCTCTCATTTCCCAGTGTCTCACTATTTCTCATTGTTTTCAAAGAAGAATTTTTTAGGTCACAGCAAAGTCACACACAGAATAGAGGAGACTCTCATATACCTAACATCCTTCCCCTTTTCTACCCCCCATTATTAATACCTTTTGATATGTGGATAGTAGCCTTGTTATAACTGATAGACAAATAGTGAAACATAGTTACTAAACATTGTCAATGGTTTACACTCTGGTTTACATTTTTGACTATACACTCTTAAAATTTTTGATGATATTTACCATATCCTGTGTCCCTCACTGCATGATAATGAAGAACATTTCCACTGACCACTAAATACAGCCTGTTTATTCTATTCCTCCCACCCCATCAGCCCCCTGGGCCCATGAAGACACCCTGGCTTGACTCATTGGATAACAAGATTCATAGTTACAAGCAACAAGATTCATAGTTACAAGCAACAAGTCTTAACACACTGCTTTGTCCTCCCCTATTAGGAACCACCCTTGCTCTTGAGAACTCCCACCAGTCTATTTCTGAACAAATTGGCCCTCCCAAAGATGGGAGTCCAGCTCCTTCCCACTCATTATATGGGTCTCTACCCACTGAAATAACACATTATGACAGAATGAACACACACACTCCTGAGAAGCTTACTCCAGGTGAGCCCTGTCATGAATGCCCCCTAAATCAACACCCTAAACCAGTGACCCTTACTTTTCATATTGTCAAAAGAGCATTCTCACCTGTCCTTTCAACCTAATACCCACAAATCTCCAATGTTCACCTTGTCCCTCTCCCAAACTTCCCCCCTGTATCCTGGACCTTGTGACCCACCATCCCAATCTACCCACCTGTCAAACCTGCACCAACCAACCCAATTATATCACTACCCTCCTCTCATATCTGTTCAATATGCAACTTCACTCTATCAATTTATCATAGATTACATCCATATGGGTGATGGCTCACAACCTTCTCTTCTCTTTCAATTTCTTGTAAACCTATGTTTCAGACAATATCTCTCTAAGACTTCTCAATTTCCTTAATTCATATCAGTGAGGTCATGTACTGTTCATCCTTCAATGCCTGGCTAGCTTCACTCAACATAAGGTCTTCAAGTTTCATCCATGTTATCCTGTATGTTAGCACTTTTTTCCTTTGTACACCTGAATAATATTTCATTGTAAGTATGTACCACATTTTGTTTATCCATTCATCTCTTGATGGACACATGGGTTGATTCCAACTTGTGGCAATAGTGACCAATGCCACTATGAACATTGGTGTGCATATATCTCTTCATGTCTTTGCTTTCAAATCTTCAGGGTATATAACCAGCAGTGGAATACCTGAATCATATGGAAGTCCTATAGTGAGTTTTTTGAGGAACCACCAACCTCCATATTAGCTAGACCATACTACAATCCCACCAGCAGTGGATGAGGGTTCCCATTTCTCCACATCCTCTCCAACACTTATAGTCTGTTTTTTTTTTAATAGTCACTATTCTAATGGGTGAAAGATGGTATCTCAGTGTAGTTTTGATTTGCATTTCCCTAATAGCTACTGATGTCAAACATTTTTTTTCATGTGCTTTTAGCTTTTTGTATTTCTTCCTTGGAGAAGTGTCTTTTCAGGTCACTTGCCCATTTCTTAAATGGGTTGTATGTCTTTTTATTTTCAAGGTGTAGGATTTCTTTATATATTCAGGATACTGGGCTCCTATCAGATATATGGTTGCCAAATATTTTCTCCCATTGGGTAGGTTGCTTTTATAATTTCTTGATAACCTCCTATGAAGTGCAAAATTTTTTATTTTGAAGAGGTCCCATTTATCTATTTTTTCTTTTGCTGCTCATGCTTTGGGTGTGAAGTTCATGAAACCATTTCCTATTATAAGGTCCTTGAGGTGCTTCCCAACATTATCTCCCAAGGTCTTTATGGTCTTGGTTCTTACATTTTGATCTTTGACCAAACTTGAGTTGATATTTTTGTAAGGTGTGAGATGGTGTTCCTCTCTTATTCATTGGTTATGGTTATTCAGTTCTCAAAGCACCTTTTGTTGAAGAGGCTATTCTCTCCCAAATGAGTGGGCTTGTTGAATATCAGGTGACTGGATATGTGAGTATCTATATCAGAACTCTCTATTCTGTTCCATTGGTCTATCTTAGTGCCAATACCATGCAGTTTTGACCACTGTAGCTTTGTAGTATGTTTTAAAGTCAGGTAGTGTGACACCTCCAACTTCATTTTTCTTTTTCAATATGTCTTTGGTAATGTGGGTCCTCTTACCTTTCCAAATATATTTTGCAGTTAATTTTTCCAGTTCCTAAAAAAACACACTGTTGATTTTTATTGGGATTGCATTAAATTTCTAGATTAGTTTGGGTAGGATAGACATCTTGATGATGTTTAGTGTTCCTATCCATGAATAGGGAATATTTTTTCCATTTATTTAAGTCTTCTTTGATTTCCTTTAACAGTGTTGTATGGTTTTCTGTATATAAGTCCTTTTCATCTTTAGTTAAATTTATTCCTAGGTATTTGATTCTTTTAATTACTATTGCAAATGGTATTTTTTCTTGATTTGCACCTCAGATTGCTCATTATTGGTGTACAGAAATGCTACTGATTTTTGAGCATTGATCTTATAGCCTGCAATTTTCATGAATTCCTTTATAAGTTCTAGAAATTTTCTCGTAGATTTCCCAGGGCTTTCTATGCATACAATCATGTCATCTGCAAATAGTGAAATTTTTACTTTTTCCTTTACAACTTGGATGCCTTTTATAACTTTTTCTTGCCTCAGTGCTTGAGCAAGTTCTTCTAAGACAATGTAAATAGGAGTGGTGATAGTAGGCATCCTTGTCTTGTTTCTGGTCTTAGAAGGAATAATTTTAGGACTTCATCATTCAAGATGATGTTAGCTATGGGTTTTTCATATATACCCTTTATCATGTTCAGAAAGTTTACTTCTATTCCTATCTTTTCAGTGTTTTTATCAGGAAAGAGTGCTGTATTTGTTGAAACTTTTCCTGCATCTATAGAGATTATCGTGTGATTTTTTTCTTTCAATCTGTTTATATGGTGTATTACATTGAATGATTTTCTTATGTTGAATCATCCTTGCATAGGTGGGATGAAACCCATTTGGTCATTGTGTACAATTCTTTTGATATGTTGTTGAATATGATTAGCAAGTATTTTGTTGAGGATTTTAGCATCTAGGTTCATTAGAGAGATTGGCCTGTAATTTTTCTTTCTTGTGGCATCTTTGTTTGGCTTTTGTATTAGGGTAATTTTGGCATCATAGAATGAGTTAGGCAATGTTCCTTTCACTTCTATATTTTGGAAGAGCTTAAACAGGATTGGTGTTAGCTCTTTCTGAAATGTTTGGTAGAATTTGCCTATTAAACCGTCTTGTCCTGGACTCTTTTAGTTGGGAGTTTTTTGATGACTGAGTCTATCTTTTTGCTTGTAATGGTACTGTTGAATTAATCTATTTCTTTTTTCATCAGTGTAGGTCTTGTGAGATTCTAGGAATTTGTCCATGTCCTCTAGATTATCATTCTTGTTGACATATAATTTTTCAAAATGTCTTCTTATGATACTATTTGTTTCTATGAGATCAGTGTTGATATACCCTTCCTCATTTCTTATTTTATGTATTTACATCTGCTCTCTCTTTTTCTTTTTTAGTCTGGCTAAAGGTTCATCAATTTTATCTTCTCAAAGAACTATCTTTTGGTTTTGTTTATTTCATCTAGTGCTTTCTTATTTTCTATTTCATTTACTTCTGCAATAATATTTGTTATTTCCTTGTTTCTACTTCATTAGGGGTTAATTTGCTCTTGTTTTACCAATTCCTTCAGGTGTGCAGTTAGGTCTTCAATTTTCATTCTTTCTTCTTTTCTGATATAGGCATTTATGTCTATGAATTTTCCTCTCAGTGCAGCTTTGGCTGCATCCCATAGGTTTTGATATGTTGTCCTGTCAGTTTCATTCATTTCAAGGTAGCTACTTATCTCTTTTGAGATTTCCTCCTTGACTCACTGGTTGTCTAAGAGTGTGTTGTTTAACTTCCAAATCTTTGTGCCTAATCTGTTTCTCTGGCCCTTAGTAGTAATCAATTTTATTCCTTTGTTGTCAGAGAAATTTGTTTGTATAATCTCAATCTTTCTGAATTCATTGAGAGTTGTTCTGTGGCCTAGTATGTGGTATATCTTGGAGTATGATCCATGTGCACTCGAGAAGAATGTATATCACACTGTATTTTGGTGTAGTGGTCTGTATATATCTATTAGGTCCAGATCCTCTAATGTATTATTCAGTCTTTGTTTCTTTTTTGATTCTCTTTTGAGATGTTCTGTCTAATGGTGATAATGATGTATTAAAGTCTCCCACTATAATTGTAGAGGCATATATGTCTCCACTTAATCTTTTGAATGTTTGCCTCATGGATTTTGAGGTGCCTTGATTAGGTACATAAATGTTTATTATTGTTCTTTCACCTTGAAAGATTACCCCTTTTACTAATATATAGTAAATATATTGTCCCTTACAATAGTTTTGCATGTAAAGTCTATTTTGTCTGATATTAGTATAGCTATTCCCACCCTTTCTAAGTTGTTGTTTGCTTGTAAAATTATTTTCAAGCCATTCACTTTTAGCCTCCTTGAATCCCTGGGTCTAAGTTGGGTTTCTTGTAGACAACATATAGATGGGTCATATTTCCTTATCCATTCTGCCAATCTTTGTGTCTATACTGGTGAGTTTAATCCATTAACATTCAGTGTTATTTCTCTTAAGGAATATCTTACATCAGCCATATGTTCTTTGGGTTTTATGTCATATGTTGTTTTTATTTCTCTTTTTATCATTTTAGTTGTTCTTACACTCTCTTTCTACTCTCTTTCTCCTGTTTTTTACTTTCAACCTGCAGAACTTCCTTTATTGTTTCTTGAAGGGTGGGTTTCTTATTGGCATACTCTCTTAATTTCTGTTTTATCTGTGAATAGTTTGAACTCTCCATTTTTGAATGCCAGCTTTGCTGGATAGAAAATTCATGGCTGGAAGTTTTTTTCTTTTAGTACCTTGACAATGTTATACCACTGTCTTCTTGCCTCCATGGTTTCAGATGAGAAATCAGCACTTAATCTTATTGAGCTTCCCTTGTATGTGATAGTTCTCTTTTCTTTTGTCACCATGAGTGTTTTCTCTTTGTCTTAAGCATTGGACACGTTGACAAGTGTATGTCTTGCAGTAGGCCTGTTAGGATTTATACTGTGTGGGGTGTGCTGTGCTTCCTGGACATGTGCATCCATCACCCTCAAAGGGTTGGGAAATTTTCAGCCGTTATTTCCTTCAACACTCCTTCTGTCCCCTTTCTCTTCTCTTCTCCCTCTGGGATTCCAATAATGCTTATATTTGTGTGTTTTGTGTTGTCATTTAAATCCCTATGTTCCTGCTGGATATTTTCTATTTTTTATCTATCTGTTTGATTTCAGATGTACTGTCTTCCACATCACTTATTCTTTCTTCTCTCTCTTCAAGTTGGCTGTTATATGATTCCAGTGGTTTTTTTGTTTGTTTGTTTGTTTTTTATTACTGGGATTGTGCCATTCATTCCCATCATATCCATTATATTTTTATGTATGCTTAAAATTTCTTCAGTATGTTCTCCCAGTGTCTTCTTAATATCCTTAACCTCTTCCTTTATTTCATTAATTTGGCCCATGATTTTTTGGGGGTATCTTTGATTAGTTCTTCTATGTTATGCATTGCTTCCTGGATTTTAGTTTGCTCATTGGACTGGCCCTTATCTTCCTGTTTCTTAGTATGGTTTATAATTTTTGGTTGCCTTCTGGTCATCATTTATATTGATTGATATATTTGGTTGATGAACTTCTCTCTCTGATCTACAGTTTTGTTTAGCTGCTGGTTCTGTGTTGGTGTTAAATTTTACCTTTGATACTTTGTTCTTCTTGTTCTGTTTCCTTGCTGTTTTTTATGTTCCCTTGAAGGAAAAATATTAAGGCCAGAAAAATCAAAAGAGGTAAGAAGAGAAAAAGTATAATGATAATAATAATAAACATTAGAAGAGGGGCTATATAAGACTTAGTAAAATGAATTTTTATCTCATGTAAGCAGTGTAGAGTAATAGGAATAAAAAAGTGGAGTACCTACAATAAAATGGGAAACTGAAAAAAGAAAAATATATAGAATGATTTAAAAGACCAGAATGATGAAGAGAGAGAGAGAGAAAAGACAGGACAGAAAGAAAAAAAAAAGGTAATAAAATAAAGAAAACAGAATAGACAAGATAGAAATTGAAACCAATGAAGTTGAGGACTAATAAAAAAAGTTGGAATGTAAGAACACAATAGAAAGCAGAAGATAGAAAGAGGAAAAGAGATAGCATTGGTGAACAAAATCAGTATACACAGAAAATGGGAAATGAAGTAAGAAGAAGCACAGCAAAGAATAACCAGCCAGCAGCCCCTTATTTTTAAAAAAGGGTGGGGGAAGAAGGAAAGAAAAATAAGAAACAAAACAAAACAAACAAACAAAAGAGACAACAACAACAAAAAACCTCACACAAACACACTAGCAAGCAGTCATCTAAAGCTAAGGAAGAACAGCATTCCTTCTTGGGCCCTTGTGGAGCCTCTCAGGCTGCCTGTGTTCACCAATCAATTATCCTGCAGGTTTCTTTCTGCAAATTTTGAGTCAGGTTTTAGGGAGTAAAACTAGTTAATTTTTTTAAGTAAGTATTTTTTTTTAAATAAGGGTCACAAAAGAAGCTAGTACAAAGACAATGTCTATGTTTTCCTTGTTCTATGGTATGAGCTCGATGTTAGATATCCCAGTGGATCACTACTATTAGAGGAGCCAGGAATCAAACTAGGTCCCTCATATATTCAAGGCAAAAATTCCTCCACTGAGCTACCTTTCTAATTGGGTCAGTTAGCTCTTCAGAAAGTTACACAGTCAGTTTCCCCTGTGCAGGTTTTACTCTTTTAGGGCAGCAGAATTCATCAGGCTGTTTGAGCAGATCCCCCCTCCCCTCTTCTGGTCAGGTTGAGTTCCCTTTTGAAATTCAAATGAGACTCTGATGGCTGATTATTTGCAAGCCTCTTCTAGACCACCCCTTCCTCCCAAGGGACCATAAGTAGGCTCTTGGAAACTTATTAAGTGCTTCCCACTGCCTGACTCCCTTAGAGGAGTTGACATTCTGAAAGTCCTCAGAGTGAAACTGTTAAATTGGCTGACTCCACCCTGTCTCAGGTCAAGCCTCTGTATCCCAGTGTGGTTAGGTAAATCAGGCTGCCTCTGCAGATTCACCTCTCCCCTCAGCCTGGTGCCACTTCAACCTGGATGGTGTGCTCCCCAAAGCTCAATGGGGGTCAAGGCAACCAAATCCACTGAAAGGAAACCCCTCTCTGCCCTTTGCCAGAACCCTCCTTCTCTCAGAGAATGCTCCCTCTCATGGTGGGCAGCAGAGTTGGGCTCACCCTGGCACCTTGCCCTGAGTGTGGGGCTTAGCCTTCCATGATATCCAGATGTGGGGCTAAAAACTCACAGTCTTACCTTGAGAAAACTATCTCCATGTCCAGCTCCCTCCAGAACGATGCCCCAAAAGCTCCCACTCTGTGGGCTCCCAGAACAGCTCACCTGGGCAGGATCCTGCTCCGAATCAGCTGTCCTTTTGTGAGAGAGATGTCGAGTGCCCACTTGAACTCATGCTATCTTGCCTCCTTGCTCCTTTAGGAGTAAATTTAACAAAGGAAGTGCAAAGCACACTGAAAACTTCAATACAATGTTGAAAACAGTTAAAGAATATATAAATAAATGGAAAATATCTCATGTTTTTAAAAATGTCAATATACCCCAAATGCATCAACAGATTTAATGCAATGTCTATCAAAATCTTAGTTGACATCTTTGTAGAATTTGATAAGATTGTTCTACAAATTATATGGAATTGCAAGGGACTCAAATGTCCAGAAAAATGTTGAAAAAGAAGGAAAAGTAGAGAGAGTCACACTTCCTTTTTTCAAATATTACTATAATGAAATGGTAATCAAGTTAATGTGGTATTGGAACAAATATAGACACCATATACCTGGAAGAGTATTGAGAAAACAGAAATAACTTAAATCATGTATGAACACCTGATTTCTGGCAAGGACAGGAAGATCATTTCATGGAGTAAATAATAATCTTTGAAACAAATGGAGCTTGGAAAATGGAATATCAACATGCAAAAATGAAATGAATTTGTGCCCTTATCTCATGCAATATTAAAAATAAATATTTTGGAGTAATGAAATTGTTCTAAGAATTTTTTGTGGTGATGAATGCACAACCTGTGTTTATACCAAATGCCATTGATTATACATATATGGTATGTAAATATAACCAAAGCAAAACTGCTTTGAAATAAATAAATAAATAATCAAAAATAACCAGAAACAGCAGCTATGTAAAGCAGGAGAAGCATAGAGAGATTGAGAGGTGATTAATTTTTTTGTCTGTTTGTTTTTTTGTTTATTATTATCATAACTATTACTGAAATAATACAGGAGATGAATTATACAGGAATAGATAAGCAATTGAGAGAATCATGGAAACTAAAAGCTGGTTCTTTGAGGAAATCCATAAAATTGACAAAAATCTATTAAATTGGCAAAGAAATAAAGAGAGAGAAAAGATACAAATAAGTATAATCCAAAATTAAATGGGAGATATAACCAATGATCTTGCAGAAATCAAAAAGTTTGTAAGAGAATATGATGCAGAATAGTACACCAACAAATGAGGTAATCCTTAGAAAAACCCAAGTAACCTAAAATGATACAAAAATAAATAGAAGATCTGAGTAATACAAATCTTCAAAACAAAGAAAACCAAGGACCAGATAGATTTACTAGTGAATTCTATGAAGCATTCCAAGAAGTATTAAAACAAAACCTTCTCAACCTTTCTGGAAAAAAAGGGAGAGGAAGTAACTCTTCTTATTTCATTCTCAGTCCAGTTACCTTAATTACAAAGCCAGATAAAAACATGACATGAAATCTAGAGACCAATTTCCTGCATGAACGCAAGCATAAAATCCTCAAAAGTACTAGTAATTTGAATCTATAGCTATTTAAATGTATTACACATTGTGAAGAAGTGGGATATCCCAGGAATTGCAACAGTGGATCAAAATATGAGGTTTCCCCTCAGCTCAGAAAGAAGATGAGCATGCTCAGTTTCATCACTGCTATACAACATAGTTCTAGAAGTCTTTTGAGGATCAACTAAGCAAGAGAAAAGAATGAGAGGCATCCAAACTGGAAAGGAAGAATTAAACTATTTCTACTTTCAGATGATATTATCCTTATATATAAAAACCAAAAAAATACACAAGAAAAGCATTATAGCTAATGCAAAAAAATCAGCAAAATCAAAAGCTAGAAGATTAATATGCAAAAATTTGATTATATTTCTATACACCAGCAAAGAATATTCTGAAATGGAAAATTGTTTTAATAAATCCATTCAAGATATAGGCAGGCAAGATGGCATCAGTTTAGGAGGGCACTCACGATCTCACTCTCAGAGGATGGCTGATTGGGGATGGGATCCTGCTTGAAAGTTCTGTGCTGGGGTCCCACAGAGTGAGAACCTTAGGGACATTGATCTGGAGGGAGCTGGAAGGTGAGGTGGATTGCTCAGGAAAGAATCATGAGTTTCGCCCCCAGCTGTGGTAGTCAATACAGTTGGCTGAGCCCCACCCTCTGGGAAAAAGGCTGGGATGAGCCACGACTCCTGCCATCAACTAAGTGAGAGGGAGTGTCCTCTGAAAGTAGAAGGATTCTGTTAGGGGGGTCCAGAGGGCTTTCCTTTCTGTGGATTTGGCTGCCTGGAGCCCCTTGCAGCTTTGGGGAACAAAATAGCTGTCTTGAATTTTCACCAGCCTGTGGGAAGTGGTGAATCTGCTGAGGAAAGATGATTTACCTAGCTTCCCAGGGACATGCCCCCACTCCTGCTGGCAACCCAGTGAAAGGGAGCATTTTCTGAGAGTGGGAGGATACTTACAGAAGTTGGAGAGTGGTTTCCATTCTGTGAGATTGGTTGCCTGGACCCCTTCACAGCTTTGGGAAGCAAATAAGCTGGCTTGAAGCAACACCAGGCTGAGGGGAGAGGTGAATCTGTGAGGAAGCCTGATTTACCTAACAGCCCAGTGAAACTGAGGCTTGGCTCTGGAGGGAATGGAGTCAGCCAACTTTATCATTCTGCACTGACAAGCATCAGAGCTTCAGCTCCTCTGGGGAGGCCACGAAGTGGGAAGTGCTTGATTAGTTTCAATGAGCCTCTTTAGGGACCCTCAGTGGAGGGGGTTGTCTAGAAGAGGACTTCTTTAGGGTCCCTTATTCCCACCCTTCAAAAAAAATTTTTTTTTACTTAGTTTAATCACGAAAATCTGCCTCAAAACCTGCAGATAGAACCTTGCAGAGTAATTGACTATGAATACAAGTCAGCTGAGAGGGTACACAAGGGCTCAAGAAGGAACATTGTTCTTCCTTAGCTTTGTTTGACTGCTTGCTTGTGCGACTGTTTGGTTTTTCTTTGTTTATTTGTTGTCTCTTGCTTTTCTTTCCTCTTTCACCCCATCCCTTTTTTAAAAAATTAGGTGCTACTAACTTGTATCTTCTTTGCTGTGCTTATTCTTCCATGATTTCCCATTCTCTGTCTATATTGACTTTGTCTCCAAATGCTATCTCTTCCTTCGTTCATCTTTCTACGTTCTGCTTTCTGTTGTTGTTCTTACATACCAGCTTTTTTCATTAAGTCAAAACTTCAAGGGTGTCAATTTCTATTTTATCTGTTCTGTTTTCTTCTTTTATTATTATAATTAATTTTTTCCTTTCAGTCCCTTTCTTTACTCTTTCTCTCTCTCCTCATCAATCTGACCTTATAATCATAATATACATATAATATTCTATTTGGTTTCTCAGTCCATTGTAGGTACTCCACTTTTTTCCCTATTATTCTACACTGCTTACATGAGTTAAATATTCATTTTACTAAGTCTTATATGGCCCCTATTCTAACTTTTATCAATATTACCATTATCTTTCTTCCTTTCTCACATCTTTTGATTCCTCTGGCACTATGCTTTTGCCTTCAAGGGAACATAAAGAAGCAAGTAAAAAGAATAAAGAGAACAAAGTTACAAAGAGAAAATAACACACACACAGAACCACCAGCTAAATAAAACTCTAGAGCATAGAGAGAAGCTAATCAACTGAAAAAAACCATCATGATAGAAGGCAACAAAAAATTACCAACCACATTGAGAAACAGGAAGACATGGACCTGTCCAATGAACAAACTAAAACCTAGGAAGAGATGCCAAACATCAAAAAACTAATCAAAGCTTTCAAAAAAAAAATCATGGACAAACTTAATGAAGTGAAGGGAGAGATTAAGGATATTAAGAAGACACTGGAAGAACATATTGAAGAAATTGTAAATATACATAAAAAGATAATAGATATCATGGTGATCAATGGCATAATCCAAGAAATAAAAAAGATGCTGGATTCACAGAACAGCAGATTTGAACAGGCAGAAGAAAGCATTAGTGATGTGGAAGACAAATCATCTGAAATCAAAAGATAGTAGAACAAATAGATAAAAAGATAGAAAAAATCCAGCATGGACTTAAGGATTTAACCAACACAAAATGCACAAACATACACATTATAGGCATCACAGAAGGAGAAGAGAAGGGAAAGGGAGCAGAAGGAGTGTTGATGGAAACAAGGGCTGAAAACTTCCCAATCCTATTGAGAGAGGTGGATGTAAATGTCCAGGAAACACAGTGTACCCCAAACAGTAAAAGTCCCAACAGGCCTACTCCCAGGCATATACTTGTCAAAATGGCCAATGCTCAAGACAAAGAGAAAATACTCAAGGCAGCAAGAGAAAAGAGAAGCATCACATACAAGGGAAGCACAATAAGTTAAGTGCTGATTTTTCATCTGAACCATGGAGGCAAGAAAATATTGGTATGACATAAAATATTAAAAGAAAAAAATCTTCCAGCCACAAATTCTGTATCCAGCAAAACTGGCATTCAAAAATAATGGATAGTTCAAAATATACACAGATAAATAGAAATTAAGAGAGTATGCCAATAATAAATATGCAATTCAAGAAATACTAAAGGAAGTTCTACAAGTTGAAAGGAAATAACAGGGCAGAGAGAGTTGGAGGAGAGTGTAAGAACAACTAAAAAGACAAAAAGAGAAATAAAAACAACATATGACCTACATTAACCCAAAGAAAATATGGCTAATGTCAGAAATTCATTGCAAGTAAAGACATTGAATGTTAATGGATTAAAGTCACCAGTCAAGAGACACAGATGGTAGAATGGATAAGGAAATATGATCCATTCATATGCTGTCTACAAGAAACCCACTTTCGACCAAGGGATTCAAGGAGAAAGTGAATGGCTGGAAAACAATTTTATAAGCAAATAATAGCCAAAAAAGGGCAGGAGTAACTTATGTAATATCAGACAAAATAAACTTTAAAAGCAAAACTATTGTTAGAGACAAAGATGGGCACCACATATTAGTAAAAGGGATAATCTCTCAAGAAGAGAGAACCATCATAAACATTTACGCACCTAATCAGGATGCCTCAAAACACATAAGGCAAACTCTGGATAGACTAAGTGGAGAAATAAATGCCTCTACAATTATAGTGGGGGACTTTAATACATGATTATCACCATTAGAAAGAACATCAACATGGAGAATCAATAAAGAAATAAAGACTTTGAACAATACATTAGAGGACCTGGACCTAATAGACATATACAGAACACTACACCCAAATACAGCAGGATTTCCATTCTTCTTGAGTGCACATGGATCATACTGCAATATAGAACACATGTTAGGCCACAGAACGACTCTCAATGAATTCAGAACGTTTGAGATTATACAAAGTAATTTCTCTGACCAAAATGGAATGAAATTGATTATCACTAAGGGCCAGAGAAACAGATTTGGCAAAAATACAGGAAAGTTAAACAACACAGTCTTCTACAAAGAGTGGGTCAAGGAGGAAATCTCAAAAGAAATCAGTTACTACATTGAAATTAATGAAAATGACAGCACAACATATCAAAACCTATGGGATGCAGCCAAAGCTGTCCTGAGAGGGAAGTTCATAGCCATAAATACATATATTAAAAAAGAAGAAAGAGGTAAAATTGAAGACCTAACTGCACACTTGGAGGAATTGGAAAAACAACAACAAACTAAACCTAAAGGAAGTAGAAAGAAGGAAATAACAAAGATTAGAGCAGAACTAAATGAAATAACAAAGCACTAGAAAAAATAAACACAACCAAAATCTGGTTCTTCAAGAATATCAATAAAATTGACAAACTCTTAGCCAGACTAACAAAGAAAAAGAGAGAACAGATGCAAATACACAAAATAACGAATGAGCAAGGGGTTATCACTATTAACCCCACAGAAATAGAGTATCATAGGATACTTTGAAAAATTATGTGCCAACAAGAATGATAATTTAGAGGAAATGGACAAATTTCTAGAAACTCACAAACTGCCTACATGGAAATTGATGAACTCTACAGGCCAATTACATGAAAATAGATACACTCAGTCATCAAAAACCTCCCAACTAAAAAGAGCCCAGGACCAGATGGCTTCACAGCTAATTTCTACCAAACATTCCAGAAAGAGCTAACACCAATCCTGCTTAAGCTCTTCCAAAAATTAGAAGTAGAAGTAACATTGCCTAACTAATTCTATTATACCAACATTACCCTAATACCAAAACCAAACAAAGATACCACAAGAAAGGAAAATTACAGACCAATTTCTCTAATGAACCTAGATGCTAAAATCCCCAACAAAATACTTGCTAATATCATTCAACAACATATCAAAAGACTTATACACCATGACCAAGTGGGTTTCACCTCGGGTATGCAAAAAATTGTTCAATATAAGAAAATCAATGTAATATTCCACATAAACATATTGAAAGAAAAAAAACTCATGATCATCTCTAGAGATGGAGAATAAGCATTCAACAAAATACAGCCTCCTTTCCTGTTAAAAACACTGCAAAAGATAGGAATAGAAGGAAACTTTCTGAACATCATAAAGGGTATATATGAAAAACCCAAAGGTAGTATCATCTTCAATGGTGAAATCCTAAAAGCCTTCCCTCTGAGATCGGGAACAAGACAAGGATGCCCACTATCACCAATCCTATTTAACATTGTCTTAGAAGTACTTGCTTGAACGCTGAGACAAGAAAAAGATATAAAAGGCATCCAAATTGGAAAAGAAGAAGTAAAAATTTCATTATTTGCACATGACATGATCCTATACATTGAAAGCCCTGAGAAATCTACAACAAAGCTTCTAGAACTTATAAAAGAGTTCAGAAATGTTGCAGGGTATAAGATCAATGCTGAAAAATCACTAGTATTTTTGTACACCAAAAACAAGTAATCTGAGGAGGCAGTAAAGGAAAAAATACCATTTACAATAGTAACTAAAAGAATCAAATACCTAGGAATAAATTTAACTGAAGATGTAAAGGACTGAAAAACAGAAAACTACACAAGACTGTTAAAAGAAATTAAAGAAGACATAAATAAATAAAAGAATATTCCCTGTTCATGGATAGGAAGACTAATCAACACCAAGATGTCTATCCTACCCAAACTAATCTAGAAATTTAATGCAATTCCAACAAAAATCAACAGTGTATTTTTTTAGGACCTGGAAAAACTAACTGCAAAATATATTTGGAAATGTAAGAGGCCCCACATTGCCAAAGACATATTGAAAAAGAAAAAAAATGAAGTTAGAGGTATAATACTACCTGACTTTAAAAGATAGTACAAGGCTACAATGGTCAAAACTGCATGGCATTGGCACAAGGATAGACATACTGACTAATGGAACCAAATTGAGAGTTCTGGTATAGATCCTCACATATACTGTCATCTGATATTTGAAAAGGCTACCAAGCCCACTCAGTTGGGAGAGAATGGTCTCTTCAAGAAGTGGTGCTTGGAGAATCTGGATATCCATATAAAAAGAATGAGAGAGGAACACATTTCACTCATTGAAGTGGACGATGAACGCAAACTTCGTACATTTTATGAGAAGGGTATGGCCACAGAAGTTGCTGCTGACGCTCTGGGTGAAGAGTGGAAGGGTTATGTTGTCTAAATCAGTGGCGGAAATGACAAACAAGGTTTCCCCATGAAGCAGGATGTCTTGACCCATGGCTGTGTCCGCCTCTTACTAAGGGGCATTCGTGTTATAGACCAAGGAGGATGTGAGAAAGAAAGCACAAATCTGTTCGGGGTTGCATTGTGGATGTCAATCTGAGTGTTCTCAACTTGGTTATTGTAAAAAAAGGAGAGAAGGATATTCCTGGACTAACTGATACACTGTGCCTCGTCGCCTAGGACCCAAAAGAGCTAGCAGAATCCACAAACTTTTCAATCTCTCTAGAGATGATGTCCGCCAGTACGTTGTGAGAAAACCCCTGAACAAAGAAGGTAAGAAACCCAGGACCAAAGCACCCAAGATTCAGTGTCTTGTTACTCCCCGAGTCCTGCAACATAAACGTCGGTGTATTGCCCTGAAGAAACAGCGTACCAAGAAAAATAAGGAAGAGGCCACAGAATATGCTAAACTTTTGTCCAAGAGAATGAAGGAGGCCAAAGAAAAACGCCAGGAACAGATTGCCAAGCTGTCCTCTCTGAGAGCTTATACCTCAAAGTCTGAGTCCAGTCAAAAATGAGATTTTCTAAGAGTAACAAATAAATAAGATATTAAATCTAAAAAAAAAAAAAAAAAAAAAAAATCAACCCAAGATGGATCAAAGATCTAAATATAAGAGCCAAATCCATAAAGGCCTTGGAAGATAATATAAGGAAGTATCTACAGGAACTTGTAATACGAAATGGTTTCATGAACTTCACACCCAAAGCATGAACAGCAAAAGAAAAAATAGATAAAAGGGACCTCCTGAAAATTAAAAACTTCTGTACCTCAAAGGACATTATGAAGAAAATAAAAAGGCAGCCCACCCAATGGAAGAAAATATTTGGCAACCATATATCTGATAGAAGCCTTTTATCCTGCAGATATAAGGAAATCCTGCACCTTGAAAATAAAAAGACCAACAACCCTTTTAAAAAATGGGCAAGTGACCTGAAAAGACATTTCTCCAAAGAAGAAATACAAATGGCTAAAAAGCACATGAAAAAATGCTCAACATCGCTAGCTATTAGGGAAATGCAAATTAAAACTACAATGAGATACCCATAAGAATGGTGGCTATTAAAAAAAATAGCAGAGTATAAGTGTTGGAGAGGATGTGGAGGAATGGGAACCCTCATCCACTGCTGGTGGGATTGTAGAATGGCCCAGCCACTGTGTAGGACATTTTAGCAGTTCCTCAGAAAACTAACAATAGATCTTCCATATGATCCAGTGATTCCACTGCTGTGTATATACCCAGAAGAATTGAAAGCAAAGACACGAACAGATATATGCACACCAATGTTCATAGTGGTATTGCTCTCTATTGCCAAAAGTTGGAATCAACCTAGATGCCAAGGCATTGAAGGCTGAACAGTACATGAACTCACTGATATGAATTAAGGAAATTATCAGTCTCAATAGCTGTTGTCTGAAAGATAGGTTAACAAAAGAAAGAAAGAGAAGAGAAGGTTTTGAGCCATCACCCATATGGACATAATCTACGGTAAAGTGATAGACTATAGTTGCATATTGAAAGGATAGGACAGGTGGGTAGTGATATTACTGTGTTTGGTGGTACAGGGTTGACAGGTGGGTAGATTAGGAAAGGTGGGTTAGAATACTGGGGATAGTGGGGGGAGAGATGGGAGAGGGACCAGGTGAACACAGAATTTGTGGATATGAGGTTGAAAGTTCAAGGGTGGTAATGCTTTTATGGCAATATAACAAGGAAGTGTCACTCATTAAGGGTGTTGGTTGGGGGGCATTCAGGATGGGGCACATCAGGAGCAGACTTCTGGGGAGCATGTGAGTGTTCATCCTGTCATAATGTGTTGTGTCAATGGGTGGAGACCCATGCAGTGAGTGGGAAAGAGATGGACCCCCATCTTTGGGAGGACTGATTCACCCAGAAACAGACAGGTGGCCATCTCTTATGAGCAAGGGTGGATCCTAATAGGGGAGGATAATCAATATGTCAAGACCTCTTGTTGCATGTAACTATGAAACTTGTCATCCAATAAGTCAAGACGGGGTCGTCATGTGCCCTGGGGAGATGGGGAGGGAGGAACAGAATAGATCAAACAGGGGTTATTTAGTGGTCAGGGGAAATGTTTTTCATTACGTTACAGTGATGGACTCAGGACATGGTAAATATAATAAAAAATTATTAAATTGTACAGTTTAAAATGTAAACTATACTGTAAACCATTGACAGTGTTTAGTAGCTATGTTTCACTATCTGTATAACAGTTATAACAATGCTACCATCCACTTACAAAAAGGTTTTATTATGGAGTGAGGAAAAGGGAAGGAGATTGGGTATATAAGAGTCTCTAGTATTCTGTATGTGACTTTGCTGTGAGCTAAAACTTCTTTGAAAATTAAATGAAAATTTGCGAGTGAAAGGTGGAAGATGCCACAGTATAGACTGGACACCCGATAATGCAGTGATAAGAGGAAAAATGTCAAAAAAAAATTTTTATATTTTTTTCTTTTTTCCGATTTTTTGAATATCCAAATCCTTAAATTTAGTTTAATTTTAGTGTTTTTCTTTAAAGTTTCCATTTATTTTGTCTCTTACATTTAAACTTATCATTATTATTTCTTTTTCATATTAATTGTATTTGGCTATTATATGGGCTTCATCTTTGAGCAAACTTTGGATCACAGAAGGGTTACAACTTGGGTGGGAAAGGATCATTGGTGGGGGGTGTCAGGGATGGGGGTTTCATGGGAGGAAGTTCAAATGAATATACATGAAAGATATATAAAATTGTTGAAATGATCAGGGGGTGGGGCATCACTCAATAAATGAGGGAATACTGAATTCCCAGCCTGGAGAGCTCTTCCACATTCTCCAAGGGAACAGCAACAATCCCTCAAGTGCAAAGGCAGTGTCTGGCTAAGGAGGATGGTTCACTGATGGGTTCTTATTATTGTTCACTAGCCTTATGAGTCTTTGCTCTTGAAATTGAAACATAGCTTATTGTTATAGGGTGCCTAAAGGTTGCCACCTGAGAGCCTCCTTGTTGCTCAAATGTGGCCTCTTTCTAAGGCAAATTCTGCATATGAATGCATTACCTTCCCCCCAGTGTGGGACCTGACACCTGGTGATGAGCTCCCTGGCAATAAGGGATTACTACCAAGAGCCAACTGACAATACAACTGGAAAAAGTCTTTGAATAAAAGGTGGAAAAGGTAAAGACAAATGAATTCAGATGGCTAAAAGACTTCAAATAGAGTCAAGAGGGCATCCCAGAGGTAATGTTTATGCACACCTCAGTAGGATCTCATAGAACACCAAAGTGGATATCACTTCCAAAAAGAGGGGCTCCTGAGGACCCTGGAGACACCCAAGTCCTATATAAGGGGGGATAGATACAGAGATTGATGCCTTATCAGGGGGCTGTACTTTGGAATCTGTGCTCCTGAGAGTGACATAGTTGGACTCAAACAAGTCCTCCATGCACATGGTCCATCAGTCCCTTCTATTCAAACCTATATGTGATGCTGGAGTTTGTAGGTGTACTTCCAGAGACTGGAGACTTTGGCCTTCCCATGTGCCAGCTGTGCCTGGAATCTTTGTGGAGCTGCAACTTGTACTCTACAGCTCAATGGACTCCCACAAGACACCTGGCAGGGAGATGATGATGCACAATTGCCATCCCAGAAATGGAGAGAGTCTGCAGCTGTAAGCAGGATAATCCCATCCATTTTATCAATGGGATATAAGCCCACTCTCACTTGGAGGTTGAGTGGACATCACCATGCCAGACTCCTCAGGATTGGAGGAATAGGTATGGACTAGAGTGAACTTACTGGTATTCTCTTGTAAACATATTGTGATTCAAGCAATGGAAGAAATTACAACATTGATGTGGAGCTAGTGGCCAATGCACACTATTGGGGCAGGGAGAGTGAAAAGCAGTTGTGATACAAGGGCTTTTTTGGGACTTGGGAATTATCCTGAATGACATTACAATGACAGATATAGGCCATTTTACATCAGTATATAACATGCAGAACTGTGTGGGAGAGAATGTGGTCTATAATGTGAACTATGGTCTATGCTTAGTGGCAAAGCCCCAGAATGTGTATATCCATTGCAGGTGATGTGCCACACTAATGAAATATGTTTATGTGGGAGGTTGTGGGAGGTGTGGGAGGTGGGGAGCATGGGAATCACTATAAATGTTATGTAAGATTTATGTAATCTAAGCATCTTTTAAAATATACTTTTAAAAAGTCCATTCAAAATAGTTTCAAAGAATAAATTATCTGGGAATAAATATAACCAAGGAGGTGAAAAACTTGTACCTTGAAAGCCACAAAGTAAAACTGGAAATAATTATAGAAGACCAAAATATATCCATATTTATCATTAAGAAAAATTACTACTATTAGGATATACATACTAACCAAAAGGATGTACAGATCAAAACAGTTTTTATCAAAATCCCAGGACACAGTTTTACACAAATGGATCACCCAGCCCTGAAATTCATATGGAATTGTAAGTGGACTCAAATAGCTAAATGAATATTTAAAAAGAACAAATTTGGAGGTTTCACATATTCTGATGTCAAGACCACCTGGCAACCACCAATATTTAATGGTCTTTATAGTTTAGGCTTTTCCTAAATGTCATACATTTGGAATTATATAGTATGTGGCTTTTCCATATTTGATTCTTTCACTCAATAATATGAACATATGGTTCCTCCATGATTTTTTGGCTAGATATTTCCTTTCTTTTTAGTGTTGAATAATGCTGCAACTCCATTGAATGGAAATACCAGAATATGTTTATGCACTCATCTATTCAAAGATATCTTAGTTCCTTCCAATTTTTGACAATTATTAACAATGATTCTATAAACATTAGTTGTTCAATGTTTTTTTGTGGACATAAATTTTCAACTCATTCTGAAAAAAAACTTAGGAGTATGATTGGTGAATTATATCTTTTGCTTTTCCACCAACAACAAATGATATTTCTTGTTGCTCCACATCTTCCCAGCATTTGGCTTTTTCAGTGTTTGGATATTAGTCATTCTAACAGATATACATTTATGTTCAGTGTTTTGTTATGAGGAGAAGAAAATCTTCCAAAATAGACTGTAGTGATAATTGTATATATCTGTCAATATAACAAAAGTCAATGAATTGCACAGTTTAACAGTGTGGATTTATGTTTTGTGAATTATATCTCAATTATGTTCTCTAATACAAAAATGCACTTCTATGATAAAGGAATGCAAATTAAAATTATTATTAAAGAAACTAACAAGTGTTGTGGATGATGTGGAGACACAGGGACCCTAATTTTTTCTCATTGGAATGTAAATTGGTGAGGCCACTTTGGATAGCATTTTGTTGTATGCTTAAATCTAATTTTAGAATCACCAAGTGCACAAAAAATCCCACTCCCACCAAAACTATTTTGGAACTATCTAGTTCCAAATATTTTGGATCTAGAGAAAGGTGATGCTTGTACAACATTGTGACTGTACTAAATGAAACTGAATTCTACAGTGTAAAATCTTTACTTATATGTTATGTGAATTTGACCTCAAAAATTTAAAAACTATTCTTTGTAAGTAAGAATTGACTTAAAACATATTTATGCATGATCAAAGTAAGTTTTTTGTAAATCAGTGATGTTGGTTAATGGTAAAGTTTGTTGTATCGGGGAAATTAATTTTTGACAAATTTAAACATTTTGGTAATCAATATATCTTGGGTACAATGTTGAAGTGGCATTATAAAGAAGATATCTCTGAATATACTATTGAGTTTTTATAGAATCATGCTGTTATAATGACTACCTTATTTATTAATCAGTATTTATTACATAACAGTTGAGGAAGAGATAAGTCCAAAATTGGGTTGGTCTGAAGACAAAGTTTCGGTCAGAAGGGTCATACTCCATCTGGGCCTGTAAGGAAGAATACATTTCCCTGCTTTTGCCATCCTCTAAAGCTTCATTCCTTGCCTTTTTCAGCTTCTTGTAGCTGACAGCCTTCCTTGGCTCTTGGTCCCTTTCAATATCTTGAAAGCATAAAGTGTAACATCTTGAAATCTTTCTGCTCTGTTGTCACATCATGTTCTCTCTTCCATATATTCAAATCTATACCTGACTCCCTCTTATAAATAGACATATATTGCTCTTAGGGATCACTGACATAGTCCAGAATAACACCAACATCTCAACATCCTTTTCCTCATCACATGTACAAAGGCCCTTTTCCTATAATAGGTAACATTCAAAATCCAAGGTGTTAAGACCTGAATATCTTGGATATTTGGGGGGATCAAGGGACCATTATTGAGTCTGCCACATTCCATGGCTCATTTTCCCCCTGGCAACTGTAATCCATTATACATAGTAGTTAGATATGAAGGTTAAGCCTTGCCTTGGGCCTCACTGTAACACAGGTGGCAAACGAGTAGGGTGCTTAACATCCCAATTTTCATGACACTTATCACTGTATGGATTCTTGAATGTGTGGTGTCTCAGCATCTTGACTCTACTCTGGTAAAGGATGTAATACTACCTATTTCTGTTGGGTAGGGATGAAAAATAAGCATCCTACTCAGCACCTTATACATCATCATAAGAGGTGAAAGGGAGAACTACATCATTCTTCCAGATGGAGAATGAAATCCCAGATCATTAGTTATGTATCTCTTTCTACATCTTCTATCTGGGATGTATTGTAGCCAATAAGGAAACAAGCATTATACATGCAGTAGTAATACATGTAGTACTCAAGTCCATGCTGTGCTCAACTTCTTCCAACTTTAGAGATGTTCTATACTTGTTTATTTGCATGAATATTTCCAAATATTTTATTTACATGTGGATGATCTAGGAGTAATGGAGCTGTTCACTAAACCAGAAGTCCCTCCTTCAGGTGAGAAATGAATTTTTTCTAAGTCACTAGAACTTCCTGACTCAAAGTTATGCACATGATTCTTATTTCTTATTGTTTTTTATACCTCAAGCAGCTGTGATCCAAAATAAGGGACATGGAATGAATAACAAAAAATGTCTTCACAACCTTTTATTACTGATTGAATCCAGTCTCAATAGGCCAGATATTCACACATGAAAAAAGAAATGGTCCATAACTTTACATAAGACTTGTACTTAGTGGAGACACAATATATGCAGGTATCAAGTAATTTACTGGAATATCTTTAGGTATGTTGATAACATAGATGCTAGAGGTGGGTAATAGTGTGCAAACAATGTTCTTCTGTGGAGGCAGGTATTGTTAGGTGAGTTCAAAGAAATCAGTGCTACAGGTGTGCATGTAAAGGACAGTGTCAGTTATAGAATATTGTGGGACTCTTAGAATGGATAATTCCAAAACAGTAGGTTATGATTGAATTGCACACATTTTATATTTACTGTTTATTTCTGTTTCATTTATACTAGGACATAAATATTGTGGAGATGGGAACATAGTGTATTTTACCATTTAGTCCCCAGAAGCAATCAGGTTCTGGAAAATTTGAGAACATCAATTAATATAAGATATTAATATAATTGATCTGAAAAGTTGCCAAAACTTATGACACAGGTCTTCCCTTTACTCTAGCCTACTCTCATGCAGGATTAATGCCTGGGATCTGTTCTTTCTACAAGGTATTTCAATATTAGTGCCATTTATTCCTCACAAAGAGTGGGATTTTGGTTGGAAACATACAAAATGGATTAACAAAGATCAGTACTTGGGAAGCGGCTGTGGCTCAATCAGTAGGGCTCCCGTTTACCATATGGGAGGCCCCGGGTTCGGTTCCCGGGGCCTCCTGGTGAAGGCAAGCCCGCCCGCGTGGCATGGTTAGTTGAACCAGCGAGCACAAGCAGCAAGGGGGGGATAAATGAATAAATAAATAAAATCTTAAAAAAAAAAAAAACAAAACATCAGTACTATGTTAATGAATGTATGTGGACAAGTACCACTATCAATTCTAAGTCATTTTGAAAATGAGGACTTCCTCATATCTGCAGTAATCTTCCAATTCTCATTCCCTGATATATCTCTGCATTTTCACTACAAGTCTCTTGGCAACTAATTTATATTGTAGGCAATATCCCATTCCCTTATTCAGTATTGTGGGGATTTTTCATTCCCAGTAACCAAAAATATTCCAGGACTGACAAAATTATTTTCCTTCTCATATTTAAATTAATTTATATCCCTTTTAACTTATAATAGCAATAATGGCATTTCAATGAGGAAATATATGCCCTATGAGACATTACTGAAAAGTAATCTGTTTATTTAAACATATTTAATTAATCACTGTTATGCACATACATATTAACTGTATATGGTAAATATGGTACCTCATCTTCTATTATGCATCTTTCATTAAAAACTCAATTTTATTTTCAGATTCACCCCAGTAATTATAATTTTATTTAGTGAAAATATTTCTATTTTCATGACTCACATTAGAGAAATCACAGTAATGTCTTTTGCTTCAATTATATTTGCAACTACTAATATATTTGGGAAATTTTTTCATATTCTTCCTAGTACTTTTTTTTTTTTAATTTATTTTTATTGTGGGTAAAAATCAAAATTCTCACAATACATACAAACTTTTGCAGAATGATATATAAATATATATGCATATATGTGTATTTGCTTACAAAAATGTTATATATATATATATTTTAAGAGGTGCTTAGATTACCCAAAATATTACACGGAACCCACTGGGATTCCCATGTTGCACACCTCCCACATCTCCCACCACATCCCACTCAAACATCTCCCACAAGTGTGGCCCACCACCCTCAATGAACTTACACATCCTGGAGCCTTGCCACCAACCATAGACCACAGTTCACACTGTAGACCACACTCTCTCCCACTCAGTTCTGAGTGCTGTGTGCTGATTTAAAATGGCCTACATCCATTGCCACAACGGTACTCAGGGCAATTTCCAACTCCTACAGAAGCCCCTGTATTTCAACTGCTCATCCCCTCCATACCCCAAAACTGTCAAGTGGCCACTGGCTCCACCTCATTGTTATAATTTCTTGAATTGCTACAATCACCATATGTGAACAAGAGAATACTATCAAGTCCACTCTAGTCCATAGTTCTTCCCCCAATCCTGAGGGGACTGGGATGGTGATGTCCACTCCAACTCCAAGTGAGAGAGGGCTTATATCCCATGTATATGGTGGGTGGGATGATCCTGCCTGCAGATGCAGGCCCTCTCCATTCCCTGGGATGGCCATTGCCCATCGTTGTCTCCTCACCCGGTGACTTGGATGAGTCCATTGAGCTGTAGGGTAGGAGATGCAGCTCCACCTAGATTTCATGCACACCTGGCACATAGGTAGGCGGGAGGCTCCAGTCTCTGGAAGTATACCTAAAAACTCCAGCATCACATATAGGTTTGAATAGAAGGGACTGGTGAACCATGTGCAGGGAGGACTTATTTTATTCTAATTCTGTCACTCTCAGGAGCACAGATTCCAAAATAGAACCCACTGATAAGGCATCAGTCTCTGGGGCTATCCTCCCTTATATAGGACCAGGGTGTCTCCGGAGCCCTCAGGAGCCCCTCTGTGTGGGGTGATAGGCACTTAGATATTCTATGAGCTCCTACTGAGGTGTGTGTAAGAATTACCTCTGGGATGACCTCCCGAATCTCTTTGAAGTCTCTTAGCCACTTGAACTCATTTGTCTTTACCTTTTCCCCCTTTTATTCAAGGTCTTTTTCCAGTTGTGTTGCCAGTTGGCACTTGGTATTAATCCCTCTTTGCCAGGGAGACTCATCCCCGGGAGACATGTCCCAAATTGGGGGGAAGGTAATGCAATCATATGCTGAGTTTGGCTTAGAGAGAGGCCACATTTGAGCAACAAGGAGGCTCTCAGTTGGCAACCCTTAGGCACCCCACAACTGCAGGCTAAGTCTCATTTACAAGAGCAAAGACTCACAAGGGTAGTCATCAATAAAAAAAAAAAAAAAAAAATCAGTGGGTCATCCTATTTTGACAGGCACTGTCCCTACACTCAGAGGACTATTGCTGCTCCCTTGGAGACTGTGGCAGAGCTCTTCAGGCTAGGAATTCAGATTCCCTCATTTATTGTGTGATTATCCACCTATCGTGACCATGCCCCATCCCCCGATCCTTTGAATGATTTTGTATATCTTTCATGTATATTCGGATGAACCAATCCCCACGAAACCCCCCCAGACACCCCCCCAATAATCCCCCGCAGTACCCATTGTAACCCTTCTGTGATCCAAATCCTCCATGAAAAAGAAACAAGTGTGATAAGCTTACATGCAAGAGACAAACATAAGGAAACCCGGGGGGGGGGGGAAAGAGAGAAGGAAAAAAACAAATAATGAAACAAAGAACAAAACAAAATAATATATAATTAGTGGATTGGGACATTCAAAAAATGGGCAAAAAAGCAAAGGAAATGCCTTATATATATATATATATTCATTTAGTTTTTCCTTTCTCTTTTCTTTTTTCCCCTCTTTCCTTCCCTTTATCACTGGGTTATCGGATGTCTGGTGTGCCATGACAACTCCCTCCTCTTAATCCCCATTGTCTCCCAATATTTCATTTAATTTTCAAAGAAGTTTTAGGTCACAGCAAGGTCACACACGGAGTGCCAGAGACTCCCAGATACCAAACCACCCCCCTTCCCCACCCTATATTAACTCCCCACCGTTTTTTTTGGTTGTTAGCATTGTTATAACTGTTATGCAGATAGCAAAATATAGCAACTAAACATTGTCAGTGATTTGCAGTATAGTTTACAATTTAGATGATACAGTTTAATAATTTTGATGATATTTACCATGTCCTGTGTCCATTACTGTAAGGTAATGAAAAACCTTCCCCATGACCACCAAACAACCCATTAGATCTTATCTATTCCCTTCTCCCCAGCCCCCCAGGGCCCATGATACCCCCCTCTCCCAACCCATGGAATGTCAAGATTCACAGTTACATGCCCTGGGGATTTGAACCAGCCTTTCCTAATCCACCCACCCCACCAAACCCAGGAACACCACCTCTCATCTGCCCCATCCCCCAACATGCAACCACACTCTAACCCTTTACCATAGATTATGTCCATATGGGTGATGGCTGAAAGCCTGCTCTTCTCTTACTCTCCTTTGTTAACCTATCTTTCAGACAATGGTTCTCAGAGACTGCTCACTTTCCTCAGTTCAGATCAGTGAGGTCATATACTGTTCATCCTTCAGTGCCTGGCTTGCTTCACTCAACATAAGGTCTTCAAGATTCATCCACGTTATTCCATGTGTTAACACTTTGTTCCTTCTTACAGCTGAATAATATTCCATTGATGTATGTACCACATTTTGCTTATCCATTCATCTGTTGATGGGCACCGGAGCTGATTCCAACTTTTGGCAATGGTGAACAATGCCGTTATGAACATTGGTGTGCATATATCTGTTTGTATTTTTGTTTTCAGTTCTTCTGGGTATATACCCAGCAGTGGAATTGCTGGATCATACGGAAGATCTATTGCTAGGTTTCTGAGGAACCGCCAAACTGTCCTCCACAATGGCTGGACCATACCGCAGTCCCACCAGCAGTGGATGAGGGTTCCTATTCCTCCACATCCTCTCCAACATTTAGTGTCTACTGTTTTTTTAATAGCTGCCATTCTGATGGGTATAAGATGGTATCTCATTTTAGTTTTGATTTGCATTTTCCAGATAGCAAGTGATGTTGGGCATTTTTTCATGTGCTTTTTAGCCATTTGTATTTCTTCCTTGGAGAAGTGTCTTTTCAGGTCACTTGCCAATTTTTTCAATGGGTTGTTTGACCTTTTATTTTTGAGGTGTAGGATTTCTTTATATATGCAGGATATTAGGCTCCTATCAGATATATGGTTGCCGAATATTTTTTCCAATTGGGTAGGTTGCCTTTTTATTTTCTTAAAAACATCTTTAGAGGTGCAGAAGTTTTTAATTTTGAGGAGATCCCATTTATCAATTTTATCTCTTGTTGCTCGTGCTTTGGCTGTGAAGTTCATGAAACCATTTCCTATTACAAGGTCCTGTAGATGCTTCCCTACATTATCTTCCAAGGTTTTTATGGTTTTGCCTCTTATATTTAGATCTTTTTCCATCTTGAGTTGATTTTTGTATAAGGTGTGAGATGGTATTCTTCTCTCATTCTTTTGGATATGGATATCCAGTTCTCCAAGCACCACTTGTTAAAGAGGCTACTCTCTCCCAACTGAATGGGCTTCGTGGCCTTGTCAAATATCAGATGACTGTATATGCAAGGATCTATATCAGAACTCTCAATCCAGTTCCATTGGTCAGTAGGTCTATCCTTGTGCCAATACCACGCAGTTTTGATCACTGTAGCTTTATAGTATGTTTTAAAGTCAGGTAATGTGATACCTCCAACTTCATTTTTCTTTTTCAATATATCTTTGGCAATTCGGGGCCTCATTCCTCTCCAAATATATTTTGTGGTTAGATTTTCCAGTTCCTTAAAAAATATAGTGTTGATTTTATTGGGATTGCATTAAATCTGTAGATTAGTTTGGGTAGGATAGACTCTTGACGATGTTTAGTCTTCCCATCAATGAACAGGGAATAATTTTCAATTTAATTAAGTCTTCTTTGATTTCCTTTAACAGTGTTTTGTAGTTTTCTGTATATAAGTCCTTTACATCCTTAGTTAAATTTATTCCTAGGTATTTGATTCTTTTATTTAATATTGTAAATGGTATTTTTTTCCTGATTTCCTCCTCAGTTTGCTGGTTATTGGTGTACAGAAATGCTACTGATTTTTGAGCATTGATCTTATAGCCTGCAACATTACTGAACTCCTTTACAAGTTCTAGAAGCCTTGTTGTCGATTTCTCAGGGCTTTCTATGTCATCTGCAAATAATGAAATTTTTACTTCTTCTTTTCCAATCTGGATGCCTTTTATGTCCTTTTCTTGTCTCAGTGCTCGTGCAAGTACTTCTAAGACAATGTTAAATAGGAGTGGTGATAGTGGGCATCCTTGTCTTGTTCCCGATCTCAGAGGGAAGGCTTTTAGGATTTCACTGTTGAAAATGATGTTAGCTTTGGGTTTTTCATATATAACCTTTGTCATTTTCAGAAAGTTTCCATCTATTCCATCTTCTGTAGTGTTTTTATGAGGAAAGAGTGCTGTATTTTGTCGAATGCTTTTTCTGCATCTATAGAGATGATCATGTGATTTTTTTCTTTCAGTTTGTTTATGTGGTGTATTACATTGATTGATTTTCTTATATTGAACCATCCTTGCATACCTGGGTTGAAACCCACTTGGTCATGGTGTATAATCCTTTTGATATGTTGTTGAATGTGATTAGCAAATATTTTGTTAAGGATTTTAGCATCTAGGTTCATTAGAGGAATTGGTCTGTAATTTTCCTTTCTTGTGGTATCTTTATTTGGTTTTGGTATTAGGGTAATGTTGGCATCATAGAATGAGTTAGGTAATATTCCTTCTACTTCTATTTTTTGGAAGAGCTTAAGTAGAATTGGTGTTAGCTCTTTCCGGAATGTTTGGTAGAATTCAGCTCTGTAGCCATCTGGTCCTGGACTCTTCTTAGTTGGGAGATTTTTAATGACTGAGTCTATCTCTTTACTTGTAATTGGGCTGTTGAGTTCATCTACTTCTTATTTCATCAATGTCGGTTGTTTGTGGGTTTCTAGAAACTTGTCCATTTCCTCTAAATTGTCATTCTTGTTGGCATATAATTTTTCAAAGCATCCTCTTATGATACTCTTTATTTCTGTGGGGTCAGTAGTGATATCACCTTGCTCATTCCTTATTTTATGTATTTGCATCTGTTCTCTCTTTTTCTTTGTTAGTCTGGCTAAGGGATTGTCAATTTTGTTGATATTCTCGAAGAACCAGCTTTTGGTTTTGTTTATTGTTTCCAGTGCTTTCTTATTCTCTATTTCATTTAGTTCTGCTCTAATCTTGGTTATTTCCTGCTATCTACTTCCTTTAGGTTTAGTTTGTTGTTGTTTTTCCAATTCCTCCAAGTGTGCAGTTAAGTCTTTAATTTTAGCTCTTTCTTCTTTTTTAACATATGAATTTATAGCTATGAATTTCCCTCTCAGGACTGCTTTCACTGCATCCCATAGGTTTTGATATGTTGTGTTGTTGTTTTCATTAGTTTCAAGGTAGTTACTTATTTCTTTTGAAATTTCCTCTTTGCCCCACTGTTTGCCTAAGAGTGTGTTGTTGAACTTCCATATCATTGTGCCTAACCTGTTTCTCTGGCCTTACTGATTTCCAACTTCATTCCGTTGTGGTCAGAGAAATTACTTTGTATAATCTCAATCTTTCTGAATTCATTGAGTGTTGTTTTGTGGCCTAGCATGTGGTCTATTTTGGAGTATGTTCCATGTGCACTGGAGAAGAATGTAAATCCCACTGTTTTTGGGTGTAGTGTTCTGTATATGTCTATTAAGTCCAAATCTTCTAATGTATTGTTGAGTGCCTTAGTTTCTTTATTGATTCTCTGCCCAGATGTTCTGTCTAATGATGATAGTGGTGTGTTGAAGTCCCCTGCTATAATTGTAGAGGAATTTATTTCTCCTCTTAGTTTTTCCAGAGTTTGCCGCACGTATTTTGAGGCACCTCGATTAGGTGCGCAAATGTTCATGATTGTTCTCTCTTCTTGAGAGATTACTCCTTTTACTAATATGTAGTGTCCATCTTTGTCTCTTACAATAGTTTTGCATTTAAAGTCTATTTTGTCTGATATTAGAATAGCTACTCCTGCCCCTTTTTGGCTATTGTTAGCTTGTAAATTGGTTTTCCAGCCATTCACATTCAGCCTCCTTGAATCCCTGGGTCGAAGGTGGGTTTCTTGTAGACAGCATATAGATGGATCATATTTTCTTATCCATTCTGCCAATCTGTGTCTTTTGATTGGTGAATTTAATCCATTAACATTCAGTGTTATTACTCTAAACGAATTTCTTACTTCAGTCATTTTTTCTTTGGTTTAATGTATGTCATATGTTGTTTTGTTTCTCTTTTTGAGTTTTCAGTTGTTTTTAAACTCTCCTCCAACTCTCTCTCCTTTGTTTTTTCCTTTCAACTTGTAGAGATTCCTTTAGTATTTCTTGAAGTGCTGGTTTCTTCTTGACATACTCTCTTAATTGCTGTTTATCTGTGAATATTTTGAATTCTCCATCATTTTTGAATGCCAATTTTGCTGGACAGAGAATTCGTGGCTGGAAGTTTTTTCTTTTACTGTTTTGACTATGTCATACCACTGTCTTCTTGCCTCCATGGTTTCAGCTGAGAAATCAGCACTTAATCTTATTGTGCTTCCCTTGTATGTGATGGTTCTCTTTTCTCTTGCTGCCTTGAGTATTTGCTCTTTGTCTTGAGCATTGGACAATTCGACAAGTGTATGTCTTGGAGTTGGCCTGTTGGGATTTAAACTATTTGGGGTGCGCTGTGCTTTCTGGATCTGCACATCCATCTTTCTCAATAGAGTTGGGAAGTTTTCAGCCATAACTTCCTTCAACACTCCTTCTGGTCCTTTTCCCTTCTCTTCTCCTTCTGGGATTCCTATAATGTGTGTGTTTGTGCGTCTTGCATTATCGGTTAATTCCCTGAGACCATACTGGATTTTTTCTATCTTTTTGTCTATCTTTTCTACAATCTCTTTGATTTCAACTGTATTGTCTTCCATATCACTAATTCTTTCCTCTGCCTGTTCAAATCTGCTGCCATGTGAGTCCAGCGTCTTTTTCATTTCTTGACTTGTGCCTTTGTTTGCCATCATATCCATTACCTTTTTAGGTGTGTTAGCTATTTCTTCAGTATGTTCTCCCAGTGTCTTCTTTATATCCTTAATCTCTTCCTTCAGTTCTTTAAGTTGGTCCATGATATTTGTTTGGATAGCTTTGATTAGTTGTTCGATGTACTGCATTGCTTCCTGGTTTTTATTTTGTGCATTGGACTGTCCATGTTTTCCAGTTTCTCAGAGTCATTTGTATTTTTCTGTTGCCCTCTGGTCATCATATTATCTTGATGGGTTTGTTCAGTTGATTAGTTTTTCTCTATGCTCTAGAATTTTATTTAGCTGTTGGTTCTGCGTGTGAGTTAAGTTTTCTCTTTGGCAGTTTTTCTTCTTATTTTATTTCCTTGCTTCTTTCTATGTTCCCTTGAAGACAAAAGGTTAGGTCCAGAGGAATCAAAGGATGTAAGGAAGGCAGAAGGATAATCAAAATATTGATAAAAGTTAGAAGAGGGGCAAAATGAGACTTAATGAGATGTATATTTAACTTGTGTAGGCAGTGTAGAGTACCAGGAAAAATATATGGAGTTCCTACAATGGACTGGGAAAACAAATGGAGGAATATATATACAGTGATTTAGAAGGCTAGAATTATGAGGAGGGAGAGAAATAGTAAAGAAAGGTCTGAAAGGAAAAAGTTAATACTAATAAAAAAAAAAAGAAAAAAAAATAAGAAGAAATCAAAATAGATGGGATAGAAATTAAAACCCCTAAGTTGTGGGCCTATGAAAAAATGTTGTCTCTAAGAGCCACAACAGAAAACAGGAGGCAGAAAGATGTAGGAAGGATAAGCGATAGTTTGTAATACAGAATCAATATATACAGCGAGTTGAAAATTACTGAAAAAGAAGCCCTGGAAAGAAGCGACAAGCTGGCAACACCTATTTAAAAAAAAATAGAAGGAAAAAGGAAGGGGGGAGGAAAAAGGAAATAATAGCAATAGACCAGAAAGTAACAGAGAGAAACCAAAGGTCCACACAGGCAAGCAGTCAAACAGAGCTAAGGGGGTCAATGATTCCCCTAGGGTCCACGTGGATCCTTCCTGCCTACTTGTGTGTATCAATCAATTTCCCCACAGGGTTCTATATGCAGGTCCTGAAGCAGCTTTTAGCTATTAAACTAAATTAAAAAGAATTTATTTTTCATTTGTTGAGGTGACCTCACTTTTTTTTTTTTAATTTTTATTTATTTTTTTATCCAAATGCAGGACCCAAAATAATTCCTCCTCTAGACCAACCCCCTTACGGAAGGGACCCTAGCTGGGCCCATGGAAATTAATCAAGCATGTCCCACTTTCTGGACTCCCCAGGTTAGCTGAAGCTCTGATGTTAGTCGGTGAGGAGTGCTAAAGACAATGGATTCTGCCCCTTCTGGGGCCAAGCTGGAGCGTCACGGGCCTACTCAATAAATCAGTTTGAGTGCAGATTCGCGTCTGCTCTCAGCCTAATGCTGCTTCAGGTTGGCTTATCTGCTCCCCAAAGCTATGGGGCGGTGCAGGCAGCCAGATCGATGTCTAAAAATATAAAATACCCTTCCCTGTATTCCAACAGAACCCTCCCTTTTTTGGGAAGTGTCCCTTCCTCCTGGCTCCACAGCGGCCCGGGTCTTATCCCTGGGTGGCTAGGGAAATCAGCTGCGTTTCCCCACCAAAATCCCCCCTCCGGTTCACCGGGTGCTGATTAGCTCGTTTGCTCTGTTCACACAAATTCCAAGGGGCGCCAGGCAGCCAAATCCCCAGAAAATAAAACTTTTTCGCCCCCCCCCGCGGCTCCAAATTGCCATTTTATTTAGTTTTGTTTTTTTTCCCCTAACCGCAGTGCTCTGCCACCTGTGCCAACAGCCACCGGCAGCCTCAAAACTCACGAATCTCCACCGTTCGGTCCACACCGCCGATCCGGGCAGATAGATGTCCCAAGCTTCTCACTCCATGCGTGCACAGCACAGATCCCTGGGCAGGACCCCGTCCACAATCCGCCTTGCTCTGGGAGCTTGCATTGTGCACCCTCCTACACTAACGCCATCTTGGCCCTCCTTTCCCTTCTTAGTACTTTTTACAAGTTTCTGCATTCAACATAGCCAGGCCACTTTACAATTCTACACTTTTTCTTGATAATTTTAAAATAAAAAGTAATGAAGTTATATTCTGAATTCATGGTTGAATAGTGTGTGAAAGCATTCTTTTTAAAGGTTTTCCCCAGTCTGATATTTCTGAGTGATTATTTTTGCAGTTTGATGTTGGGATTGTCCTTACTTCAGTATGAAAACCTACTTGCTGATGAAGAAATTTGAAACCAGTAAATACTTTCCTTCATTCTTTATACTGTGATATAAATAAACTTTATGGATTAATCCATAAATTATGTTTAATTTTTGGATTATCTACTCTTGCAAAAACTACTTATTCCCAAAGGGTTTTCTACTCCTGTTAAAGATTTTTCTGTCTGAATTTTTGTTTTAGGATTATTACTACTCTGTGCTTATCTTGAGTGCACTTAGGCTGGAGCTCAGCTTAAATGTCCTTCAGGTCACTCTAGACATGGGATTCTTCCAAATGTAATTCTTTCACTTGTTTAAGGTTAAATGAAAAATAAAGGCATTTTGAATTGATTACTTTAACATAGAATTATACTTCTGTGTGGATTCTCTATGGTTTAAAGAAGAGAACTGTGCTTGGAGACTCTTCTGTATTCATTACATTTATAATATGAATTTTCTCATGCTTTCTAAATTTTGAACTTTGACTGAAGGTTTTCCCACATAGATGGCATTCATATGGTTTATTTCCAGTGTGAGTTCTCTCATGTTGTCTAAGGTAAGAACTTTGACTGAAGGCTTTCCCACATTTGTGATATTTGAATTATTTCTCTCCAGTGTGCATGGTCTCATGGTGGATAAAGTTAGAATTTTGACTGAAGGATTTCACACACAGATGACATTCATATGGTTTCTTTCCAGTGTGAGTTTCCACACATAGTTTAATGTTAGAACTATGACTGAAGGATTTCTCACTTAGATGACAGTTATATGATTGACATTCAGTTTGAATTTGCTAACATTGATTGAAGGATGGCTTGTCACTGGTGACTCCTTGAAACTATTCTCTGATATAGGATTTCATTCTCACAGGAGGAAACACATATTGAGTTATTGTGCTGTTGTGAATGGAAACTCCCAAGTCATTAAATTCAAAGGGATCCTCAAGAGTATGAGAGCTCTGCTGTTGTATTGGAGAAGAGAGACTGTTAAAGGTTTCTTCACCAATGTTCATTAAGATATTTCTCTATGTATGTATTCTAGACATTATTCAGTGAGTCTCCTGTAAAATTTTTCACATTTTATATGGTGTGTCAGTCTCTTGTATGAACATATTTTCCCTTTTGTGTCATCTCAACTTCAGAGCTGTTGAATAAGTATTTAAGGCTTCATTATATTACAAAGACTAGGTATATGGCCATGTTTATGCAATTGTCATATCATAAGACCTCATGTTATGTTTTTGAAGTCAAATTAATATTTCCTCAATTTAAAATTCCAAAGATGTATTGCTGTAACATTGCTTAATCACACCTTAAATTACAGTAAGGTGATTGTTATGATTTCTTGACTTATTCCAATCCTAGGTGTCTATTTGGATGACCAGAGTTGAAATCCATGAAATTTACCATGAATGTGTCCCTTCTGCAGATGTGCTCATTGATATAACATCCTTTTCAAGATAACATTCACTGCCTGAAATGACTTGGAAAATACAACATTGCTAGAGCATCATTAATATAATAAAATTTTGAAAGCCCCAATGCATATGTGATATGTATCAAATATTGTCAATTACATAAGGAAAGAATGTCAAATTAAGATATACTTAAGATTAAGATTGACTATTCTGGCATTAGATTGAGTATAATCCTCAAGGAGTAGGACCATGGTAAGGGCATTATGTGAAAATTTAACTGAAATAAGTATATTAATATTCCTTTGACTAAAGACAAAGAAAATGATAGGTGGATACTATAATAAAGATTAATGTGACATGTGACAAACAATGACATCATTTGAAGATTCCTTGCCCTTTGTCCGTGCCAACAATTAAATGAATAACTCTCACTTATGGAAATTTTCCATTTATATTTACAAAGATCTCAAATAGTTATTCTCCAAGTCCCTCCTTGTACAAAAACACAGGTTCCTGGAGTTTACCTGGTTTCTTGTCTTGGGGAAATCCTAATATTTCTTTCCACAGTTCTCCTCCTTGCTCCAACTGTGAAATCACATCTGATTTGCAGAGTTGATATCCTGTTCATGGAAAGGAGATACAATAGAATTTTAATTATATGCTGATAAAAATGCATTGTCTTCAAGTACAGGACAGACCATGAAGAAGAATAAAGTAAACATTGAAGATGAGCCCAGGGAAGCACACATTTTGAATACAAGGCATTGACAAATCTTCAATATTAAAGGATGCTTGACAATTTTCCATAAGATATTAAGGATCTGTGGTCATTGAGGACCATGTCCAAGTTCAAATACTGCAGTGTCTTCACTCTTTCCATAAAAGTAAAATCTGTTTCCACCGTGGTTATAGAATATATTTTTTAAATGCAATAAACATAAGGTCCACCAAAAATAAATATTAGCTATATATGGAAAAATGTATCCCTGTTATATTTCTACTGTGCTTTGAAATATGAACATAGTTCCTAAAACAAAGTAATTATTTAAATATTATTTAATCAGCTTATCTATCCACTTAAATAACATACATTGAGTTCTCAACACATTTCTCAGTTTTGGAGATTGAGTCAAAATAAATACATGAGATTTTAGTCAAGAAGTTTATATTTCACTGGTGTGAATAAACATGATAAATAAAAAATGAAGAATCTAATTCCTTCCAGATAGTTGTTTTATGAAAGGATAAGGGCAGAGATTGGAATGACTTATGCAGAAGCTTTTCCAGATATTTTTTGAGTACATAAAAGATAGATTAGACATATTTCAGATGCAGAGGTAAAAATTTAGATGGATAGTTACTAAATAATAAGTTTTGTGAGAATCACCAATTGAAAACAGATTATTATAATTTCCAATATCATCTCTTTGATAACTTTCTCTGGAATGTGTCCGTCATGCTCCACTCTTCCTGGGTGAAATCTGTAGCTACATCTTTGAAGATAACTGCTTCCTAAACATCACAAACATTCAAATTCAGACAGGGCTATCCCCACTAAAGTCACAGTAAAATGGTTGAGAGGACAGAACAGAGGAATGATGGGACTTTGTGGATAGAAATTTCAAATTATGTTTAGGATTCCTGTTAGATCTTCCTGCATTCTGATCTTGGATCTATATATCATATATACTTGCTGAGACTTTCTATGCTGAATGCATAAAGGTTAATTATAAGGCAATAGTACATGAGTTGTGGTATGATATAACTTGGGTATTGCCTGAAAAACTGGTCATTATGATTCCCAGATGGTGATTATAAAATTTGCACTGCAGATCTTCCCCATCAATTTCATATGAGTCTACAGATTAATCACATTGGAAGGAACACCTGTGATGTTATCTGTTACTTTTTAACCATGAGTAGGGTTTGTTTAATCTATCTTTTTCCAGTAGCCTCCATTTTCATCTATGAAATGGTTTAACAAACTGTTATGAGATTGGAGAGATAAATGAGCAAATGTATAAAGCACTTACTATGTAACAAATACTGATTAAGTACAAGGGATAGGTCTATTATTCATTAAAATGGCAGAAAATCTTGCTACAATGTATAGTATTTTACAGAACTTCAAAGGCTTCATACAGACATTGGGATAATTAAGTTCTTACTCTTTCTTTTCTATAAAACTCAGAGGTTCATTATAAGATATAAGGTTAGGCAGGCCAATAACACAAGCAGGGAACCCTTAGAATGCTATACTGAATTAAAATCCTAGCATGACTCTTCCTGGTTCTAGGAGGCCATACTCAGTTTTACCATGGACCTCCAAATACTAGTTATCATGGATAATCTTGTTTCTTTTCTTTGATTCTCAAGATAGAGTTTGCCTCTTTATGTCTTCTAGTCTTTCCAGTTCTTCCAATTTTTTCCCAGGACCTAAAATTTTGCTCTAAATACTGAACATTTTTCCTCTATGAATAGCCAAAATCAAGTGAAAAAATTCCCACTTCATATGAGCCCACTAATCAAATTTGCATAAAGCTTGTTTACAAATAGGGAAATGGTTGATTAGGGATAAATTAATAATAAGAATTTCACACATCTTTTCAAAATGCAAAAATACATTCTATCTATATGCACTTTAAGATGTTTACTATTGAAGAAAATAAACAAATTATTTCTTATCACATTCTCTGTCCTAACCCTCTCTTGTGTTCCCCTGAATACTACACAAAACTTACCTTAGCACATTTAACACGGGCTTGATTGAACTCAACTGCTAAAACCTCTGCTTCCCTTTAGGACTATCAAGTTGTGCTCTTACTCACCTCTATCACAAGTTGTCAACACAATCTTAAGCCCATTACTACCACATACAAGGTTAATGAGGGAATTATTTCCTAACTAAGGGCTCAGGCTCTATATCTTATCTGAATACACAGACTTAAGGGAGTCTGGAACAAATTAGTGCAAATATTGGAAAGGAGATTATCTCTACTTAATTATCCAAGGGTCCTGGGCATACTTACATGGCTCTCAGGTCCTTGAATATTTATCGAGTGTACTTGGAATATTCAGAGTAATAGGAGAAATCTTCCCATGTTCTTGCAATTGTGATGTAATTTCAGTAGAAACAGCAATTCTACACTCACCAGGGGATGCATTGTCAATAGGCAGTCAGTGAGTGACAGACCAAGCAAAAAGCAGGCAATTCTGGAGATGGAGAAAGAAGTCATGAGATTCAGATTTATCCATGAATTCCAGAATGAATATCCAAACCTTCACCTGGAAGTATTCCAGCAACCAACCAACAGAAACACATAGTGTGCTTCAGAAAAACAGGTTGTGGCATCTCATCTCCCAGTGTTATATGTAATAGAACAATGGCTACTTTTGCTATAAAAAATACATAGATATATTGCATATCTGAACATGAAAACCATTGAATTTTACTTTAATTTGCCAACAGTTTTCTGAATTTTACATTCTCCCCCTGATTCCAAAGCTAGGTATTCCTAACTAATGCCACATGTGGATTTTGGTCTCTAGCCATAAATGAACACTATGGAATTCCTTAGACATAAGTATTCTTGGTTTACTCACTCACCTCCTGCTCTAACTCCAGCTCCAGCTACTTTTATACACTTTCCCTAAATCATTTTGATTTTCCCACATGGGATTTCTAGAAATATCATTCCCTCAACCAAGACTTTTAAACATTTCCCCAATAGACTTTGATCCCATTGATGCAAATCAAAAATCTAATTCATGATGGAGTTAATCAATATAAAGATTTAGATTATTTGGAGGGACCAATGCCACCCATCCTCCAAATCTAGCACTTTAAAATCTTTCATCATAAAGTAGCAGGAGTAAATAATATAAAGAGGCTCAGAAAATATAGAATGGATGGGTGCAAGAAAATACCTGTTTGCATCATCTGATATTTTAGCAAACTGTTTATGAAATCCTGTCCTATATTAAACTTAACTGCAATACCCCTGCCTATAATATATATGAAAGTTTAATCATTTATAGACTATAAATTCTCCTCTTAAAACTTTGTTAACAATTAATTTTATTCTTGGGCAAATGATGATAATGTGTTATAAACAGAATAAAACACCCATTTGTTCCTGTATTTTAGGGAAAAAAATTTAAATATGATATACATCCACTTATTTTATTATCAAAATAATCCTGTTGATTATGGTTTATTTACCAGTATAAAAATAGTATGATCAGAGGTTCACAAAATTTGAGTAAAATAACAAAATTACATGGCTTGAAAATGAAAAAGTTAGAATTTGAATTTGCTCTGCCTATCTGCCAGGCTTAAACTCCTGGACAATTATACACTATACTTAGGTTTTACCTGGAATATCCCATGTCACATCAGTGATCAGAAGCCACAACCTGTAATTACAACCGACTCTGTTTGATTATTCATATGATTACTCCTCTTGCCTAGATTTACCCATTACATGGGAACCTCCAGTGCCTTGATACCTCATACATCAGCATCTGTTCTGACTCTATCCTCTTTATTACAGTCTAGATTAAACCACATTTACTCATTTCAACTGATACTTATAATCAGACAATTTTATTTTTTTAATGAATATTTTAATCTTTTTGCATCTACCAACAAACATGCCACATATCTACTTTTTTCTACAATTGCATCTGACAAAGCATGCAACCAGGATATTGTTCCTGGCTGAAACACAGTCACAACTCCCAGGAGTTATCAAACATATCTGCCAAATCTACTGTCTTGATAATTAAATTATCCTTCCAGTCTCCATAAATACTATAAATTTTCTCCATGTCTTGAATTTCACACATTCTCACATTGTCCCTAACTTTCAAAAGATTGAATCACCTCCTACTAAGCAGATGGATCATGTAATGTGGCCAATTATCCCTTTTTTTCCTTTGTTTTTTCCCATTTTCTTTTTTGAATGTCCAAGTCCATTAATTACATTTTATTTTTAGTTCTTTTTTTTTCTGAATTTCCTTGTATTTTATCTCTTGCATTTAAATTTATTGTTTTTATTTCATTTTCCTATTAATTGTGTTTGGTTATTATATGGGCTTCAGCTTCAAGGAAGGTTTAGGTCACAGAAGGGTTACAATGAGGGCTGCAGATGATCATTGTTGGGGGGTCTGGGATGGGGCATTCATGGGAGTAAGTTAATCTGAAGTTCACACATTCTCACATTGTCCCTAACTTTCAAAAGTTTGAATTACCTCCTACTAAGCAGATGGATCATGTAATGTGGCCAATTATCCTTTAATACCATAATAACTTCAAATATTCCTTACATTCAGACACACAGGCTATTCCTTATCTACTGCTAATTTGAAATCTCATGTTACCTCTTGTCAAGTCCAGTGTCTCAAATTGAATTCTTACTCTCCTGTTTTGTTGGTGACTATATAAATGATCATTAATTCAATCTCTATTCTTTTCTTCACAAACCATCTCATCATTTAATCTCATTTTATCTCTTCCATCTTGAAACAAGAACATCCTTTGAACCATTCTCTCAGGTCCCAGGTCTCCTGTTCCTCTCTCTCTTCACAATTGAAATAAAAGTGCAGTTTCCACTTCCTCACACCCTTTGACTTTTAAATATCAACATTGATTCATCATAAATAAGTTTTGCTAAACTCAGCAATGACCTTCCCATAGAAAATCCTTACTTGGAAACACATAATTGAACCATGACCTAAGTTTGTGGGACATTCATTTTTCTTGCTTTTTCTGACATCTTAGGCTCCTGTTTTCAAATTACTTATGTCACTCCTTCTCCTTGTCCTCTACGAAGAGCAACTCAGTACTCTATTGTAAAATCTGAAAACCAAATTCTAGCCCCTCTTCCTTTCTTCTTTTAGTCACTATCCTGACATGATCACACATCTGTTTAATTGATTTCAATTTCTTCCACATTTATTTCTAAATTGGGAATGACAAAACACTTGACTGGAAACCTTTTTGAGCTACAATAATTCTATGCTTAATTACATGCACCTAAAATGGATTGTATTTCAGAACATTAACTCTTTCCCAAAATAGAAATGTTAAACCTCCTCTAGTCTCCAATCTTAGTTAATGGCTCCTACAGGCTTCCAGAGATTGATCCTTTACATTCCTCCACAAAACTAAAAGACAATTAACCAGTGATTTTTTGTTTACATAAGCATATTTATGCAATTCTTTTCCACCCACCTCAATTCCAAACATACCTTCTCACTCCAGACACATTTTCTTCATTCTTAAATATTAATTCCTGAAAGATCCTTTAACTGAACTTTAGCAATGTTAGCATTTGCATTAACTGTATCATGTCTCACCCACTGATGTGAATACAGAAAACCCTAAGGCAGATTCCATTGGAAAATAGTACTCACTCTTCTCCCAAAGCTGAGCTGTCCAACATCTTCTCTAGTCAAATGCCTTCTCTAGATTTTCTTATGCTTATATAGGGCAAAACAGTGAGTAAACCTAATCAGTGCTACAGCCCAGAGTAAATACCCTGATTAAATATATACTTAACTTAATCGGGACTTGTTAGCTTTGATTGGATTTTCCAGACACAATTTTTTTAGTTACTAAAAGTCTACTTATCCAATATATATTTCATGACAATATACAACTAATTACTTTTCTCTGTCAGCCAACCATGTTCTGAACTCTTTAAATTTCTGAAGAAAAATTGGCACTTAACTGAGGATCCATGTACATGATGTGTCACTTCTCTCTTACTGTTTTTAAGATTCTCAGTTTGTCTCTGACATTCAACAATTTGATTATGTATTAGTCACAGTGTTCCAGAGAAAAAGAATCAACAGGAGATATACATTCATATACATATGTATCCTCAGACTGGATAATTCCAATTTTCCTAACTTCAGGTTTGCTAATTCTTTCTTCTGTTTAAACTTTTTCAGTTATTGTAGTTTTCAACTCCAGAATTTCTGTGTGATTTTATTTTCATTTTTTTAACAAATCAATTTTATTGCTACATATTAATAAAGCATACAATTCATCCAAAGTGTAGAATCCATGGTATTTGGTATAATCAATAGTTGTGCATTCATCACTTCAATCATTATTAGAACATTTTCATTATTTCAATAATAAACAAAAAACAAACATACAAATAAGAAAATTCTTCACCTCTCAATTTCTTGTTTCCCCTGCTGTATATAGCTGCTATTTCTATCTATTCTTGTATGATCATTTATTTACATATTAAGCAGTTTTATTTGAAATATATTCACATACCATATGCTATATCTCAAGTATATAATCAATGGCTTTTAGTATAATCACAATGTTGTTCATTCATCATCACAAAAAAACTTAGAATTATTTCAATGCTCTGAAAAGGAAAACTTCAACCCTTAGCTGGTTCTTTTAAAAAATGCCTTTGTTTATTGAAATTTTCCTTTTGTTCATGTATCATTTTTCTGATTTCTTTTAGTTCATTGTCCACCCTTTCCTCTAATTATTTGAGCATATTTAGCACAATTGACATTGACTAGTAATTCCAGTGTCTAAGCATCATGCTTTCTTTTGCCCCTTTGAATGAGCCATACTTTGCTGTTAAAACCTCACATTGGAAAATTACATTGGGTTAAAGCTAGTGACCCGATTCTCCTAGTCATATGTTATCACTGAAGTCTCTTCACCTTTAACTTGTATTCAGCTAGTGTGTTGACAGAGATTTCCTTGAATGTCAGAAACTCACAGGGTGAGGTGATGGCAGGGAAAAGTACCACATAGATTTCCTACCATTTCTTAGCTTGCCTTTTTCTTGATTAAGCATTTACTTGGTTGCTGTAAACATTTTCACTGTTTTCTAGGCTTCAGAGAAAGTTGATTCTGGCATTTTCTGGTTGTTTGATTGGGAGAGCAGACAGTTGCTGCTTCTTAGACTGCCATCTTGCTGAACATCTTGTTATCATTACTTTTAAATGCACCTTAATAGATTATCATTTAGAACTACAGGTGATACAGCTATCATGATACTATCAGGCTTCCATTCAGCTTGCTTTTAATATTGAAAGTGAGTAGATGGTTTTGTAGCTTCCTTGTAGGTTACAATTAACACACTAGGTTGGCTATACCAGATGCTGAGGCAGGCTGGGGTCAGCATGGCAAAGAAAGCCCTTTGCTGGTCAGACCAAACTTGGAAAGGTACCTAGGTCAGGCTCCCTAGAGGGAAGAGCACCTTCTTTGAGCTTCTAGGACCAAGCACTCATGAAATACATCATCCACTGGGAACCTCAGGTGCTGTAGTGCCAGGTAGTCCCAGGCCCAGTCCATCAGGCTCAGCAGCCCAGGGCAGATGCCTGCCATCCACACTGCCACAGATCAAGTTGGTGGCAGTGGAGGTGGCAGCCTGGGACATCTGCTTACTGGCCCAGTCTGGCCATGCCAAGGAGACATTGTGACAATAGCACCCCACACTGATGGGATGACTGTACCAGGCTCAATTTTAAACCCTCATAAGATGTTGGAGAAAAAAGAAATATATCATTCTCAAAAGGTCATTTAAAATATTTTTTTATTAAATAAATACTTTTGCATGATTTCTTTGAATGAAGAAATCTTAAGCTCCTGCAGATACATCAGGGAGCCATACTCACTATCTGTGGAGTAAGAGGTAAGAATCCATGGAGGAAATACAGAATTTCAAAAGAAGGGAAATGACCAAATATGAAATTCTGTTATGGATATTAAAATGTGACAAAATAGGATATATTACTAAGGTGGAGAATTGAAGAGGGAGTGGTAGATGGAGGCCACACAGTACTCTCCAAGACAGGGTAATTCTCAGAAGTTCCTAACACTTAGAAAGAAAAATGGGAAATCAATATTCTTTTTTATCCTATTTTTTTTGTAGGGGGGAAATATGATTGAAGGGCCTTCCAAAATGTACTTCAAATTATAGACCCTTCTTATTCAGAATTAAAAGTTACATTTGAATGGAATTCACATTTTCCTTTTTATAATTACATAATTTTAGTTTTGCTTTGTGTGAATACTATTGAAAATATTTACTAGAGAAAATGTGTGAGAAAAATAAGACTTTGGAGAAAAAAGCAATTGCTTTTTCTTTGTTAGAATTTTATTTCCAGTCCCAGCAAAACAAATATTTTCTACTGTCTTCCTCCAGAATTTAAACAATTGAAAACAAAAACAAAAATTCAAATATATACAAAAGAAAATAGCTTTATTTTATTAAATTGTATGTAAATTCTGAGTTGGTAACTAACAGCACATTTTTAAAGGTGTTGCTAAGAAATTGAAGATCAATTCCTTCTGCACAGAAATTATTCTGATGCCTGTGTCCTCTCCACAGACATTCTGATCTAATAGTTCCTGGTTATACCCTGGACATCCACAGTTTTAAAATGTGATACTAATAGGCATCAAAGTGTGAGAACCCTTTCTTTAATGAGTTGAGAACCAATATAGGACTTCGCTATTAACAGTGCAGGGTCATGGGCCAGATGCTTCAGTAAATACTGGGATCTTGGTAGCAAAGTGGAATCAAAGTCATCACCCCAGACCTCTGGAATCAGGATCTTAATTTTAACAAGATTCCAAGGAATACATAGGCCTAATAGAGCATGAGAATCTGAGTTTAGTTTCCACAACCTCATGAATAGACTCTTTGCCAAAAGTGAGGATGGTACTCCTGCCTCATTCAGTTCATAAACAAGTACATGTCTGCTGAAAAGAAAAAAACATAGACATTGCAAGGAAAGGTAACACTTCTCTCTGGATTTTAATATTTCTCATTCCCCTTTCCTAGGTGCTAAGTCTCCCATTTTCCCAAAAGTTTTACCCTGCTTTGGTTTTTGACTCAAAATGAAGTAATCTTAGTTGAAAATACTGAATAATATAGTTGAGTTTAGGATGTTAAAAAGCAGTGATCTGTCTGTCCTATTACAAATTTTAAGGCCCACTTCCAAAAGGTAACTGTATCTTATTATTTTAACTCTTCTTTCATATATCTTTAAATATTGACTCTATGTGTTACTTTTTACATTTTACATTTCCCAATATACTTATCATATATTTCCCATTATATGTGCTTTTTTACAGCACTCCCACAAAATATCTGAATCTTACAATATTCCAAAATTATATAACTATTTAAATTAAATTAATTCAATGTTTACATCATTTTCTAAATATTATTTATTGTTAGGTTTGACTTTGCAAAAATGTCTTGCTTATACAATAGTTTTCCTGGAAATAATAATGCAATATATTAGCAATTGCTTCATTTATTTTTATCTACTATTTAAGATCCCAATTTTCCAAATATTCCTAACAGTACTCCCATTTTTTATTCCACCTCAATAAACTTATCTCACAATCTATTATGACTAAATATAACCCCTGCTTGTGTCTGTTAGAAAATACCCAAAACACATTCTCACATATCCTTTTTAAAAAAAAAATTGAATTTATTACTTAAAACAACAATATAGGTTAAATAAAGAGAACAATCAAGTTTTCTCATGGACTGGAAGGTGAGATATTTATTCCTTTTTATTTCCAAACCTCATCAGTCACTACATTTATGAGGCAAGTCAACCAAATGCTTGAAATCTAGATGAATTTTAAGATCTTCAATTTGTCCTGTTGAATATTCACAGTATATTCAACAGGACAAATCCCTTCAGATAAATGTGAATTTAAATGGCTGCAATATTCTAGCATACTTGAAAAGCCTTTCCCACAGTCTTCACAAACATGGGAGAAATTTTTATTATTTTCAATAACAACACATCTGTTAACATTTGTATGAAGCCTACTCCAAAAAACCTATACTTGACATACAAAGAAATTTTTACAGTTTTCAAGGGTAATTTTGCTTAAGAGGTTATACTCTCCATGTTCTCCATTGTTACACTTATACTCAACTCTTTTACATGCATGCCCACTCACCACATGGCTATGCAAGTCTTCTGGAATAAGTTTCATGTGCATAGAACTGCCACAAGTACTGTTCACCACAGCTGTGCTCCTGGAAATGTAGGTAGAGTTCACTGCTTGAGGTGAACTGCACATCACCCTGCTCACACCAATAGAGGTGATCAATAAAATGAGTGTCTGCAATGTGCTGGCTAAGGTTCTCAAAAATTGCTGTCTTATAATCACAGGATTTACAAATGTAGGGATCCACCTCATAGTTTGGCATGCTCCCTCAGATGCATTTTGGTAGAGAAACTTTCCTTGCATACTCAACACATTTAAATCAATATGGTTATGCTTCAGAAGTGTATGTGGCTTTAAATCAGAAAAATATTTGCTATCAAACTTACAAATTTCACATTTACAGAGGTCGCTGCTATTAGCGCTCAGTAAAGGTCATTTCTGCTTGGCAGTCACATTCAAAGTTTGGCTCTTGTCAAGAATTTAACAAAACTTAGCTGGTGACGCTTCCTCAGTTTGGTTTTGGAGACACAGAAGAGTTATTTTCTGTCTCTATATCATAACCCTAGGAAACTGCATGTACTTCTGCAGGATTTAGAACACTTTCTGTGGTGTGAACTTCTATAGGACTCTCCTCTTGAGTTTGTTGATTGACAGATTCAGGCGAGTCACTTTTCATCACAAATTTCAATACATGCAGATTTTTCTATAGAAAGGCAGTGTGGTTTCGAATTCTAAGTATAGAACTGGGAACGAGGTATTTCTGATTTCTGTTTTTGGTTTTGATTCCATCTGAAAATTCTGGCAAGTCATTTGATGTCTCTATATCAAGAGCATCATCTTTGTTGTCAAAATATTTTAAGTTTGCTGAACCATAGAGCAGCCACTATAAACAATGATCAGAAAAAATTCCATTGACTCCATCTGCGATTCTGCTTATTACAGAGGAATCTGAATAACGAGAAGGGTGTAAAACTTTCCTTTTTCTTTTTTAAGGATATTCATTCATATCTTTTTAATTTGGTATAATTCTTAATACTTGAATGAGGAAAAATGAATTACGGGGAATTTTCTACAGATGGTTAAAATATAAAAGGACTTTAAAAGGATGGGTTAGACTAAGGGCTGGAGACTAGAGCGCCGGGACCCACGCCTGTTGGCTGAAGCTGTGGCTCCAGGAGAGAGCAGCGCATTGTGGGGCTGGAGGATCGCGAAGTCGTCCAGCTGGGCCAGAGGGGCCCCGGGGCATTGAGGAACCTCTGGAGCACAGAAGACACTGAACGTGCCCGTCGGTCCCCGCCCTCTGCATCCCCGCACCAAGCACAAGTTCGCTGACCTGGACCAGCCAAGGCCAAGCAACTAGCGCCTGTGGTTGAGGGGCCAGTCCCTCTGTGCCAGCCCTCCCGTAGCTCCGAGTCCCCGGGGCCAGAGGAGGAACATCGCAGCCCAGCGTGCAGGCGGGAGGAGCCACTCAGACCTGCGCGCTCCCCATCGCTTTGCCACACCGCCCCTCTGCCTCCTGCAGGCTTGGAGGCCACGCTTACCGCCTCCTTTATCTCGTTTTCTCTCTACCTTTTTCAATATTCCCTGCCCTCCATTGTGGGATAAAAAGATACATTTTTATTACCTTCCAATTCTAAATAGGAAAAATAAAGCTATATAGGAAGTTTTACATTGCACATGCATGGAAAAAGATTAAATGTATTTTACCAAATCATTTACTTAATTATAAAATAAAATCATAATCAAATTCCCACCAGTTATCCTGAGGTATGTGCCAAACTGATTCTAGAAAATTTTAAGAGAAAAAAATATTCCCTGTTTTCAATTATTTTCATGTCTAACTAGAAGAGGAATGTCAGGTTCATAAAGTAATTCTATGTTTAATTTTTTGAGGAAGAGGCAATTATTTTACATTCCAACCAACAATTTACAAGTCTTCTAATTTCTTTATAATTTCGCCAGCACTTCTTTTACTTTTTAAAAAATGAAGGCGATCCTAGTGTGTGTGAAATTGTATTGCATTGTGGTTTTTTTTATTTGCATTTCCATAGAGACTGATGATGCTGAGCACCTTATCATGTATTTATTCGTCATTTGTATACCACCTTTGGAGAAATGCCTAATCAAATCCTATATTCAAAAAAAAATTCTATGTTCATTTTTAATGGAGTTTTTGTAGTTTTGTGAATGAGTCATGTGAATTCATTATATATTCTGGATATTAAATCCTTATCAGATATTTGGTTTCCAAATATTTTCCTCCCCTTTTGTAAGTTGTCATTTCAATTTCTTGATAATGTCCTTTGACACAAAAATTTTAGTTTAGATGAAGTTCAATTTATCCATTTTTCTTTTGTTTGTGATTTTGGTGTCATATCTAAGAATTAATTGCCAAATCTAATGTCTTGATATTTCCCCTATGTGTTATGCCAAGAATCTAATGGTTTTAGCTCTTACATTTAGGTCATTGATCTATGTTTAGTAAATTTTAGTATATGATTTTATAGAGGAGTCCAACTTCATTCTTTTGAACTTGGATATCCAGTTTTCCCAGCACAACTTTGTTGAAGAGACTATTCTTTTCTTCATTGAATGGAGTTAATCTTTGTAAAAAAAATCAATTTGCCATAAATATGTGGGTTTCTTCCTGGACTCTCAGTTATATTTAATTGGTTTATAGGTCTATCCTTCTACCAGTATCAGACTGTTTTAATTTATGTAGCATTGAAGCTAGTTTTGACATCAGGAATTGTGAGTTCTGTAACTTTATCTTTTCTAGCTGATTTTGACTAGTCCAGGCCATTTGCAATTTCATTTGTATTTAAGGATCAGCATTTCAATATCTGCAAAAAGGCTCTTGAAATATTGATAAGGATCACATCAAAATTTAGATTGCTTTGGGAAGTATTTGCATGTTAACAATATTAAGCCTTCTACTTCTTGAACATGGAGTATCTTGCTATCATTAGGTCTTTTATACAGCAGATATTTTGAGGGGATTTTATGATTAAAAAACCTTCAACAAATTGGGTAATTATACTCTGAGATATTTTATTTCAGATACTATTAGAAATTGAATTGTTGTTAAATTTCTTTTATGGATTTTTCATTGTTGTATAGAAACACAACTGATTTTTAGCATTATAATTTTATACCTTGCCATTTTTCTGAACTAATAGATTTCTAGTGAATAATTTGGAATTACCTATCTATATAATCTTCTTTTCCAATTTGGATTGCTTTTATTCCTTTCTTTCCTAATTGTTCTGGCTAGACTTCCTTACAAAATTTAATAGCATTGATCAAAGCAAGCATCTGCCCTTGTCTTGGTCCTTTTTTTTTTTTTCCTGTGGAGTCATTTTCAGTTATTCACAATCTGTTAGTTTGTGTTTTTATTTTATAAATGCTCTTCATTGTGTTGTGGAAGTTATTTTCTGTTTCTTTTTGTTCTGAGTTTTTTTTTTTTTTTTTTCATGAAAGCGTGGTAGATTTTTATAGTATTTCTTACAGTCATTTTTATTTCTGTAAAGAACCTGTCCCTGATTTCATTTCAAATATGTTATTTGGTGTCTGTTCACTCTGTTTTTTCTTTCTAAATCTAGCTAAAATTTAATCAATTTTATTGATCATTTCAAAGACCAACATTTGAATTTATAGTTTCTTTTTATTTTTCTCAACTCTTTTCCATTTATCTCAACTCTAATATTCATTTCTTACTTTTTTTGCTATCTGTGGGTTTATTTCATGTATCCTTCATTAAGGCAAGAAGTTATTAATTTCATAAAATTCTCTTTTTAATGCAGGCACTTATAGATATAAATAACTTTCAGCACTGCCTTCACTAAAACTCATAATATTATTTATTTTTCTCAAAATGAAATAGCTTTATTGTTTTCATCCTGACTTAAAATTACTATCAACTTATTTTTAAAATGCAAAAAATACAGAAGTTCATAAAGAAGAAAGTGAAAGAATTTATCACCACTCAGAAAGAACCACTGTTAACATTTGGTGTATTTTATTCCAGACATTTTCCTGTGCATATAAACATACATGTGCGTATGTATTTTATATAAGAATGGGTTCATACTGTACACACATGAAATAACTGGCTTTTTAAAAAATTTAATAAATTTTTAAATTTTTAAAAAAGATACCTAGATTACCTAAATGTTACACAAAAAATATAGGGATTCCCATATGTCCCACCCCCCAAACCTTCCACAACCTCCCTCATAATCATCCTTCATTATTGTGATACATCACCTGCAATGGATAAACACATCCTGGGGCTTTGCCATTAAGCATGGACCATAGTTCACATTGTAGACCATACTCTCTCCCACACAGTTCTGCATGTTATATGATGCTATAAAATGACCTATATCTGTCATTGCAATGTCACTCAGTACAAGTCCCAAGTCCCCCAAAAAAGCCCCTGCATTACAACTGCTTTTCCCTCTCCCTGCCCCCAGAGCATCCATTGGTCACTGGCCCAAAGTTAATATTGTAATTTCTTCCATTGATTGAATCACAATATGTCTATAATAGAATAACAGTAAGTCCACTCTAGTCCATAGCTCTTCCACCACTTCTGAGGAGTCTGGGATGGTGATGTTCACTCCACCTCCAACTGAGAGGGGGCTTATATCTCATGGATAAAATGGATTGGATTCCCCTGCCTGCAGCTGCAGACTCTCTCCATTCCCTGAGATGGCAATTGTCCATCATCTTCTCACTGCCAGGTGTCATGGGTGAGTGCATTGAGCAGAAGAGTAGGAGTAGCAGCTCCACTAAGATTCAGGGCCCAGCTGGCACATGGACAGCCCAAAGACTCCAGTCTCTGGATGTACACCTACAAGCTCCAGCACCAAGTATAGGTTTGAATAGAAGGGACAGATAAACCATGTACAGGGAAGACAGAGTTGAATCCAACTCTGTCACTCTCAGGAGCACAAATTCCAAAGTAGGGCCTACTGGAAAGGCAGTAAACTCTGGAACTATCCACCCTGACAAAGGAAGTGGGTGTCTCCAGAGCCCTCAGGAACCCCTCTATTTGAGGTGATATCCACTTTGGAAGTTTATGAGGTCCTACTGATATGTGTGTAAGTGTTTCCTCTGGGATGGATTCCCAACCCACTTTGAAGTTTCTTAGCCATATGAACTCATTTGTCTTTACCTTTTCCCCCTTTTATTCAGGGTCTTTCTCCAGTCCATTGCCAGTTGGCACTTGGTAGCAATCCCTCAGTGCCAGGAAGGCTCATCCCCAGGAGTAATGTCCCACACTGGGAGGAACGTAATGCATTCATATGCTGAGTTTGGCTTAGAGAGAGGCCACATCTGAGCAAGAAGGAGTCTCTCAGGAGGCAACCCTTAGGCACCACATAACAACGGGCTAAGTGTCTATTTCAAGAGCAAAGTCTCATAAGGGTAGTCATCAATAAGAAGGGCCCTTCAATGGATCATCCTTCATTCCCAGACACTGCCCCTGCACTTGGGGGGGGACTGTTGCTGCTCCCTTAGAGAATGTGGCAGAGCTCTCCAGGATGGGAATTCATATTCTTTCATTTATTGAGTGATTTTCCACCCACAGTGACAATGCCCTGTGAGCATTTGAACATTTTATATACCTTATATTTTTGCTCAGGTGAACTTCCTACCATGCATCCCCCATCCCTGACAGTCACCAACAATGATCCTCTCCCAACTGAGTTGTAACTCTTCTGTGCTCCAAAGCTTCTTTAAAGATAAAGCCAATACAATACCAAATACAATTAATAGGAAAATGAAATAATAATAAGTTTAAATATAAGAGACAAAATACCTGAAAACTTTTTTAAAAACTAAAAATAAAATTAACAGATTGGGATATTTAAAAATTGAAAAAAAAATTTAAAAAAACATGTTTTTTACATTTTGTCTTTTATCACTGCAATATGGGTGTAAGATGGTATCTCATTGTAGTTTTGATTTTCATTTCCTAAATGTTGAAGAATTTTTCATGTGCATTTTAGCCATTTGTATTTCTTCCTTGGAGAAGTGTCTTTTCAGGTCACTTGCCCATTTTTTAAATGGGTTGTTTGTCTTTATTTTTGAGGTGTAGGATTTCTTTATATATGCATGATATTAGGCTCCTATCAGATATATGGTTGCCAAATATTTTCTTCCATTGAGTAGGCTGCCTTTTTATTTTCTTAATAATGCCCTTGAGTTGCAGAAGTTTTTTATTTTGAGGAGATCCCATTTATCTATTTTTTCTCTTGCTGCTCGTGTTTTGGGTGTGAAGTTCACAAAACCATTTCCTATTACAAGGTTATGTAGATTCTTGCCTACAATATCTTCCAAGGTCTTTATGGTTTTGGTTCTTATATTTAGATCTTTGATCCATCTTGTGTTGATTTTTGTATAAGGTGTGAGATGGTATTCCTTTGTCATTCTTTTGGATAGGGATATCCAGTTCTCCAAGCACCACTTGTTAAAGAAGCCATTCTCTCCCAACTGAGTGGGCTTGATGGCCTTGTCAAATATCAAGTGAGTGTATATGCGAGGATCTATATCAGAACTCTCAATTTGGTTCCATTGGTCAGTTTATCTATCCTTGTGCCAATACCATGCAGTTTTTTTTAATTTATTTTTTTATTTTTTAAAGATATTTAGATTACATGAATGCCATACAGAAAACATAGGGATATCCATAGGCCCCACTCACCACACCTCCCACAGCCTCTCACATAAACAACATCCTTCATCAGTGTGACACATTCATTGCAATTGATAAATGTATCCTTGGGTATTGCTACTGAGCTTGGACCAGAGTTCACATTCTAGTCTACACTCTCTCCCACCCAGTTCTACATGTTATGTGATGATATAAAATGGTCTGTATCTGTCATTGCATTGTCATTCATGACAATTCCCAAGGAAGGGACAGTACTGATACATTGTTTTGGAGGCTCAACTCTTCCTGATCTCCAGCCATTGCATTTTTTTTTAATTTATTTATTTTTTATTGTGGGTAAAAATCAAAATTTTCACAGTACATACCACTATTTGTAAAATGATATATAAATATATATGCATATATGTGCATTTGCTTACAAAAATGTTATTTATATATATATAAATATATTTTAAGAGGTGCTTAGATTACCAAAAATATTACAAAAAACCCCCTGGGATTGCCATGTTGCCCACCTCCCACACCTCCCAACACATCCCACACAAACATCTCACACAAATGTGGCCCACCACCCTCAATGGACTTACACATCCTGGGGCCTTGCCACCAACCATAGACCACAGTTCATATCGTAGACCACACTCTCTCCCACAAAGCTCTGAGTGGTGGGTGCTGATTTAAAATGGCCTACATCCGTTGCCACAACAGTACTCAGGACAAATTAAAAACCCCAAAGAAGCCCCTGTATTTCAACTACTCGTCCCCTCCCTGCCCCAAAAGTCTGAAGTGACCACTGGCTCCACTTCATTGTTATAATTTCTTCCATTGCTAGATTCACCATATGTGTACAACAGAATACCATCAAGTCCACTATAGCCCATAGTTCTTCCCCCAATACTGAGGGGACTGGGATGGTGATGTCCACTCCACCTCCAAGTGAGAGACGGCTTATATCCCATGAATATGGTGGGTGGGATGATCCTTCCTGCAGATGCAGGCCCTCTACATTCCCTGGGATGGCTGTTGCCCATCACAGTCCCCTCACCAGGTGACTTGGATGAGACCATTGAGATGTAAGGTAGGAGTTGCAGCTCCACCGAGATTCCACGCACACCTGGCACATAGGTAGGCCAGTTGCTCCAGTCTCTGGAAGTATACCTAAAAACTTCTGCATCACGTATAGGTTTGAATAGAAGGAACTGATGAACCATGTGCAGGGAGGACTTATTTGAGTCCAATTCTGTCACTCTCAGGAGCACAGATTCCAAAATAGAGCCCACTGATAAGGCATCAGTCTCTGGGGCTATCCCCACTTATATAGGACCTGAGTGTCTCCAGAGCTCTCAGGAGCCCCTCTGTGTGGGGTGATAGGCACTTTGATGTTCTATGAGCTCCTACTGAAGGGTGTGTAAGAGTTACCTCTGGGATGACCTTCCGACAATCTTTGAAGTCTCTTAGGCACTTGAACTCATTTGTCTTTACCTTTTCCCCCTTTTATTTAAGGATTTTTCCAGTTGTGTTGCCAGTTGGCACTTGGTATGAATCCCTCGTTGCCAGGGAGGCTCATCCCCGGGAGTCATATCCCACGTTGGGGGGAAGGTAATGCAATCATTTGCTGAGTTTGGCTTAGAGAGAGGCCACATTTGAGCAACAAGGAGGC